>OX637464.1:41975633-42575633 GCA_951799995.1 Trifolium subterraneum
AAATAAAACACCTTCAAACAACTCCATCCTTGCTGATTTTTATCGTGTATGTGCTCCATATTTACTCACTGCGAAATAATTTTGGAGGATTATCAAAGATACTAGAACAGCCAAGAAACATCTGATGCCGAGAGAAAAAATAAATATGTGCATTTTTTATGTGTAGAAAAAGGTAACAAATCCATTCCTTTATGATATGTTTGATGTGTAGAAAATAGTTAGAAATTTATTTTTTCCAATTGTTTATGATTGTCATTCTAATAAAATTGTTTTGAATTCATAACTAACTTGAAAGTTGGTGTCTTTGCACGTATCACATCTTTGTTGTACTCATACAGGACTTATTCCATATTGAGTTTTGTTCCTTATTTCTTCATTTTGTTCCTCTTTTAGTTTGCAAATTTTATTGTTTCCCTTTTTATTGTTTCCCTTTTAAGGTAATTTTCAATGATTGTTCTTATTCATGTGCAATTCCTTTACTTTTGAGGATCGTTCGTTTATCTTCTTAACCTTTTTTCTTGATAAGATGAGATATTATTTATGATTTTTAGTCTTTGCGTTAAATGAATAACTATTGTTAATTGTCAAATGAATCAATGAAAGGTTCATTCATACATACCATGTATGAAATTTTAATATCTACTGCAGCCATGGTTGCATTGCTCCATTGTCCACTGCTGCCTCTGATCCATGTACTTGGTGAGTAAGTTTTAATAGTTTTTCTTTGATCTTTTAAAATTCGTATTTCTTTGAAAACCTTAAAGGAAATTTAATCCCTAATTTCTTCTTCCTCAAATTCTGCGAGTGACTTATGCCTCTTATCTCTCCAATTTTATCCCTAATTTGTTTATAGCCATCAATTTATTTTGTTTTTTGGTTTAATTTCATTTAATAAGAAAATGCTCGATATTCTTTTTGAATAATTTTATTTTTAGAGATTGGTTTATATTATAGCAGATTTTGAAGCCTAGAACAGAAAAAGTGAGCACTGTTGGTTTCTTTCATAACTCAATGGGCAACTATGGCAGCAATGAACATTCATGGGGCTGTGCAACTGCACTTTAAGGGATGAAGAGTGACAATTTTGGTTGCTAGAGATGAACCTATATCATATTCAACATATATCATATTGTATAATTTTCCTTATGTTACCTCTTTACTTCTTATGCAACACTTAGATGCATGTAGTTCCTTTTAATTTTGTTGTCCTTGGTGACATCATTTTTCTGGATATACTTATGATTTGTTTAACTTTGCTATGCATTCAAGAATAGATCATTAGATATAGAATCTGCTATATAGTTAAATGATTGACTCACGTTTAATATGTTTGCCACTATCTAGCTAATGTAAGGTAACGTAATTGTCTTATGGTTGTAGGTTATCCAACACATGAAAGAATGGTTGCATTGCTTTGTTGATGCATGCAAGATGCAGTAAAGAAAAGAATACAAGGTATATAATTCGGTTAGCCTTAACCTTTATTTTCAAAATGTTCTGAAAGTGTGATAGGAATTTGTTAAGATTGATGATGAGGTGAGAATCAATATTGTCATGTTTTTGATAGTAACATAGTGTTTATGGTTTGTGGTCATATTCTAAATGACATTATTAGATACTTATGGCTTTTGTGATGCATCGGATTCCATTTTTTGTAACCATCCTATAGGCTCTTTCATTGTCCTATGAATGAACCTTTCATTGATTCACTCTTCTAATTATTATTTTCAAATGGTGAGTATATATTTTCCTTCTATCTATAATTGTGGCTTTTGCCAATTTTAACTTTAACTTTTATGTTCGACTATCTAAGATTTTGATTTATTGAAATGCAATTTTGAACAAATCCAACTTAGTGTTGTATGATTAAGGTTTGTATTGTTGGTTTTGCATGTTACTTGCTCTCAAAAACATCTTCATGTGCCAACCACATGATTTGTGTGTTTGACTAATTATTAGATATTTTTTTTGTTGAAGGATTAACTTAGTTTTAGGTTCAGTTTGTGTATTTAACTATTGTGATAGGCTTTTATTCCAAGTGGTGAAGCTGTATGGATTTGTAGTGTTTTGCAATTTTGTTGATAGCTCTTGATTTTGTCACAACATTGATATACTCATGCTCTTCTTGGCTATATTGTCATTCACCGTATTATAAAATATCTTTTCAAATATGTCAACAAAGGGCATGATAGGGTGACTGTTGGATTTTACTGTGGAGCCACTGATAGAGACGGTACTCAAGTGTTTGATGTGATAAAAATGTATTGTTGGTATTCTAATCATATGTATTATAACCCAACCAACCAATCATATATGTTTAGTGTCTATTAATTAGTTTTTGTGTTCTCTCCTTTTTTGTTTACTTTTTTATTTACATTGTTGGTCCAATTTAGCACTGTATGGATGACGATGGTTAGCTAGGTACTCTAAGATATTGCTTAAAGGTACGTAACCCATTTTTTGTATTTTGTCCTAGCTTCGATAGGATGATTCTTAACTTTTTAGTCACATCAAATTTTTGTTTACTTTCTTAACCTTCATGTCTACTCAATATCACTGCCCTGCAATTGTTTGAGATATGTGTTTTATCAAGTATCAGTTATGACTTTGTGTTTGAAGTTAAAAAGGAATAGTTTGAATGTCATTTATGTTTTGGATTAATTTTTTGATTGTGAAAATGAACACTCACAAAGTGTTTGAGGAAATATCTCAAGATGAAAAACTGAAGATGGTTTAGCTTATTCTCATCATACTTTGGTTCAGTTCTATTTAGCATTTTTAAATTAGAATTTATGTTTAGGAATTTATACTAATTTTTTTCCACTATGTTCATCCCCTAAAAAATTTAGAACATGTTGTCTTTTGTTCCTTTACTTTCTCAAGTTTCTTATGGTAGTTGTTTATTGGTCATGACTCATGACTATTTGATCTGCATATACTTTTATGATAACATGATTTCAAATGTTATTTGCTCTAAGTAAAAATGGCATTTATGTCTGTTCACTTCCAGTTTGCATAACATGCCCAATAATTTTTAGTGTGGTTGGACATTCAACTCAATATCATTTGGTTTTGGTTTGAGTTTTTGTTGTTTAACCATGTTTTAATTTCGAGTTTGTGCCTAAACTAACATAGGGGATATGATGTTTTGTCACCTAGAGTTACTTTAATGATTGTCTTTTGCTGTAGTTTTTGACTTAGGAGTGTTACATAGCATATCATAAGGGAGAGATTAGAAAGGAAAGAGTAAGAAGTTGATTTGAGAACAAAACATTGTAGCATTGAGGATCTTTGATGCAATATCCAAATCTTATAACATATTCCTACAACAATGTTTCATAATTTTAGCACATTAAGTTACTATGTATCAGATGCAAAGTTAAAACATAAGTAGTCCATAACAATTGATATAATTTCACCTTTATAAAGTATTGTCCAGTACATGGGCAAGTGCCAAGTACACTTGAAGGAGGGATGTGCCATTATTTTTTTCTGTAGATCTTTATGCATTTATACTCTATTCTCAATACCATTGACAAGTTTTCTGTCCAATTATCTGTATCTTGACCTGTTGTTTAAAGTAGGGGTGTTCGCGGTGCGGTTTGGTTCGGTTATGAGGCAAAAAGTCATCCTAACCGCGAGATAAAAAAGCATGCGGTTCGGTTTGGTTCGGTTGATTTTTAAAAAGTCATCCAAACCAAACCAAACCAAACAAATGCGGTTAGGATCGGTTCGGTGGCGGCGGTTTACCACGATATAAAAAATATTACAATATTACCAACTTGTTACAAAATAAACATAGAAAATTTTAATTTATTTTATTGTTTATATGATATAATATGCATATATAGAAATTGCATATACATAAGAACTTATTTTTAATACCAACAATATAGTTTTGTATCGCATGAAATTATATGTTTGTACATCTTACTGTTTTATGGACTCAGTTTAGGTTGAGTTTGCTAAGTTGACTAGATAATAAGTTGATTGCTACTAGTTGATAGAGTTAAATTAAGTATTGCGGTTTGGTTCGGTTTGGTTCGGTTTTATGAAATGAAAACCGCAAACCAAACCAAACCGTGCGGTTTAAAAGAAACATGATTCGTGCGGTTTATACTAAATGCGGTTTTTTGCGGTTTCGGTTTGGATTGGTTCGGTTTTGCGGTTTTACTTTTGGTTCGGTTCGGATACGATCACCCCTAGTTTAAAGGGCTCCATTTTCGCTTTACACACTTTTTATTTGTTACGCATCCTGCATTTTTTCATCATGTGAAGAGTGTTCTTATTTTAAGTGCATCATTTGCAAGCTGCAAGTGCACTAGGATGGCAAGTATTATGAAAGTACATGACTCAATTAATTATATATTTTGTATTTGCAGGAGTTTGTGCAATGTGTGGCAAGCAAGTTCTTGACACCAAGTTTTATAAACAAAGCAATGTGTAGTGGATCTGTGCTTCATTATTCATCTTCTTCTAGGTGTTTAATAACATTTTGTTTCTATCCAATATAGTCTAATCAATACTATATACTAAAGCAAGCTTTGAATTGCTGATGTGGCAGCCTAACAAAGCTCCTCCCATTTTTCTTTTTTCTAAGCTCAAGTTGGTGCTTATGTGTCATTGTGTCCCACTATTTATTTTCTTTGTTCATTCATCTCCCAAGCATATTGTGTACATCCTTTTGTATCCTTCATGTACTAATTAATCATTAAACACCATAAGAAAATTGTTATGAAAGGTGAAACAATAATCTCTTTTTAATGTTCTTTTTAGTGCCAAACCTTTTCATTCCCACAATAATAAAAAACGGTTTTGTAAATTAATTATACATATACAATCTCTCCTCATACATACATGAGCATGTGAAATTTCTATTTGGAAGGGTTATTAGTGTTGTAGAAGAATGGTGATTTTCTGAAATTTTTGTGATTTTATTGTCTTTTCTTTTTCTTCTTATTCAACTATACTTGCTGTTGATTACCCGTCGACAAGGTTTCCTGCTATGTATCAGATGATGGTTCAGCTATGTTGACATTTGAAGCCTTATATGAAACAGTCGAGTTTGCAAAGTTGTGGGTGCCCTTTTGCAAAAAGCACAATATTGAGCCAACCAAGAGCACCTGAATAGATTGTTTGAGCTATTGCAAAAGAAAAGATGTTGATAAGGTCTTAGCCCACCAAAACAAATTAAATATATTGTTTTACCATTTCATTTTTTAACGGATTGAATTTTTTTGTGTAATATGGTGGATTAAATATAAAGTAGTATTTTTTGGGTGAATTGTTGCAATATATTCATAGACAATTAGAAGGGAAAAATTCTGAAACTCATGTTATACATTTTAAATTTTACTATTATATCACAATGTAAATATATTATGTCTAATGAACATCGAACTGAAAAAAATGGAGAGTGGTGAAGTCCAAGTCATCCAATTTCAATGGTACTTTAATCTTATGTGGTAGTATTGCTTTGGATTCATATTTTATATCAACGAGAGAGAATTGAAACTAATTTAAAATAACTTTTGAACAAAAGAAATTGAAAAGTGGCCGAAGTCCAAATTGGAGGAAGCAAACCACTCGAACTACACAAACTTCTGGACCCGACACCCACACCCCACCCATCTCTATCGACTCCAACACATGATATGTTACGCCTCCCACTCCTAAAAGGAGCATGGGTTACCATGATTCTTAGCCAAATACCACATGCAAGAATTGTGTTGATATACAATAAACTATTGATATAGTTCTTTTTTTTTTTACACATATTGATATAGTTCTTAAACTATTACTAACTCTTTAATTTAGTCCATAAGGTATAAGGTATATAAATATTTTCTAAATTATATATAAAATTATTTAATTTAGCGTATAAAATATATAACAAATTATCAATTGTATAACAAAATGGTCTTGAGTTGCTCTTGAGCTTGCATTAATTGTGATAATGCAGCACCTCCAAAAAAAACTTCTCATACTCTTTTGTAACATCTCCCCTTTTTTATTCTATTTAATTATTATTTTAACAACTTTTTAAGTAAAAAAAATAGAACTTTTTTATTCTCCATAATTTTTATTAGAGGTTCTTATAATAAGGGACAAATGAATTATCCATTTAAAAACACCTAAACTTTAAGATGCTTTGATTTGACATCAATCATTTTAAGAAAAACTAAGCATAGAATAAAATAACATAAACTACATATAATAGACATATACTATAGTTCTTAAAATCCCTTTTAAAATTTATTTTTTGAATTTATTGTGAATATTATTACTAAATAAATAAAAATTATGTAGAAATCATAGTAATTGATTAAAAACAATTTATTTTACGTCTGGATCTTCTTAAGGAATATTATTTCAACGAAATAATAGAGAAAATCAAAAAATATATTTGAAAGTAATTTCAAGAGCTACTTAAATGATACTTAGTGTTATTTTAGTTTATTTGAATGAGGTGCTAATTTTTATCATCCATCTATTATATATTACATTTATTTTTGCACAAAGGATGTGTTTGATCTGCTAAAAAATTGAGGATTGGACTGAACAATTTTTGTTGTACCATATTTAATTTAGAAACTAATTATGAGAGTGAACTAAATAGGTAGTAAGAGACATGAAAAAATAAGAAATTTTTTTACCTATGAAACTGATCTAAGTTATACATTTGTAATACTTTTCTTAGGAAAAACACTAATGAAATTTATACAATAAAATTTAAAATTTATTGTAAAAAAAAAGGTTAAGAAAATACATTAAGTAAAAGGAACCCCTTTCAATTAATTAACTTGATTGAATTGAAAAGTGTATATATGTTTCCTATAAAGGTTTTAAATGGAAACATACGGTCGCAATTTTACTGATTATACAATAGCCTCCAATGTTGAGAAATGGTGAAATAATTTATCAGTTCATATGAATTTTTTATTTTTTATAAATAAAATATATTTGTCTTCAAAAATAAAATTATATATTTTTATTGTAATAAAAAAGTTGTTGTGTATTTAACACTAAACATTTTAAAAAAAGAATGTACAACCTTTGTATATGTGGAAGATTAAATCATGGAAATAATCAATTAAATTTTAAATAAAAAATATTTATTGTAAAAGGTATTAAAAGGGATAGTTACTATTTTTTCATAAAAAATCATTTGAGCACACAGTTTAGAATGGTGCATGTGAAAAAAAATAGTGTTGGTTGATTATTTTTTTTGAACACTGATTTTGACATCAGTTTAGAATAATTTTTTTATAGTACCTATTTTTAGTCCACCATTTTATGTTGAAAAAATTAAAAAAATATTAAGAGAAAAAAAAGGAATAACAAAAATTTGAAAGTTTAATAAAAGAAGCTTTGTTATAATTCACTATTCAACTGAAATTTTACTTTGAATATAAATTTATATAAAACATTCTAATCAAATAATTTCATTCCATTTATGTTTTAAATGAAATAATTTCATCGACTCAGTTTAGAATAATTTTTATATAGTACCTATTTTTAGTCCACCATTTTTGTGTTGAAAAAATTAAAAAAATATTAAGAGAAAAAAAAGGAATAACAAAAATTTGAAAGTTTAATAAAAGAAGTTTTGTTATAATTCACTATTCAACTGAAATTTTACTTTGAATATAAATTTATATAAAACATTCTAATCAAACCCTATTTATCAATATGCATAATAAATTTTAAAAAATTAAATATCATATTATTTATTTTTGTATGAAAATGTCATATTATTTTATTCAACACACAAATTATAAAATAAAAAATTTAATCAAACCCGTGCATCGCACGGGTTTAATGCCTAGTTGGTCGTGTTGCTAACACTGTAACTGAAGATGTAAAAAATAAATACAGTGAGAGACTAAGAGTGAGGAGGGTTTTCTATTTTCTCTGCCATATGTATGCACGGGTTTAATGCCTAGTTGGTCGTGTTGCTAACACTGTAACTGAAGATGTAAAAAATAAATACAGTGAGAGACTAAGAGTGAGGAGGGTTTTCTATTTTCTCTGCCATATGTAAATGGATGCTAATTATTTTTCTGGAATAAATTTAAAGGTAATTCAAATTGATTAATGTCAATATTTCTAATTTTTTTCTAAACTTACAAATTTGAATCATTGATTAAATAAGGCAATGAGTTGATCTTTCCAACTAGAGTCGTTTAAAAATTCTGTTTTAATAAGAGATTGTGGTTTTTAATACTTTCTTTATTGAATAAGAGATCCCGGGGTTGGATTGTTGATTGTGTTAGTAGAAAAATTGGTTTTGAAGTGATAAAGGACATGTTTGTTTCAGTTTTTAAAAAAAAAAGATTTTTTTTTTTGTATTTTTTAAAATAGATTTTGTAAAAATGTTTCTCAAAATATTATAAGTTTTTTTGTGTTCATTTTTTCTAAATTGAAACACTAATTTTGACATCATATAATATAAATGTACATTATTGAAGTTCAAAACATAGTCAAAATCGCAATTTTTTAAAAAAGTTGTATTTCAAAAATAATTTTTGTGAAAATCTATTTGAAATAGCTTCAAAATTAAGTGATTTTTTAAAATTTTGATATCCAATTTTTTTTCAATAAAATGATGAAATACCTAAAATAACATTTTAAGAATAACTATTCAAACAAAATTTTCATTTGAAGCATTTATGAAAAATTCTTTGTAAATTTTTTTACCACTACAAAATTTATTTAAAAAAATAATCCAAAACAAACGGGCCAAAAAAGGAAGTGATTGAACTTTAGCTTAAAGGAAATTGAAAAACAGGGTAAAGGCAGCGCGCAGCTGTTGCTGTTCCCTTTCTTCATTTTTTTGTTATTTTAATTAATTATAATATTAATTATTAATAATAATAAAAAGGACAAAAAAAGGATGAACTCAATTCATTTCTCCAAGTATGGATGGGATCAAGTATAAAAAATGAATATGGTAAAACGAAAGAGCAACATGGTACAAAACAAAATCTTCATCTTTGCAATGGATTCCAAATTATTAATCGAAGAAATGAACCATGTATCCACAAACTATTATATGAGTGGTATATAAAACTTTGAATCGAAGTCATGTCTATGAACAAGAAAATTTCTATATATACATGAACAAGAAAATATATAAATTTTTTTTGGTACATTTCTAATATTTTTTAGTACATAGAAAATATTTTGTTCTACTTGACCAAAAATAAATTTGTTTTATATTGATTAAAAGAGTATTTATCAAAAAAATAATAAAAAATAAAAGAGTATAATGTCCAATTAAAATGCATGCAAGTTACAATCAATAATAGTGAGTGCTAATTTAGGTGTTTGAAATCTTCCAAAAAAAAGGATAAAAATTAAATTTTATACATGTCACGGATCTTTGAAGACTCCACTATAAAATTCGATGTGACTGAGCCATTTAACAATAGGGTGTTTCACTTTTGTAGTGTACTTATTATGATTTAGTTTTTTAGGTTGTTTGTTCTTTTGGATATAACGATTATGCAATATACTTCTTGATCCTATTATCAATGACTATACGAATGATTTTTAATTTCATCATCTTAATGTACTACTCATGAGAAAATTTGACCAACTTAATTTATATTATTTGAGATGCACACCTAAACACGAAAAAATTAAATTAAATTTGCTCTTAGGCAAAAATTAAATTTCATACATGTCCAGAGACTTAAAGGCTCCGCTATAAAATTCGGTGTGATGCTTCACTTGATTCGTTTTATTATAGGTTTGTACTATCTCTGGAGCCTTCTATCAAACCAAGCATTACTTTATCTTATAAGTTGGAATTATTGTGACTTTGTATTAGCTTTAGTTTCTTCATATTTTGCTTTCTATTTAATTATGTTTAATTTATGTCATTCAACATCCATGATGTTTTGCAAGAGACATTGGGTCATTTCTTCGCAGTTATGTAATTTTACAAGATCCTAAGCGGAATTTTGGTATATATTTTTTACAATATCCCTATCAATCTATCATTTAATTATTTTTGTTTGTCATATAACCTTATTGTTTTTGTTTGAAACATAAACTCTTTTGGCATGGTTTTTGTGAACATGCACTTCCAAGTGAGAAAACTCAGTTGACGTTGGTGGACTGGGTTGGATATACATGGAGATGTTAGCTCAAGTTTGAAATTCATCCTCACAAGACTTGCCATATTTCTGGCCAATGGCGAAGCATATGCAAGACGCATCATTTGGTAGAGGGCGTGACTATTAAATTTGGTGTTATTGGTCCATCGAATAATAATGTGGTTCATTTCAAAATTACGCCTTTTTTGGGTGTGTGTACAACTTTAATTGCTCCTACCACAACCTCCTACCACAACCAGCGGACACAAGGCTTTCTATCAAACCCAACACTACTTTATGTTATAATACTCTAGATTACTTCTTATGATAAATTTTCTTGCTTTGTTTCCAATTGTATTATCTTTGGCGAATGTTTTCTAAACTTCTTGCTGTCTCTAAATCACTTAAATATTGCATTAATTTTAGGAAAATGTTATTTAGTAAGAATTTTTTGATGCAAGAAAGAGAAGAATTTTATGTGGCAACTTTTGATTGGTCAAATTCTAATCACTCTCTCTCATGTATGGTTAACCAATGTTTGATTGGTCAAATTCCCTAATTTTGTGGATTCTTCTCTTTCTTGTACAATTTTTTCTTACTAAATAGCAATGCTCTTTATAATTAAGTGGGTCTAAGTTAGCAAATGAGTGCACAATATTTAATAAAATTTACCTAACTAACCCTCAATTTTCTAGTGTAAAATAACTAAATGTCAATGAGTTTTTTGTCCAAAGTGAAAAGGTGCACCTTGCTAACTTAGACCTTCATGTTTTTAGGTGGGTCTAAGTTAGCAAACCCCATATATATATATATATATATATATATATATATATACACACACTCATCCATTCATTCACAAGAGACCAATTTAGATTAACTCAACAGATCAAATTGATCGATTTTAAAGTTAAAACTTAAAAGAGACCAACGTGAATTTTACAAACAAGTTAATGGATAAAGTATTTAAGCTTTTTTTTCCGTCTACAAATGCATTTGACTAATTTTTTCAACCAATAAACTATTAAATTTAATCTAGTTGTGAGAGATTTCGATAATATGTATATGATATCCCAAGTTTAAATTTCATTGACTCTAATATAACAGAAAAATATATTATCTAATTTTTATCGCAACAAGATAATTTTATTTATTTTCATGGTTATTATTAAATAAACAATGGTGTAGTGAAAAAATCACAATAGTTTTTGCATACTAATAATTCAGACTTTTGTTTCTGTCAAAAGAAAAAGTAAGAATTTTATAACTCCTTAATTTGTTTTACATGCCTGATATTTTTGTCCGTATATACACTGAAAAGTAATTTTAATACTTGAATTTTATTTTATTTCACAATTTACTTAAATTATTTAAACCATTTTCAACAAACAAAAAACATTTAATATAAACACTTTCTTTCTGTTTCCCATTGTAATCTTTTTTTTCTCACATGGCCTTTCTGTCTTTTATTATCATCACTATTTCCTTTGCTGGTTGTTTGGTTGGTGAGTCCCCACAGTGACCATCTTAAGCTCTAAACTACTAATAACTTATCTCTCTTTCCTCTCACTCACTCTCACTTACCTCAAAAAGTCACAAAAAAAACACCTTCCATTTTACACCAAAAAATAGCTTATTTTTCTCTTTCCATTTTAAACTCATTCATACTCACATTCACATTCATTCACTTCTAATGTCTCTCTCTGTCATTGTCTAGTAGATTTTGCAAAGAAGTGATGATTTTCTTGAAGATTATTTGCATCTACACCAACAAAAGTTTTTTGTGTTTTTCAGTTCAAGTAAATTGGTGACAGCTGTTGAAATTCACAAATAAAGACAGTTTTTTAAGGTAATAATTGTCTTTGTTTGCTTTGTCTTTTGGTGAATACTCAAATGAAATCCAAAAGGGTCATGGATCTACCACTCAGAATCTCTTAATTTCATCTACAACTTTGATTTTCAGCTTCTTTAGGTTTTACTATTGTTCTTCAAATTGTTGCTACTTTATTGCTTGTAGAGAGAGAGAGAGAGAGATGCATAGAAGAAGGGTATATAGGTAGAAGAAGATTGTGAGTTTTTACCTATTTGGCCTTTGCCTTTTTTACAAGGACTCTTGAGAGAAAAGATTAGCATTTTGCAACGGTTGAAATCTTCAAAGCTACTTTAGTATTAATGCCCCAAGTGAATATTTTTCTTTAACAAAGCAAAACGTGCTTCCAAGTTTCAATTTTTAGAGACCCCTTTTGAAGAAATTTATTGCATTTCCTTCAGTTACAATTTGGTATGCTTTAATATTGCATTGGAGTTATATTTTTTCAGTATACCAAATAGACAAAAGAGTTACTTCAAAAGGGTATTCACGATGAAGTTTGTTTTGGTTCTTCTTATTCTTATGTGCTTTGAATCACTTCCTAATGTTATGACTCAATCTTCTTCAAATAAGGAAGCAAAGGCTTTAGATGTAATTCTCCAACAATATGCTTACAAGGCTTTGGTGAATCCAAAAACAGGTACAATTTACAATGCAACTAAACTTCCTTCAAATTTAACTGGAATTGAAGTTGCAGCATTAAGATTAAGGAGTGGAAGTTTGAGGAGAAAAGGGTTTCATATGTATAATGAGTTTGATATTCCAAACGGAGTCATTGTACATCCTTATGTTGAAAGATTGGTTTTTGTGTATCAAAATCTAGGTAATAAGTTGTCGAAAAAGTATTACCCTTTGCCTAATTACACTTACTTGGCACCAGTTTTGGGACTGTTGGCTTATGATGCTTCGAATTTGTCGGCTACAAATTTATCAGAACTAGGTATAAATGCTTCCGGTGACAACATTTTGGTCAAGTTCCGAGATGTTAAGTCACCTCCTAGCGGAACTGTTGCAAGATGTGTTTGGTTTGATTTGCAAGGTTCTTCCAATTTCAGCAATGTCAAAGGAGGTAATACATGTTCTACTTCTCAACAAGGCCATTTCTCGATAGTGATGGTGAAGTCGACTAGTCCTTTTGTACCAAATCCTCGAGGAGAAGGTAAGAAGAGTAGTAATAAAAATGTGTGGATTATTGTTGGTTCTATTGTAGGAGGGATAGTATTGTTGGTGTTGTTCTTATGTCTAGTTTTGTGTATAAACAAATACAAACAAAAGAAGAAAATGCAAGGTATGGAAAGGGCCGCAGATTCGGGAGAAACTCTTCAAATGGCTTCTATTGGTGATACAAAAGCACCTGCTGCAACAGTTACAAGAACACAACCAACACTTGAACATGAATATGCACCTTGATAGTATATTTTTGCACAATCTTTAGTTGCTGTTTCATTCATATTTAAGTTAATTTATTGTAATCAGAAATTCTTCTAATCACATCTTTTTTCTTTTGTGTACATCAATTATGTTTTTGTTTTGTTTCATGATTCATTGTGTGTTAATTTAGGAGTAAAAAGTGTTGATTATTATGCCATGAATTTTGGTCATGTTCCATTGAGAGTGAATAAAAACTTTAGCATCTACTTCTTTTGAGGTTATTTAACTTGTTTTTTTACTTTCTCTTTTCCCATAGTTTGATATAAATGTTGTGGTCACAGCTATCATTTCTGTTCATTCATTTAAGTGAGGTAGAGACCCAAGATGAACTTTCAATCTGAACTCTTTTGCTTGGACTCTATAGATTTCAGTATGATGCAGTGTTTACACTTAATTATGCACACAGAATACAAAGAATGGAAAGAAAAGTCCTAGGATTTGTTTTTCTTTTGGTAACCATGTTATTGGTGTGAAGTATCTACCAACTTATTGATGACTAATTTCTGCCGAAAAACCTAACTGACTAACTTTAGTGGAGTCTTTCCTTCCAATCACATGTTTTCTGGTCAGAAGGTTTGAATCCCGAGTCCTTAAAGAATTCGAGTTCAATTCCACTAAGACCAATGAAATGTTTGATTTGAGCAAATGTTTTATGTTTTTATTCTTGTTTTCACGATGATTTCAGTTTCCAAAAATTTGTAAGGGAAAACAAAATGGGTATTTTCACCATTTAGCAAGGGATTTTTTTAGGTTAAAAGTTAAAACTGAAAGTAGAAAATGTAAAAGATATTTTTTTTTCCTTTCCTTTTCGTAATACTCACACTATAGGTATGACATGAAAATGGATTCCCTGCAGTCACTATTTGATTGCAGGTTAATCTCAATCATTCAATTTCATTGATCTATATTATTTATTTGATGATCTTTAAATCTGAACCATCAAAATTTAATCTAAGGGCCTACAATGAAGTGACTGCATGATTCTTTGACTGCATGGAGTTCAAGTCCCTATGACATATCTATTGTTGTTTAGATGCGGCTCATTTTCGTTCGGAAATTTATTGAACACATAAGGTGAATTCTTCTCCTCACATTTCCTCCATACTTAAAGTCATTGATCAAATATCTGACCACTTGTTTAAAGTGTCTGAGTCCTTTATTAATCAGGTCAACCACATGTTAATAACCATTAAGAAGATATTGATTAATGACTTAAAATTAGAATAGAAATATAAAGTACACTAGTACTTATTCAAGGAGCCTCTCCTAATAATTGTTTATTAACTTTAGTGTGTTTTTAATTTGTTTCCAAACACAAACACACAAGTTGACAAAGGAAAGTAACCAAGAAAGTAAATACCAATAAATAAATACCAAAACTTTCTGGTGTTGAGTGATGACATTTCAGTGGTCATCTACAACTGAAAATGACATTGTAATTGTAATTGTAATGCAGGTAACAATGTCGGGACATGAAGTAAATCTTCATAGTTTTGACAGCAAATACTTCAACACTTTTCAAAACCATATTTTTCCTTTTCAATTTGACATTTTACCTATGGAGCATGTACACCTCTTAGATTAGCTGTGTTTCGTGTCGAACACCGACACTTATAATTACATTTAATTATGTCATTTTTTCAAATTATTATCGGTGTTGATGTGTTAGTATCCGGTGTTCGTGTCTGTGTCTATGTTCGTGCTTCATATCATTGTATTTTCCAAAGACTAATGACAGCACATGGGAAGGAATACTATTCTTGTGCCATTTAACTTTTCATCTGTCAAGCCATCAAAACACTCCCAAATGAAAACCATATTTAATACTAGTTCTTCTTTTTCAACTAATATAGCACATGAAAATTGTAATATATGCAATTATGCATCTTAATATTTTAGTCTTCTAAGCTACTACATTTCATTTAAAAATACAACTTAAGCCACTATTTAATTATTTGAGTCAACTACTCAATCTTTACATAAATAAACAAAACAAAGAAGGTTGGTAAGGTGTAACTCAATATGTAATGTCGATATTGTTAGACTGACATACAGAATTTCGTAATTATATGTATGAATTTTAAGTGGTGTTTATCAATTTATTTATCACAAAAACAGAACTAAAGAAGATAAATGTTTGTAGTTGCACGGGTGAGATAAGTGATGAAAGTAAGGCATCACATGCTCAGTGCCAGACTGCCAGCAACACTAGTCAACTAAAATTTTAAAATCAATAATTTTATGTCTTCTAGGTCAAGTATACACAAACTTTTATCATAATTTTTTTCCGGATATTTATTAAGCATACAGAAAAAAGAAAATAAAAGAAACATAAAATTAATATTAATAAAATAACTTTTTACATTTTTATATTATTAAATGTACAAATTTTAAGATAGAATTTTTTTATCAATAAACTTAACTAGTGTCTGGAAGTACTGTTTAACATTTTGTATTTCTCTTCATTCTATACATCAAGGTATACATACAGGGAACAGCACACAAAACAATATCAATTATACACCTGAATAATATTTATAACATGTTTTAGAAAAACATTTTGGTATTAATGTTATGTTTGTGAGTATGTCCTCTTTTCTGCTCTTCAATAATTTATTCCTGTCATTAAATATAAATTAATCCAATACACGACAAATAGTTTTTAATTTTGAGGTACCACAAACCATTTGCAAAGATTTTATATAAAAAGAAAAATGAGAAAAGGTAAAATATAGATATCATATTAAAGAATCCTCTAACAAAGTTTCCTTCCCAAGTAAAATGTGGTTTGAAATGATATGAGATCACTTTTCTTTCTATGGTTTCCTCTAAGTTATTTATAGTTGTGCTATGATTTCCAAAAATGTATCAAATCATCAAGATATTTATGTTGTCAAACTGCAAAGGAGTTATGAACAGGTAAAATGTCGCTAACAAACATTTCATATCAAACATACAATACTCTCTTTTTTAAAAACATTATTTGGAAGAGTCTGAATTTTATTTCTAATAATAGAAATAACATTTTATCAAATTTTACTTACTTCAAAATCGAATTATCACACTCCTTCTTCTAAGAACAAAAAAGAAAAGAGATTCATTCCAGGCGACCCGAAATGCAAAACACCATCATAGAATAGAGCTACTATACCAACCACCACAACCATGGCGGTTTGAGATACCCAACAACCACTAGACAAATCGGAGCCGTGAATCAAACAAGAACCTCCAACAAACGAAGCTGCCGACACTCTACCAATTAAGTTATATTTGTCATGAGCACGTTACACTTTTACAGACTCTCAAAATCTCATTGATTTCTAAATGTGCGTTAAACTGTCTAGTTAGTTTATCTTTTGAGAAATTTTATTTTATAAAGTATTAATTAATTTCTTTACCAATATATTTCTAATAAATTTATATATTTCTTTTAAAAAATAAATTAATACTAGTATGTTGAAAACTATACTCCCTCTTTTTATAAATTAGAAAAAAGTATACATTTGTATGTAAAAACACCATTTACAACTATCATTTACACAAATTGGATACTGATCTTCTAACAAATTTGATGAGGAAGCAAATGTCATTAGAAGTTCAGAAAATACACATATATCAATACTTAAAAAAGTTATAAACCTTATGTCCAATTAATTATCTGACGATTTAATTATCAGCTGTGGCTATGGGTTAAAGTGGGACGAATATAAATTGCAACTGAGTTTTATACCTCAAAATTTAAAAACTTCTGGTAACATTTGACAATTTGTTTTTTTAAATTTCCCTAAAGAACTAGAAAATAAATGTTTTCTCCATCCATTGAAGCCCAATACCACCTTTTGTTCATGGGCTTTTCATAAATCCAGCGTGCCAACATTGTTTGATGAAAGCTTCTCTTCCGACTTTCAGGTTTCTTTTTTTCTTACTTGAATTTTCTGTTTTCCCTTCTAATAAAAACTTCGGGTTCTAAAACCAAAATTTTTTTGCCTTGAAAAATAACTTCGGATTCTAAAAACCAAAATTTTCCTGAATTTGAACTAGAAAAATTTCGATTTCTGCGTTCCATAAGAAAAATTGCACACTGACCAGATGATGTAATATCCAAATCCACACACCCAAGAATTTTAAGAAATTTCAGTGTGGTGATGAAATAGGAGCCAATTATATCCACCAGTTCGTGTAAATTAACCATTCACATTAACACTCCAAACCTAAGTATCTTTCAAGGAATCAACAAAACAAGGAACTATAAAGGGATATAATAATATTAGATGGCAACAAAGTCTAAGAGAACTCGAGTTCGATTCCTTAATGGAACAATTTTTTGGCCAGATTTTACTTACCTAGCAGTCGAATTCTGGATTACTAGAGTCTCCTTCCCATCAAAACCAAAGAATTATAAACCAAGAAAAGACAGCAACAAAGTGAATAAATTTGAAACATTACAAACTTCACCATCCCACATGTTTCTTATATAGTTTTATATGTTATGTTTTATTAAGATTTTATAATAACTTCAAGTTGTTTTTCTTCAATTTATATTAATTATTAAAATTATTTAGATAATGCTTTAGCTATCCAGAAATAGGGATGGCAATGGGTGCCAATGGGTGAAGGTTTTGCAATACCTAAATTCACGCCCAAAACAAACACCCAAACCCAAGCCCAAATGTTGTTTGGGTGGCAAATCAAAACCCTCAAACCCAAATGTTGTTTGGGTGGTAAATCAAAACCCACGCTCACGCTCATTGGGTTCGGGTTTTTCCACCCAAACCCAAAACTCATAGCTAACACGCATAATTAATTAATTACCTACCAAAACTCGGCCCGAATTCATTTTGATAAAATGACAAAGTACAAATACAAGCAAATGACAAAATAACATAGTTTGCAAATGACAAAATACAATACAATAATATCAAAGTTCAACATAATATATGTACTTAGGGTTAATTAGATAAAGTCTCAAACCAACGTCACTATATCAATAGGTTGAGGTTTGTTGAATTGATAGGGCAAAAATGTGAAATTGTGTAGCTACTAGCTTGGATTATTTAAGATTATTTTCATGATGGTATCTAGCATTTGAAATAGTCTCAAGAGTATTACTAAATGAATGATTCATTAATAAATTAATATTCATTGAAAAAAATTGGTATTGGTGACCACAACTATTTTCTATTTGGAAAACATGACCTGTAAGATTCTTGTCATACTTGAGTGGAGGCAAACTTTATTTAGACATTTTTTCTTGTATCATCCTATTATTTTGGAAATAAAGCATTCTTAGTTGGTATCATTTGGTATCATTGTTCTTCACTCTGACCTTGTGTGCGGTTGGGCCCTTTCTAATCCACTCTAATCCCTTCTCATTTACTTACATAATTTACGAGAATAATTTCTTTTGTCACCCTATCTATTTTCTCACACGTTTTACAAAATTACTAAAATATTTCTATCTGTTATCTAAGTAGGACTTGACTTGATATTATCAAGTAAGACATTAGAGTTTTCTTAATAGAATAATGTATTCGTAAGAAAAGACTCTACTGAAATGGTTAATCAAAATTTTCAATAGAGATTAATTAATTTAGTAAATACTTGTCATGGTTATAAAAATAACATGCAAATAATCATAAGTAATGAAATTTGGTCCCATTTTGTTAGCTCTTTTCTTAATTTTGGTTTTTTCAAAGAATACTTGAGATGCAAGAGAAAGGGATCAAAACCAAGGACAAAAACCAAAAGAAAAGGTGTATTGTTATTTCATAAAACATCTTAGGATTCTTCTCATGAGACAGAGGCAGTGAGGCATTTAATAAAAATAATGGCCCACTCTGCATTGTCTCATTTTGGTCGTGGACAGTTCAATTTAGTTTATGCACAAGACAAGACCACACCCTACTCCTAACATGCATCTTCTGTTTTTTCTTAAATATAGAAAACTTAATTAGTTAATAGACCTTTTGCTTCCGATTAATTTTTGAAGTAGTTTAGTGGTATAGAAATTTTACCCTAAAGGTAATTAGTAGAGTGTCTGAGGTTTGAATTTTACCTTCTATATATATAATATGATGGCTCTGTTTGGTAAAAATAGCGATTAGCTTATAAGTTAGCTTATAGCTTATCGCTGATGGCTTATAGCTTATAGCTGATAAGCTAATTGAAGTTTTTGGTAAAATTAGCTTATAGCTGATAAGATAATGTAAAATTACATGAAATGACATGATCACTTTATAATAAAATTTATATCAATTAATATTTAAGATATTATTAAAAAATATTTTTTATTTAAAAAAATGATTTTAAATATTTTTACCTTTTATAAAAAAAGTAAACATTACAGTAAAATATATTTAATATGTATATATAAATTATATTATTGTAAAACTTAATTACAACATATACAATGAATAGATAATAATAATATTATACTAAAAAGTCAATTTTGTAAAAGTAGAGAGTGAAAAGTTAGTTCAAAAAAAATTGTGAGGATGTTTACTCGTCATATATAACACAAGTGTTATATAAATTTTGCAATAAAAATATAATAAATATTAAAATAATGTTAATTATGCTTGTTGAAAAAAGATAATTTTGGCTAAATTATATTAATCCAAAATAATAATCAAAATAAGTACTAAAGGGTAAAATTGGGTTTTAGTTAAAATAATAAGGGTAAAAGTGGAAGAAAAGACAATAAGCTATAAGCTATAAGCTAATTGAAATAGCGTTTGAAAATAAGCTATAAGCTAGTCAAAATAAGCTATAAGCTCGTAACGAAAAGGTCGTTACCAAACAAGGCTTTTAACTTATAAGCTATAAGCTAGCTTTTTGTGTTTATCAAAGAGAGTTAATATCTCTTTCCACTAAACTAACAGAATGAAATAAGAAGTGATAATTTACTTTACGGTTACTTTAACAATAAACACGTCACTATTTTGTCAAATATATATAGGTTGATATGTAAGTAGCTTTGTGTGGTTTTTTATTAAGGATTACTAGCATGAGTTAAGTAGTATAAAATGGAAAAATTGATGTCAGGTAAGTATAACCGCAAAGATGTTAATTAATATGCAGAAATTCAAAATATTATACTTCTCTATATTTAAAAGTATGTAAATTTATCCACTAAACAATGAGACTAGAAAGAAAAAGAAGAAAAATTGCTTGCATAGACTTTTTTTTTTTTTTTAAAGTTATGGTTTTTGCGAAAAGGGAGTCCTAGTAGGACAGAGTTTGACTACAAGATAAGTAAAATTTAGCCAAAAAATTGTTATACTTAAAAATTGAACTCGGGTTCTTCCAAAGTCCGTCCTTTTTTGGTGAAGCTCATTATAACCACTTGAGTCCAATTAGGGGTGCTCGCGGTGCGGTTCGGTTCGATTTTGAGCCAAAAAGTCATCCTAACCGCAAGATAAAAATACATGCGGTTCGGTTTGGTTCGGTTCGGTTGGTGCGGTTTATCGCGATATAAAAAATATGACGATATTACCAACTTGTTACGAAATAAACATAGGAAATTTTAATTTATTTATTGTTTACATGATATAATATGCATATACAGAAATTGCATATACACAAAAACTTATTTTTAATACCAATAATATAGTTTTGGATCGCGTTAAATGATATGTTTTCATAGCCTACTGTTTTATGGACTCAATTTGGGTTGAACTTGCTAATTTGGAGTATGTAATATGTTGATTGCTATTAATTGATAGAGTTAAGTTAAGTATTGCGGTTTGGTTCGGTTTGGTTTGGTTTTCTAAAATGAAAACCGCAAACTAAACCAAACCGTGCGGTTTAGATGAAAAACTATTCGTGCGGTTTAAACTAAATGCGGTTTTTTGCAGTTTCGATTTGGATTGGTTCGGCTTACGGTTTTACTTTTCGATTGTTCAGATATGATCACCCCTAAGTCCAATGACTTGGTTTGTAGAAAATAAGTTTCGCATGTGAATAATTAATATGCTTAACAAAATTATAATAATTATATTTAAATATGATCTTATATAAATTTCAATTTTTCAAATGTTTTTCTTTTGGTACATCAAATTTTCAAATGTTATTACTTTATCATTACATCAAATCACAATTTATTAAACCTCCATAAACTAATTATGCTCAATAAGTTAATAATCCTTTAAAATAATTATTCCCAGTCCCAACTTGAGCCCATTGTAAAAATCATTACTTTGAAAAAACAGTAAGATAAATAATTTTGATTTAATAGCAGATCCTCTTATTTTTATCTTTTTATGGATTTCTCCCCTAGTTTAAATTATGAAAATTTTGTTTCTTCATTATATTTTTGAACTAAAAAATTGATGATGTACATGTTATATGTTTTATTGACATATGATGAAAAATATGGACCAGGATTTGATGTTGTGGAAATTTTCCACAGTTTTCCGCGGTAGTTAATCACAACCTTTCAATTTAAATTGGACGATTTAAATTAAATACACAGATAAATAATTTGATCCATTGATTTAGATCGGACGGTCCACATCTATAACTGCATCACATAGTTTAAGCAGAAATCCATTTTAAAAAAAAATAAACATTCATAAAATTGTATGAAAGTTATCTTAAAGTCTTCACTTAAAACATATCGTATTACTATATATTTTAGACCAGTGTTTAAAAAGCCGGATCGAACCGGCCGGTCGAACCGTGAACCGGAGGGGTCTCCGGTCTGGTTCAAATGTTGGACCGGACATGTAGTTAGACCGGAGTGAACCGCTAAAAACCGGTGAACCGACGGTTTTTCGAAACCGGCGGTTTGATTGCGTGTTTTTTTTTTTTTTTTTCCAAATCAAAAGGATGTCTTTTTTTTTTACAGAATCATTTTTTTGAAAGGAAATAGAAAAAACTAAACTAAAACAAATATGTCTCCTTGAAATTAAATTTATTATTAGACTCTTTGTTATTTTATTTATGTTGCAATTAAACTTTGTTTAAAACTTATTTGGTTTTGTAATTTGTACTATTTTATTGTGCGTGATGACAATGTTTAATATTTGAATTTAAGAACTTGTGATTTGTGACATTATGATATTTTGATATTTTTAATTTTTTTTGGTGTCATGAACTTTTTAAAGAGACCGAGTCATCATGTTTTACCGGTTTAATAGCTATATAATTTTATTGAAGAGACCGGTTCATTCCACCGGTTTATCCGGTTTAGTCATGCGGTTCGACCAGTGACCCGGTGGTTCGACCAATGAACCAGTAACCCAGTACCCTCACCGGGGGGCTTTAGCGATATACTTTTTTTTCGTAGCCACCAAGGTTAATCTTAGGGAAAGGAGAGTGAGGGGAAGAAGGGGCAGCCCTCGGCCCGAAACGAAGGGCTAAATAGCGCCAGTGATTCTCTGAGCCGGTCCCCGTGGAGCGACCGTGAGTCAGGTGGAGTAGCCCTATAGATAGTTAGTAGACCCCGCGAAGCTTTCGGGAAGAGGGGTAGTCTTGTGCGTAAGCATTCGGGAACTCTTCCATCTCTGTTCTGGTGATTCGTGGTTTTATTCGAGAAGAATTCCCTGATAGATGAGGTACATCACTGAGGTAGAAGAAGACCACCACTGGGTCATGCATTTGGCTGGCGCTCTGAACTCGCGCTATAGTCGAGGAAAGCTCGCGCAGCAATTCTTTATTATGATCATATGGATCGCTTTTCGTGACTTTTCTTTCCACAAGCAAGGAGAGGATCAGAGCGCTAGCATCCCTTGCTCTCGATCGATTGCTCACCACCGTCTGATCCGAACAAAAAAAGGAATAGAACAGGGGTGGGGACACCTTTAGGTGTAACGATGACCGGTCCGATTTTTAAAACATTGTTTTAGACCAAATATTTGACCGCGGGACCAAAATTGGTAAATTTTAGAATAGAGACCAATTTTGCTAAATATTAGAATTTGAGAGGCCTATACTCAACCACAAAAACTAGCTTGAGAGTTGAGGTTTGCACTATATTATAAAGGCTATCTTTGCCATATCTCTAGCTAATGTGGGACTTCTAACACACCCCCTCACGCCCAGCACTATTGGGTTTGGTGCGTGGAATCAACAACAACGGGTGACCCAAATATGAGAGGTCTCCACAACAAACAACAAATGGATCTAGGATAGGCTTTGATATCATTTTAGAATTTGAGAGGCTTATACTCAACCACAAAAACTAGCTTGAGAGTTGAAGTTTGCACTATATTATAAAGGCTATTTTTGCCATATCTCTAGCCAATGTGGGATTTCTAACACTTAATGAAAATAGAAGACCAAAACTACAAGTATACCTTTATATATATATATATTATTTATTTCATGAAATTTAAATTCATGTTCATTGCATTCAGAAGGTCAATTTTTGTGGTCTCTCTTATTTTGTTGTTGGAATGTAGCATCTATTCATTAATAACTGGCAAAACCCAACACTACATATGGCTGAAAAACAATGGCGAAACAATGCATTATTGGAGTTAAGTACAGACTAATGCAAACATTAAGGTTATAAACCGGCAAAACCCAACACTACATATGGCCTTCCTTTTTTATAGATTCTGTTAGCTTGTTTTGAGGGTTTGGTGCTGCCCCCCTCTCTTTTGTTTGTTGATCTTTTCTTTCTTAATTTATTTCTTGGGGCTTGCTTCTTTGGCAAGTTTCCTTTGTTTAAAAAAAAAAAAAAACATTAAGGTGATTCAAATGAAACTGAATTTGAATTCCTTCAAACAAATTCAGGTTGAAATATTTTAGATAACAAAATATGGTTGGAAGGATAGATTTCATTATCTTAATCATAGTTTTTAACTAACGTTCATATTTAAGAAAATTATTTGGAATATATTCCATCGGAGATTATTTGAAAATATTGGAATAAATTATTTTTCTAAAAAGTTTTTATTTTTGTTTGGAGGTTAATCATCAACAGGTTACGAATACAAGACAATATGATTTATAATAGTAGTTTGGTTCATTTGGATATTCTTTACATTGCGTAGGTGAATGTGGAAAAAATGAAACTTTTAATACTAATTGTTTTTTGAATGTGATTTTTGACGATCTTTGGCGTGAGTTTCTTAATTGGTTAGGTGTAACAAGTGTTTTTTCTATTAATGTGTAGTTTTAAGTAATTTAGTTGGTTTGATGCAAACTTTTGAAAAGAAAGAAATAACATGTATTTCCTTAGAAAAATATGACCATTGATTTTTTATTTGGTAAAAATTAAAATTCTTACTTGATGGTGGTCGAAGGCAATGAAAAAGGTTTAAGTTATGATTTGAATAGTTAGACTTTATTTGGGAAGACAAATAAATTAGTTTATAACTTATAACTTACAGTTTATAAGCTAAAAATTATGTTTGGTAAAAGTCTTTATGTTATGAGATTATAGCTTATTTTACTAATTTATAGTTTATTTTTCAGACGCTATTTCAACTAGCTTATGAGTTTATAGCTTATTATTTTTTCTTCTAATTGTATTCTTGACTTTGTACTTGAAATTTTTTTAAATATTAATTAAACATATATTTTTTATGTCATTTCATACTTATAAGTTAGTTCAACCGCTGATGTTATCAAACACTACAAATTCAATCAGCTAGCATATTTGCTATAAATAAAAAGCTAACTTATATTGTCAAAAAAAATAAAAAAAGCTAACTTATTGGCTATTAATTATAAATTCACCCGCTATAAGCTAACTTATTAGATATCCGTTATTTTTTATCATCATGATACCTTAGTGGTACAATCCTTTGTATTGTCTAGATATTATGATTGCATTATGTGTTTTGTAGTTTGTTTTTGATATTGTAGTTTGTAAACTTATATTTTAGATTATATACAATAACTTATGCAAATAAATAAATTTTTATATATTGTTCATAAGTTCAATCAAGGTAGTTTATAAAATATAATTTTCGTTAGTAAAAACTTACAAACTAACATCAAAATTTATATATTTGCAATAAAATATTTTTTATAAACTCAAAAATAACTTAATCTAAAACAGATATATTATTTGACTTTCATCCATTATAAAATAAAATATAACAATAGTAGAAAGTAGAAGGAATAATCTTCCTTTTCTTGTTCGTTCTTTCTTTAAACTCGTTTTTATATTGCAATTGGCAGGGAAATTTTATCGAAGAGTCCAAATTCTTTTAACATGAATATGTAACTTTCTAGTTTCTACCACGTTACTAATATTTATAGAAAGATATTTGCATCCATTTTTTTTTTTGAAGCAAAGATATTTGCATCCTTTCACATATAATTTGCGCATTTTCACATTATCATATATATTAACATATTAAAGTTCTAATTTGCTAGAGTCATCATGTTTAATTAATTAATATTAAAATTCTAATTTGATAGAGGACCTTAGTAAAGTTGCTCAAATGATAGCTACAGGTAGGGGTGGTAAAGTGAACCGGTCCGTTCAGTTTACGTCTGTTAAAAAGTGGGGTGGGGTAAGTCAACTTAATTGTTCGGGCTCAAAACTCAAAGCCGCTCATTTATTGGTTAGTTGGTGGATTGGTGGGCCGGCTCGACAATTTTTTTATTTTATTTTTAGAATTTACAAATTTAATAATTGTTATAAAAAAGGATGACTAATTTTTTTTTTTAACAACGCGTAATAGAACTTAAACAAATTTTAATATCAATGTCATGTATATATATTCATTAACAAAATAAACAAAACTTTCGTCAAAAATAAAAATAAAATAACATACTCCCTCTAGTCTCATATATAAGAAAAAATTGACTTTTTAGATTCATTATAGAATTGATGTATGTAGACAATAATATAGTCTAAATACATTAATTCTACAATGAATCTAGAAAGCGAAAATATTTCTTATATATGAGACTAGAGGGAGTAAATAAAACTAACTAACTATAACAGAAAAAACTGAAAACAAACCCACATTAAAACACTAAAATAATCCACTTGGTTAAAAAAAAAATCTAGGTTTAGAAGTATATGGAATACATATATTTATTTATATAAGGAAAAATCAATTTTTTATCAATAAATAGAAGAAAAAACAAATAGTGTATTAAAGGGCTCTCAATGTACTACCCATTTTTCAATTTTAAGTATAAAAAAAGCATGCGGGCAAACCCGCCCCACGTTTTAAGCGGGTTAGGCGGAAGGTGGGTCAACTTAAGGTACCGAACCGAAAAACTTTAGCCTGACATGCAAAAAATGACGGATCAAACGGACCGGTCCCGTGAGCCTAGCCCATTTTGCCACCCCTAGCTACCAAGGACATTATTGAAGTGGTTAAGATTCGAACCCTGAATTCCACATTTCTCCACATTTAAAATGTGTGATTCTAGCCAATAAGCTATTTGACAAAAACAAATTCCAATTTGCTAGATTAATTGTTTAAGAAAATTGCTAGATTAATTATACTAATTGAAGTTCCGGGAGCTCGATGGATAATTATTAAAGGCATTATTGAAGAGCGCAAATTTCAAATTATCTACTTCTTTATATTTAGTGTGTTAGTTTAGCCACTAAACAAAATGTTAAACAGTGCCCCCGGGACAGTGTTTTAAAATTAGACCGGATGGGCCTCGGACCGATCGAACTGCGAACTGGAGGGGTCGTCGGTCTAATTCAAATGTTGGATTAGACATGTAGTTAGACTGGAGCGAACCACTAGAAATCGAAAAATTTGGCGGTTTCCTCAAACTGTCGGTTTGATTGCGTGTGCTTTTTTTCCCCCAATCAACAGAATTGTTTTTTTAAAAAAGGAAATAGAAAAAACTAAGCTAAAACGAACAATGTCTGAAACAACTACGCCTCTTTGAAATTAAATTATTTGTTATTAAACTCTTTGTTCTTTCGTTTATGTTGCAGTTAGACATTGTTTAAAACTTATTTGAGTTTGTAATTTGTACTATTTTATTGTGCGTGATGACAATGTTTAAGATTTGAATTTAGGAACTTGTGAGTTGTTACATTATGAAATTTTCAAATTTTTTAGGTGCTATGAACTTTTTTAAGAGACCGAGTCATCATGTTTGACCGGTTTAATAGGTATATAATTTTATTAAAGAGACCGGTTCATTCCACCGATTTATCTGATTTGATCTGGTTTACTCATGTGATTCGACCGGTGACCCGGTAGTTCGACCAATGAATCAGTGACCCAGTATCATCACCGTTTCGATGACTAGTCCAAATTATTGGACAAAAAAATTATACTAATGGAAGCTCTAATTTTTCATATATATTGTGGGTGAATGCTAACCTGAAACAGTTGATAAAGTGGTGCATGGTGCACCACTTATCAATAACCTTATAATAAATACAAATTTACCGTTGGATTGAAACTTTATATCATATAGATCATCCATACATATTTTTTTAAAAATTGAAAATCATTTAATGTCTATTAAGACCACCAAAATTAATGATATTCAATAAAAATTTATAAACTTCAAATAATTTGATTTGCGATTTTACTAGATTGATTCTAATATGAACGTACTAGTCATACCACTATTTACTCAATTTTTTACAATTTTAAAAAGACATTTGACTTATTTGACTTTGTAAAAACAAAAGACATTCAACTACTTCCTCAATTTGTTTAGTTAAATGTTAACATGTGCCCTTAAAAGCATATATGAAGAATATAAATGTAGTAAAAATTTATTGTACATTGTGTATTCATCAACTATTTGAATATTAAATATTTTGTATCATTAAATACAAAATTTATAATTTTAGGTAACTTAACATGTGTCTTTAGGGCACATGTTAACATCACTCATTTGTTTATATACGCAAAATTCACTAATAAAGTTGAAGGTAGTTTATGTATGAATGTAGTGTGTAACGGTCCAGCTAAGAGTACGTTGGCAAACATCATTATCAATGCCCATTCACCATGTTCACATTTTGGTTGTATCTTTCTCTTCTCCACAAAACAATCCTTCATCATTGCATTTTACTAACCTTTGATTCTCTTGCATGCCCAACACGCGTCTCCACCTGTTCATCTTCTTGTCTCTTGCATTGCATTTCCACCCTTTTTTTTTCAACAATTTATTATTATATTATTATTGTGTACTTACAAACTTAAATTATCCATAAATTTTAATTCAACTGACAATATCAATATTATTAAGTTGAACAATTACATTGCTCAAAAAAAAAAAGTTGAACAATTACATACGAATTCAAACTTAAAATTTCATTGTGCATATATTGTAAGTTTTAGTAATAATTGTCATTTTATCTACCGACAAAATAAAAACTCACAACTATATATTAGAGTTTAATGGGCATGCATTGTCGATGTAAAATAGTTTTACAGTGACATCCAATAAGAAATTATTATTCATCAATTTCACATAATTAATTTCAAAATAGGCATATAAAAGTGGGGTGATGTGGCAAATTAGTGAATTTTTATTGGATGTGAGTGTAAAAATATTTTACAATGCATATACGGAGCCAGAAGCTTAGTTTAGGGGTGGTCGAATTTGAAAGTCCAATTCACTAAAGAAAAAATTAAAATTTAAAAGTATAACATATACAAGAAATTGCAAAATAAATCAAAAGTTAATATAGCGAATCTTCATTTTATAGGCAATTTTTTTAAGTCGAACTTTTAGGCCATTTCATTTTCACATTTATTATAATTTTTAGTCTCAACTCATGTGTTTTGCCATAAAAATTGCGATTTTTTGTGAAAAAAAGAAGTGAATTTTAGTCTCAAAAGAGATATTTTGTCATTAAATTCAATATTGAGGCAATAAAACACTTTTTTAGTAAAAAAAAAAATTACTCCCTCTGGTCCAATGTATAAGGAACAATTTGGAAAAAAAATTTGGTCCTTTATATAAGAAACAACTTATAAATTTATGCTTTATTAATTAAATATTTCCAATTCTACCCTAATTAAATATCCTTGTGAATAACAAAAGTCACATTGGAATTAAGCATAGTGGTGTATGTAGATAATTACAAGAGAGAAGTATAAATTGATACACCAAGGTTATTTTTTGAATAGACAAAAAGATTTAGAATTTTTAATTAAAAAAATAAGGTTTCTTGGTCTGTGTGTTTTTCCAAATTGTTCCTTATACATTGGACCGGAGGGAGTATCTTTTAGGGGAAAAACAGTTGCTAAGACCAAATTTACAACAAATTTATAACAGTGCTCGAAATATTAGATTAATAAAGAAGGACCATATGCATAACTTTAATAAAATAAGGGAGACTAAACATAAATTGAAATAATAGTATAACAAAATACTAGTATAAAAAAATTTATAAAAAATTTAGGGGGACCGTGACCTCTGCTGGTCCCCGTGCTAGCTCCGTCCCTGCTTTGAATCTATATTATTGAGTTTAATTTTATGCACGAATAGTATAAAATTTTTCTACACATGCATTCAATTAAATCACATTATTATTATTATTATTATTATTTTTTATTAAAAATTTTGTTCCCAAAAAAAGTGGACCCAGTAATTCAGAGTTTGATTGCTAGCTAGGTAAGTAAAGTATGACCAATAATTATTTCTATCAAAAATTGGAATCGTATTTTTTCGAACTCAATATATTAATTGAGAAAAAAAAATATGTACCAATAGCGTAATACTATAATTTTACATTATTAATCAATCAAAACTATATTTTCTGCCACATCACTCTACCCACTCTCCACTTTGATGTGACGTGGATTCGTGCAAGATTGAACTATTTCTATTGATTGTCAGTATAAAATTAAGGGTCATGTTAACATGTGCCCTAAGGGCACATGTTAAGATACCTTAAAATAGAAATTGTGCATTTAATGATGCAAGAAATTTAATGTTGGAGAGATAAGATGCACAACTAATTTCAATAAATACTTTCTAAATTTACTTTCTTAACATGTGTCCTTGGTGCACATGTTAACATTCTCCTAAAATTAATTCAGTATCATTGAATACATCTGGAAAACAAATTTAGACATTAAGTGCCAAGAAATTAAATTCTACAGTAGTACTAAACCACTTCACTTCCTCAACCAACCACCGTGGAAATTTTTATTTTATTTTATTTTTTAACTACCAAAGAACAAATATTTTTACCACTTTAACTGTGTACCTCATGTTTCCTTGTTTAGATATTAGATTCACTTTTATTCCTGTCTTCCACTTTTCTTATTATTTTATTTTTTGTGACTATGAAATATTATTAATATTATTTATTTAATATAAAACCAAAACAGGAAAAGTATATTAAGACTGGTATATATAGAGAGAGAAACACAAGGTGGAAAATAAATAAAATAATTTAATTGTCTTCCTTTTTATACAACAAAAAAAAAAAGAAGAAAAAAAAATCATATACCCTTTTGTTGTTTTTTTTCTCCTTATTTCAGACCTCCTTTATTGATGATGGTCTTGGTCAGTTTCTCCTTTTTCTCTTCTGCAAAGTTTTAAGAAAAGAAAAAGAACTGCACCAACTAAACCTTCTTTTTCAACTTTTTTGAGGTTTGGTTTTTTGTTTTTCAATCAAAAAACCTTGAGCAAAAAAGTTAGTCATGTCAGGTTTGTATAATCAGAACTTCTCACATGCTAGAGCTGGTTCTCCTCAGATTAGAACCAGCTCAGAAGTTGATAGGTATGGTATATTTATTCTGAGATCAATTTTTTCATATAAAAGATTCAAGCTTTTAATATAAGAATCAAAAGGGTTTTTTTTTTTTGGATTTAGTTGTGTTTTTTATTTGTTTTGAATAAATTTATGTTCTTTTGATTCAGAAATGAAAAGGGTTGTTGTTGTTTTTTGTTTTTGCAGTCAGTATCTATCAGAGTTGCTGGCAGAACATCAGAAGCTTGGTCCTTTTTTGCAAGTGCTGCCTATATGTAGCCGCCTCTTGAATCAAGGTCTGTTCATGTTTGTTTATGTTTGTGGATCTATTTTTTTGGATTTTTCAACTTGATTTCTTTGATAGCATGTTTGATTGATGTTTGTGCTTACTTAGATCATGTCAATGGTTCAGATATTGTTGATCATGCTTTGATTGCTTTCTCTACCATCTATCATTTTGGTGGCACTATTCCTTTTTCACTTCACTTGATATTGATGTTTTTTTAGGTTGGAAATGAAACTAAAATGAAATGAAAAAATTGTCTCGTATTTGATGTTGTCTTAAGATTGGATGAAATGTACCTTCATAGTCTTAAAATTTTGTACAAGAAGTGGTAAATTTGACGGTGAGTGTTCCGACCTCAAGTCCGTCGTAGTACTCTTCGGATGTATTGTCTGTTTTGGGCCTTATGTGAGAATGTGAGGCTTTGTAATTTTCAGTGTCATGTTTGGTATCTATTCTGGTGTTAATTTGAACCATGTCTCTGACTAAAAGATAATTTTGTCCATACAAAGCCTGAACTTGAATTGTTGGTATTTCTGGCCGTCACAACTTGAGTTGTTGGTCATAGAATGAAGATCGGATGATTCGTACATCAATTTGTATTTTAAATCCTTTGATGAAGTTAAAATACGATTCGTTCGATCTCCATCCAACAACCAACATCTGCAGTACTTGCACAATCTGTCACTCAATCTCTGTTGCTCTATTTTTTGTATTTATAAATTCCATCTCCTTTCATTTTCTATGATTTTCAACTGTATGCACTGGTTTCTGATTAAAATGTTATATGTGCAGAAATATTGAGAGTTTCTGGAATGTTGTCCAACCAAGGTTTTGGTGACTTTGATAGACTGCAGCATAGAAGTCCTAGTCCTATGGCTTCTTCAAACCTCATGTCAAATGTCTCCGGGACAGGAATGGGAGCATGGAATAGTCTTCAGCAGGAGGTAACTGCTTTCAAATTATTAATTGTTGCATCTTAACTTGATATGCTCAAGCTTTAATTATATTATTTGTATGTTTAGATGCACATTTTGCTTTCGCTATGATATGATCTCAATTATAAATGCATATATATATTGTTTGTCTAATTCCTAACTTTGGACATTTTTCTAAAATTTCATCATCTAACTCGATAGTGGATTATGATGTGAGAAGCATTCAACTTGTGTCGTATATCACTTATTCTTTGTATTCAGCCTCCACAACAACCGATTCGTATTCGCACTGAGTAGCTTGGCTACATCGATTCCATGATGCCATTCTGATCAATGTTGAATTCTATATTCATTCTCTAATATAATGATAATAGTAAAGTAATTCAATGCCATAAGTTTATGACGTTAGATGGGTTGCTCGGCTATTATTGAAGTTCAAGATATAAAAGAGGAAAAAAAAAACCGTCAAAATAAAAAAATTATATTGATATTGATATGAATGATTTTTTGGATGTTATTAGGAAAGACAAAATACTAAAGTAGCTTTTCCGCCCTTTTGATGGACTGTTTGTCTGCCGCCCCACCGAGTGAATCAAATAAGGAGAGGCGTATTAATGACCGAGTCACTCTTATACTGCTCCGCACGTCACCCTCTTCTCACATAAAGAGAGAAGACCATGAGGCGTGTCGAAAGGCCCAAGAGTGGTCTTTGAATGTTACTACAAATCCTTATTAATTAATTCATTGGTAGGATTGTTTGTATATAGTAAACTTTATTTATATTAATATACTAAACTCCTAATCCTAATTAAAAAGGAAACAGATCACGATATATGAAGAAATATGCAAACTAACCCTAATAGATTATCATAGGTACTCCTCACATATTATATGATAGAATAATAATGTGAAGAAATATTTTTCTGATATTCTCACTCTTACCATGAGGCTAAAGCTTACTAAACTTCAATCTTGTTACAAATTAGCTCTTAACGTAGTATAACTGAAGGAGGATACGATAATGGGATGAACTGATCCGGATATAGTTTCAAAAGCGACAAACAAAACCCATTCATAAAGTGAGAAGCTGAGATAGAAAAAGCTGGCCAAATTTTGTGGGTAAAAGAAAGAAAAACGACACGGAGATAATGAGCGTTACACACTAGAGTCTAGAGTTCCTGATTTTAGGTAATTCGATAGAAGAAGGCGACAAGACAAGTCATGGTGGATAAAACCACTCTGATACCATGTTGAAGTTCCATGGTTGGTCTTTTAGGTTTAAAGGGAAAAAAGAAATACTCAAAATAATGTTGATATGCTGGATGTTGTTAGACTAGGAAAAAAATCTAATCCTTAATCCTTAATTATACTAATGCCAAAGTATTAATCCTAATTACATTAGGTGATAAATCATGATATATAAAGAAATACGGACACTAATATTTAGAGAGAAGATATTATGATATGTTTAATGATAGAATGATAATATGAAGAGATATTTATCAGATACTCTAAAGTTTACATAAGTTTAAATTAGTGGAAAATCTTAAAATCAACCAACGTTAAATAAGAGGATAAAGAGCATTATTAAAATTTAAAGCTTAAACATGTGCATTTGTTAAACCATTAGGAATTATAAATATCACATAATCTTATAGTTTTTATGTGTATTCTGTTGTTAGTCAAAAGTTCATGGTAACACACTAGACACGGTACATACTTGACTAAAAAACTAGGACGAAAGTTTATGCATGAAGTGAAGTTTGGAAGAAATATATAAAAGTGAAAGGATATCTAGTCAACTAGTGCCTCCCATGTACAAATAAGATTTCAAGTTTTGTTGGTTCCCTAGATCGACAATGGTGGTTGCTTGTTGATTTTCATTTTTAAGCAAAAGGCCTTATAATTTTTTCTTGTTGTTTACCATAGTTACTTTCATATTCTAGGAATTCACATTACTTTATTTGATAAATACAGAGATTATGTGGACCGCCTGGAATGAATATGGACTGGCAAAGTGCACCTGCAAGTCCTAGTTCATTCACTGTCAAGAGAATATTGCGCTTGGAAATTCCAGTAGATACATTCCCCAATGTAAGCTTTTATACTAATGCCAGTTATAGAAAATCAAATTTGATTACTAAATTAGACACTTTTATTTGTTCTTTTTGGGAGTTAAAGCTCTATTATCAACTATAAGTAATAGAAATATGTTGCTTCTTATTGCATTAGTTTAATTTTGTTGGAAGACTTCTGGGACCTAGAGGCAATTCTTTGAAACGGGTTGAAGCTACTACTGGTTGCCGCGTGTATATTAGAGGAAAAGGTTCAATAAAAGATCCCGACAAGGTAATGAACACAAACATTACTTTCCACGTTATATATTTCAAAATGCGTAAAAGATATGGTGCATTTCTTGATTGATTTGAATACTCAATTATACCTTTTATATCAACTGAAATTGTTATTGAATTTTTCAATCTTAAGGAAGAAAAATTACGAGGAAGACCAGGCTATGAGCATCTCAATGAACCTCTACACATATTGATTGAGGCTGATTTACCTGCTAATGTTGTTGACATAAGGCTCAGACAGGCTCAGGAAGTCATAGAAGAACTACTCAAACCTGTGGTATGTTAATTCAACTTTCAACCTATATCTTTCTCGGCTATGCTCGGTGAACTTTCTACTATTTCTCCTTCACTTTGTCGAACAGAAAACTAAACGATGCAACTTATCTTTAGTATTTCTGAATTGTACTTAACATGATCTATGAAACCATATCAATTATCAATAAATGATTATCAAAATTCACAAAAGAGATACTTGTTAGTTAATTCATATATCAGTGGTGAAAGATTTTTAAATTTGTCTTGGATGTTAATGTTTCATACACAGGATGAGTCACAAGACTTTATTAAGAGGCAGCAGCTGCGCGAATTAGCTCTACTGAATTCAAATTTCAGAGAAGAAAGTCCAGGACCAAGTGGCAGTGTGTCCCCATTCAATTCAAGTGGAATGAAACGTGCAAAACCGGGTCGCTAAAATGTGTCTTTGATGGTGTATATGAATGTTGTGGTCCTCCAGCTATTCATTGCTGATAATATGTTCCAGCACATGTCTCACTCAATGCAGCTATGAAAAGAATAGGCTAACAATGCTTTCTGGTTAGCATTCTGGTGGTTTTCCCTACCTTTTCTTTGAACATAAAGGAGACAGCTGGAATGAAGAATTTCTTAAAGAGAAAATTTTATATAGTTGGGTATTGAAAATAGGTTTTGTTCAAATCAACCCTTTTTTTTTCCTTTCCTTTTAAACTCAATACATTCATTGGATTTATTCTTGAGTCAGTTACTTTTGAGAAGTGTGGAATATATTTATACATGTCATGGTGATGGTGATGGTAAAGTTATAGGCCTTGAGATGATGAAGTGTTGTTGGCATGTGTCATGTGTCAAAGTGTCATGGTATTTTAATATTTATGTAAGTTATAGCATAGGCTGGATTCATTTTTGTTGTTTGTCACAAGAATTTGTATTCTCTTCCAAGAGATATGCATTGTAGTTGGAATTGGAATGATAATGCATCTCAGATGAACACCTTACCATGTACCAAGGGATAAAAGTTGTATTTTGTTTATATACAATGGTACTATACATGGTCTGCAAATTCTTTTAGATTTTCTGTCCACTTTGATTAGAAAAGGATAGGAATGTTACCATTTTTTCGATGTGTGTATGTTAAAATTCACTCACATCTGTTTAACCTTGATCGAATAGTCCACATCCGCAACAATGTGAATGCATGGCCGTAGACAATACATTTTCATGAATATCTGCCAAGTTGAGAATATGTATAACTGCCTTTGATGCTAACCTATGAAGCACGGACACCTTGATGTCTCATGGCAAACACATTTCAGACACCGACACTTGTCTTAGACAAACCTTTGACAAGGTTTGGGGATTGTTCTGATGGGAAAGGAATCATTTTTTATGATATAGTTTTGTTGTCGTAAATCTTTGTATCTAAACCCATTGATTTGAAAAGAGAGCAGCTACAGAGGATCTAAATCCATTTTACTCGAGAGGCATGCAATGAAATTTTTTTACCCCTTTCATTTATAATGAAATTTGGTACACTTTTATATGTGTAAATACATAGGCCTCTAGTCATAGCCAATGAAGGTTGGTAAGAAATTTTACAATGATTGATCATATTAGATAGGAAGATTTTTAGGCGACTAATTGGATGTGGCGTAATAGAGAATTACATGATGAATCTTTCATTAGACTACCAAGACCAGCCTATCATGTGCTGAATTTTATCAAAGAATATTAACAAGCTAGCATGGAGAATATAATTATTACAGGATCCCTCGTGAAGTCGTATGATTGGTTGGATTCCTCCGGTGAATGGAAGAGTTAAGCTTAATACCGGTGGAGCCAATGGCGGAACCAGGACCCTGAGTCAGGGGGTGCAAAAATTTTTTATTTTTTTTATTTGTAGAAAAAGTGACGAATACTACTGAAATACTCACACCCAACTTTGAAGTCTCAGATTTGAAACCAAATAAAAACTTCTATAGTAAAATTCCATATAATTACTCTTTGTGACCGGTTATAGTAAAAAACTAGGCATTATGTTTCTTTGTTAATGAGCATTATTATGTAATAACACATGCAAAAACTAAACATATTCTATTCTCTAGTTTAGTGGTTACGTACTTACGTCTGTCATTTTTTAAGCCAAGTACATGGGTTGGAACCTTAGTTCTACCCTTTTGCATAACAAATATCAAAACTCCCACTATTAATATAAGTAAATGACAAAAATTAACATAGAAAGTCAAAAGCAAAATGATCAAAGACTAATGCTGACACTACACAGTGAACAAAGATAAAATTCCTGTACATGATGCGGTGAGAGAATTTTGAGTGGTGCAAAATTTAAATCTCAGGGGGTGCATAACCATAATAATAGTAGGATATAGGTGTAATTAGCAAAATCTCAGGGGGTGCAATGCACCCCCTCACCTAAGAGTGGATCCGCCCCTGGGTGGAGCTTGCCACGACGAGCTGTGGTGGTGTTCTTAGAGATAGTAATGGTAGGTGGTGCGGTGGTTTTTCTAATTTTCTTACACATATTTTAAATTGTTTTTTGTTTTCTTTTACTATCATCAGTATTCGGTCCATTGACTGCTTAATTTGGTTCGGAAGTCAGTTCTAACATCAAGTGGTTCCAACCTCTCCCAATCACAGCTGCGGAGGATTAAACGTTATCCTCCCTATCAAATCCGTGAAATTGGTTTTTCTTTTGTACCTCGCAATTTAAAGACTATTAACATCAAATTAATGAGTGTTAATCCAAGAGACTAAATAGTTTAGAAGAGAGGATAATTGTGAAAATTGAATGCTTTGTACTAACAAAATTTAGTATGTTATAATAATTGTTAGTTGGTTTAATGGTTATTAGCGCCAGTAGAGAATATCATGGTTTGATCATCCGTTGAAGGGGCTGCCTTGAATCACTTATGCCTGAACTAACCTCCGAATCAGATTAGGCGATTCAGTGAATTAAATAGTGGTGATATAAACAAAAACAAAAACAAAAGAATTGGTATATTATCTTGTCATCCTCAAAAATTGGCTTAACTCTGCTCTGCAACACTGATTCACCGAGCTCCGGCAACTGCTCCGATGACAATGCAACAAAAAACTTCACTTTCCAATCCACCACATGCAAAGGGTAAACAAATCTCTCACCTTTCTCTCTTTTCTTCTTCACTGCACTCATTTGTCCTTTCTATTTTTTGTCTTTTTTTGCCAATTATAGATTTTTCCTGCAACGTGTTCAGGTGAAAGCAACTACTATCTGAGTCTGCTACATGGAGAGAGGAGGGAGAATGAATCTGCTATGGACTATACACCATATTTCTATGAGGATCATATAATCCAAAGGCTACAAGTTTTTGTGGTCCATGTTGGTCACATTCATCATCATTCTCCCACCAATAGATGAACACCATGTTGATTTCCTCTGCCCTACTATATAACAAACATTGTATTCCTTAGGGTTTCACTCTCAACACCTCACAAACTTTAGGGTTTTTTACTTTTACTTTGATTTTAATTTTGAGGTTTTAGCTTGCAGTTAATCTTGCTGTTCAATCAATCATTCTACAATCTAGATTCAGGTAAATGTTTAATCCATCATGCTCTTCATGTTTCAAAAAGTTTATGTTTGTTTTAAAAATTTGATTTTTTTTACTTTTTATATGATTATGAATGAATAATGATTTGTTGCTGTGATTTATGAGTTATTGAATGATGTGGGATTTATTGGTTTAATTGCAAAGTTTTTTGTATTTGATGTTTGCTTTTTCGCAGATCAAATGGAAACAATGGCTCTTATGCGTTCTAATTCTCCCTTTGGTCACAACAACCATGCACTTTCATTTCCATTACCATTACCATTATCATCACATTCTAAGTTTCATAATTGTTCTATATATCTTACTAAACCAACCCGTTTGCCTCAACGATTGAAACTTAATTTTGCCGGAGGGGGTGGTGGTGGTGGTGGTGGGGTTGGTCGGGGTGGTAGTGATGGTGGAGGTGGAAGTTGGGGGGGTGATGATGGAAATTCAAAAGATTCGTCTTTTGGGATTTTGGGGTTGTTTCTCAATGGATGGAGATCAAGGGTTGCTGCTGATCCGCAGTTTCCTTTCAAGGTTTTAAGCGAAGAGTTGGTTGGTGTCAGTTCTGCTGTTTTAGGTGACATGGCTACAAGGCCTAATTTTGGGTTGAATGAACTTGACTTTGTATTTTCAACTCTTGTTGTCGGTGCTATTCTCAATTTTACGCTCATGTATCTCTTAGCACCAACGTTGGGATCTTCTTCAGCCAAGGTGCCTGCTATATTTGCATCTTGTCCTAAGAGTCATATGTTTGAACCTGGTGCCTATAGTTTATTGGATAGGTTTGGAACTTTAGTCTATAAAGGAGCCATTTTTGCTGTTGTTGGGCTTGGTGCTGGTCTTGTTGGAACTGCGATTTCAAATGGGTTAGTCAAGTTGAGAAAGAAGATGGATCCCAACTTTGAGTCCCCAAACAAGCCCCCACCTACATTGCTGAATGGTCTCACTTGGGCTGCTCATATGGGTTTCAGCAGCAACCTAAGGTACCAAACTCTTAATGGGACTGAGTTCTTGTTGGAGAAAGTGCTTAATCCCTTGCTATTCAAGACCTCAGTTGTGGTTCTCAGGTGTGCGAACAATGTTCTTGGGGGAATGACTTTTGTGATGTTGGCAAGGTTGACCGGGTCGCAGAATGCTTTTGAAGAGAAGCCATCACATGTGAATGTTGGGCTAGGTGAGAAGGATAAGGTGGAAATTGAAAAGTTTTTGGAGAATAACAACCAAACAACCCCATCAAAGTGATAGCAATACTCAGTTTGGTTTTGTCTCTTGCTTTGACTTAGGTTGTAGTAGAGGCGAGGGCTTTTTAGTTTTCTGAGTTTTGTGTAGGTTTTCCTACTCACAAACTCTTGCAGCAACAAATAAGCATGAACGGTAGATTGAGATGAGAGATTTGATACAAGTTTCTGGTAGGTGCTGATGTTCTGTTGCTGAAACCTACAACCGGAAACAATAATGTGCCAAATTACTATGACCATGTATTGGATTTTGGACTCCCACTACCTGGCCAAATAAAAATGTTTTGACTATTATGTTGCTGTTTTTGTTTCTGCTGAATCAGTAGGCTTTAGTTGTTATTTTCTACACTAATTATCATTGTTGTAAAAGTATCGCAGATCTTGTTTGGAGTGTTGTCTAAATAAATGAGGTGTTAGATAATGGTATTATGTGTAACATCAATTTTTTGGAGTGTTTTATTTTTTAAGGATTTAGGATAACTATGTTGGTACATGTTAAGGATTCAAAATTAAACTAATCGTTATTTGAAACGAGTAGAAGCTAGTACCGTTTTCCGCTGTTATATTAGAAGGCAAGGGACCGATAAAAGATCCAGACAATGTAACAAATAAAAAAACTTAACTTTCCTAGTTGCAAAATGCCCAAAAAAAATTATGATTCATTTTGTGATTGATTTGTATACTCAATTTTACTTCTGGTATAGATTGAGATTATTATTAATTTTTCGATCTCAAGAAAAATTGCGAGGAAGAACAGGCTATGAGCATTTCAATGAACCCTCTACGCATTTTGATTGAGGTTGATTAACCTGCTACTAAGGCTCAGGAAATCATAGAAGAACTGCTCAAACCTGTGGTATGTTTGTTCGCCATATATCTATCTTTATTATGCATGGAGAACTCGTTTATGTTCCACTTCACTTTGTCTAATGGAAAACAAAAAGATGCAACTTATCTTTTGGGAATGTTTGGTTGAATAGAATGTAGGGGAGAGATTATTTTTAGTTGTTGATGTTTGGTTCAATTTTGCAGAGGGGATGGATTATTTTAAACCCTTGTGTCTGGTTCAATTGCTTTAGAGGTGAGTGGAGGAAAATCTCTGAAATCAGTTTTGGCTTCCCATCAATAGTTGGGGGTTTGGAGGAGATAGGAGGTGAGCATAATCCCTCCCCTCCACTCGTTAGAACCAAACAGACCCTTAGTGTATATGGAATCTAAATTCATAGTTTTTGCACGCATGCCATCAATTCATTTACTTATTTGAATAAATTAGACTACTAGATTACATTGTCTGCAGAGCTTAAATACTTAGTATGACATGGATATGAAACAATATGGATTATAGGTACTAGGAATTCATAAAGTTCAATATATGAAACAACTTTGATACGTTTGACACGCAAATGCATAACATCTGTAAAGGGACATTGGTCATTTCTTTTTTCTCGTTAATGCATAGCCATAGCAACAAATGGTGATCACAGTTCATAAAAAAAATACTGCTATTTGGCCAGACATACCATTTCCTTTATAAATATGTCACGAAAGATTTGTACGAAGTATCAGGGAAACGCAGTTATATTAATTTTTAAAAATTAAATGTATTGTATTTATATGACTTAACTGTATCTATCCAAGGTAAAACTTATCAGTGTAGTATCCCAAACATACCTGCTAGAAAAAAAAGTCAGAATATTATCTTGATTTGTATATTGCGGTATCATACGGGTGTTTGTTTGTTTCCAATTTTGGCATCTTTGGACTTCAAAGCAATCATTTTAATCAGCACAATTTTCACTTGCATTTTATTTTCTGAAGTGTTGTGCACTTTGCAGGAGTTAAATCCATGGTGGATTGACTTACTAGGATTCTGTTGGAAATTTATTATTAAATGTTACCTTTCATTTTGTTTTAAAAGTATTTTTCTGAAATCATGTTAAATATACTTTGATCAGCCCCTTACTCCACTTGTGGAAAAAAGCTTTAAATACAGTGCAAATTTAAATCATTTCCTAGTTCTGAGTTTGTTCATTATTATCTTCCTCAGCAGACACATGATATGGATTTGGTATTATGAAGTGCCTAAGTCCCACAATGTGCATCAGTAGTATGAGAATCGGTAGAGTATTTGAGTGGCTTGTTCTTCTGCCTTAATAGTTAGCTTTTAAGGGAGAGTTTCTCAAGCGCTTGAATTATTAACACACCAATTTTACTGATGGAAGTTAAAAACAGGGAAATTTTCTATAAGCTGTTCAATTTTACTATTAGTAGTGATTTTTTTTCCCCCTTCTCCATTCTGCCTTGGATGTGAATGTTTCATACAGACAAAACTAAATTAAGAGGGAGCTCATTGGTGGAGTGGAATAAAGCTGCTATGTTGAAGCATATCTAGGTTCTGTCCGCAAAAAGTCCTTATATAGATTATAGGTATGTATTTTACTGGTGTGCGAGTTAGCTCTGTCGAATTTCAGAGAAGATAGTACCGGGCCAAGTGGTAGCGTGTTCCCATTCAATTCAAGTGGGATGAGAGGTGCATAACCAAGTTGCTAAATGTGTCCTTGATGGTGTAGAACTGTAGATGGATATTGTGGTCATCAAGCTATTCACTGTTGAGAATCTATGTAGCATCAAAGTTTCAAATCGAAGGTGAGTTCGGTGTCCGACACATGTCAGTTTCTGACGATACAGATACATGTGGTTACTTTCAATTCAATTACTCTATTTTCTCAAATTAGTATATCACTGTACCAGTGTCTGTGTCGGTGCTTAGTGCTTCGTATAGCTGAGAATATCTTCCAATACATGTCTCATTCAATGCAGCTATGAAAAAATAGGCCAACAATTCTTGCTGTTCTGGTGGTTTTTCCTTCCATTTTTGTCACCGTTTTCTTCTTGAACAGACATGAGACGAAGCTTTAATATAGAATTTCTGAAAGAAAATTTTATATAGTTGGTATTGAGAATGTTATTCAAAGCAACATTTTTTATGTTAATGTTATAGTTGGTATTGAGAATGTTATTCAAAGCTTTAATATGTGTATGTATATATGTGATGGTGGTGAAGTTTTAGGCCTAAGATGGTGAAATGTTGTTGGCATGTATCAACGTGTCATAGGCTAGATTCTTTTTAGTTGTTTGTCAAAACCATTTATATTCCCTTCTGATAAGTATCTACTGTGGTTGGACATGGAAAGATAATGAACATAAATGAATAAAAAAAAAGTGGTATTTTTTTTAATACACTATGGTGGTACGTATAAATGTTCTGCAAATTATTTAGTTCTTTTTGTCATCATTTTGGTCATTAATATATGCCAAGTTGATATGTTTGACATCATTTTTGGTTCTAATTATTTGATTAGTTAAGTAGTATATTCTAAAAGTTGGTCCCGTAGCTAATGAGGAGGTAGGTAGTGATTTTGCATATCTACATGCAACATTTTTCTCGTGTTTGTCTGCTTGCTTTTGCATCCTTGTCTTCAATCGACATGCCAACATTACGTTACTTGTTTGAAATGCTGTATAGCGTATAAATGGTGAACGACTAATAAGTTGACGGTGCTTCTATGATCAATGGCTAACTAATGTGGCAGATGACAGTGAGTGGAACCAGCCCTTTTGAACAAAGCCAGTTTGATATTTGTAAGGCTAACGAGATGGAGAATACTGAAATCTTGGTTTTCTTCTGGTCAGGTATGGTTAAAATCAATTATGATGCTGCTGTTCGTCAAAAAGGAAGTATTGTAGCAGCCATAGGTATGGCTCGGGACTCTTCCGGACCTTCCATTGGGGCTGTTCGTCAAATAGTTTGGTTCGGTTCCACCTCTAAAAAAGTGAAAATTGAACCAAATCAAACCGATGTAGATTTCATAAGTTTGATCGTTTTTTCGATTGAAAATTGATCCAATCCGGAACGCGGAAAGTTATACCCCTAGTTTTGTCTTCTACTATTCACTAAAAAAATAAAGCAAAAGGAGGTTACGGGTCATGAAGAAGTTATAATGTGAAATTAAAATCATAATTGGTTTTTTTATTTTTTGTATGTTTGTTCAGTTCTGCTATTGAAGTATACGTAAGGGATGATTTGAAGAGTGAAGAAACAAAATGAAAAATAATGTCACATAAAGCCAAATCCGCCTTCATTGAACTTTGATTCTTGACTAGATTATGTAGGATATTCATAAATAATTAATACTCTTTTTTACTTTAATTATTATAAGTAAATATTACTTTTTAGATTTATTGAAGTGTTAGAGTGTAGATATATTATTTATTTAATAAATATGAAAAGTGAATATTTACTTATAATAATAATTAAGATCGAAGGAAGTATAGACCAACCATCTTTAGTAAAACATATAATTTAAAAATAGAAATACTCCTTAAGGAGATGTTTGTCCAAGGGATGAAACATGGAAATTTTTAGACAAAGTTAAAGAGACTGGTTTGATTTTGATGTACACAATATAACTTTTTACACTTCAAATCAAAATTGCAAACCACTACTTATATGATTTTTAAAGTTATTATAATTAACGTAAAATATTTCTTTTTTTTATTTGAATAAACTCATATTATTGAAATTTTTAATATTATTTTAATTTTTTTTTTTTTTTTGGTTTTCACCACCAGTTTAATCTGGTTCGGGGGTCAGTTCTGGCATCAAGTGGTTCCAGCCCCCTCAGGTTTTTAATTTTTTAATTATATAAATTATAATAAAATTATCCTTATGACAAAATCATACATATTTTAACTTTTTTTTTATTTTTTTTATTTAATATTACGTTATTTTATTGTTTATATTATATTAATTTCATTTTTTAACTTAAATTATTTTTATAGGGAAAATTAGTAAAAAACTTTTTATCACATCCTACTGATTTCTAACCTAGCTCAAATTCATTATAAGAATATTAACTAGACAAATATAATATGATAAATTTCGATATTAATTTATCATATCTTGTTGTTTCATTAAACATTATATTGAGACATGGTAAGATACAATTATCATCTTGTCTATTATTTTGACCATAAAGACCTTAAAACTATAAAGATATAGCCTTAAAGTTGTGTGTTATTTACCAGAAATTATTTGCTACATATACATACAATTTTATTTATATATTTTTAAGCAAAATTGGCATATGGTAAACCATCATCTACAATTGTGAGGTTAGAAATCAGCAAAAAAGATGGATTATCCGAGTTTAATATTTTGATTTCTCATATTAAGTTCTTACTATTGTTGAATAACAATTGTGAGGTTAAATTTGTCAAGCGACATATAATATGGTTGTTCACTCTTTTGCAAGGACGGCCTATTCTATGTCTAGTCGCCGTATTTTTGAGTTGATTTTTCGTTGTATTGATAATTGTTTGATTAATGAAATACATTAAGTTTGCATTTGTAAAATAAATTATTTTTTTGGACATTTGTTTTTCTAATGTGACACTTAATAATATTACTAATATGTAGAGAGCAACACCGTATTAGACTTCGGTTGGAAACGGATTGTGTGACTTTAGCCGGCAAAAGATAGAGTGCCTTTCATCCATTTGACAAGGACTCTTAATGGCAAACCCTCTATCAACTTTAGACAAACAACATGCATCCTTGTTGATCAAATATGGTTTTAAATTTGGTTAATATCATCCCACAAAATACCTCTTTGCAAGGCTCTTAAAATCGTGATTTAAAACGTAAAAACTATAAATTTTACGTTTCTAGATTAGCAATTTGAGTTAAATCGTTGGTAGAATCGTTTTTGGGTAAAATCGTAAACTGGAACAACTTTACATGATTTTTTTGACTGAAAAAGACATTCATTCATTCAAAATTGTAGAATACATTGTACAATACAAATTCAAGATCGCTAAGAACTATAAAGGATGAAACTGCAAACAAGCTCACATCATCCAAGTTAATAGCATACAACAAAATGCCTACAAATATAATGAGATTAAAGTGTCTGAAATACTCATGTTTCTAGACCTGCAACGTTGATAACACCAAAGTCATTCGTTGAATCTGCACTGGATCAAATCTAATCTGACAATATGAATCGAACAAACACCGCACGACGGGAAATCAAAACAATGTCGCACCAAGACGACGAACAGCACAACGTTGCACTATAAGACGCCAAAATCACACAAAAGAAAAAACTAAATATATGTGAAAATCACTTGTTTGAATAAAAGGAAAGAAAAACAATTTAGAGAGGTGATTTTGGGTCAAAAATTAGACCCTAAATCACCCCTCTTCAATGGATGAAGAAGTGGAAAAAAACTAGGTTAAAGAATATGTGGCGGATGTGAGAAAGGGGGAGAGAGAGCGTTTTTCAATTATGTTGATATGCATATCTTTTGTAGTGATTTTACATGATTTAAATCGGTGTAAAATTGTAGGTTTTTAATTCTTTGAGATGATTCTACCTTGTAAATTTTGAAAAGCCCAATTTTTTATTTGGCCCATTAAAATTCTCCCTCACTTTTATGATGCTACTTTGATGATCTGGTGGATAATTTATGTAGTTTAATCAAAGTTTACGAATATTACATTATATCATGTGATTTAGTATATTTTAGCTTTTAAATTAAGTTAAATTTTAAATTTTTTATGCATTTATAATATGATATATATATGGACAAAACTTACATGAATTTTCATACATGCAGTGTTTACTTTTCCTCTCACAAAGAGGTAGTTTTTTTAATTAAAAAACAGTTTTCTTTTATTTTTTTAAAATGAAAAAATACCAAAAACCAACTCTTTGTGAGTGGAACAACAAAAACTGCATGTAAGTTTTGTCCTATATATATAGACACACACACACAGACACACACATATCGTGTATATAAATTTAATGTTATTTTTAGAGTGAAGACCTATTTTGGTCCCTCACAAAAACTACACAATCAAATTAGTTCCCGAAAAAAAAAAGATCCTATTTAATCCCTAACAAAATTAAACACCGGGTCATGTTAGTCATTCTTTATTATTTTTTTTAATCTGATCTTTTTTTCCTGCTTTTGAACATAAGGAACATTTAACTCCCTGCATTATTTTATTTTGGACAATTTGATCCCCAATTTTTTTTAAAAAATATATGAAAATTAGACAATATTGCTACAGAAGGAGAATATTAAAAAAAAAAGGACAAAACTTACATGCATTTCTTACTTTTCCACTCACAAAGAGGTGGTTATTTGTGTTTTTTCATTTTGAAAAAAATAAAAGAAAATTACTTTTTAATAAAAAAAAACTACCTCTTTGTAAGAGGAAAAGTAAGAAATGCATGTAAGTTTTGTCCAAAAAAAAATCATATGTTTGGTTACTGATATAATATGGGACTAAAAATTGTTCTGTCTCAGAACAAGAGTGTTTGATTGATTTTGATATGGTTTGGTTTGAAAAATCCATTACACCATTCTACAATATGCTATTGTTGATGTTATGATTATAATAACAATGAAATTTATCTTTATGTCCGTCTCCGGTATGATGTATGTCATTTTCTCCGGTTGAATAATTTGTTATCAATATCACCATCAGAATTTGATCTTGTTGGAAAGGAAAGAGTGTGACCGTGTGGGAGGAGAAAAACCAAGGACTGAAAGCGTGAGACTAGAAAATCCTAATATTCTCTCTTTCTATTTTGTAAAAGAGAAAAACACATACGGTTAATTCAACTCTTCTTTGTTTTTTTTGTTATTTTCCAAATGAAGGACTAACTTGTCCCTTAAGAATTATTAAAATAATACACATGATAGTTCAGTCACGGTTCAAAAGTAGGAAAAAAAGACCAGATTAAGAGAAATAATAACGAAGGACTAACATGACTCAATTTAATTTTGTTAGGGATTAAATAGAGTTTTTCTTTTTTTTTTGTCGGGGACTAATTTGGGTTGCATAGTTTTTGTGAAGACCAAAATGAGTCTTCATTCTTATTTTTAATATGAAGTAAAATAAATGATTTTACGTTTCGATTTTACATGAACAAAACGAGTTAAGGTAAAAACTCTTTTGACAACCTTGCCTATTTGATATTTTGAATCTCATCACATAAAGTTCGAGTTTAAAACATATTTTTTCAAATGTGACACATAATATTTTTATTTTTTTTTACCAAATACAACGCTTATAATATTATTAAGATTTAAATATATTTTTTATCCCTATAAAACTATACCTTATAAATTTACTCTTATTGAATTTTTATTATATTCAGTTCCTCTAAAAATTATTAAATGTTGGTCAAACATTCATTTCGGTCAAACAACAGCAAAAAAAAAAACACTTGTCAAAAAAACAAAAATTCACTTCGGACTGTGTCAGTTTAGCCCATGAAAGGCAGGGTGACTTTCACCTATTTTGGTCCATCTGATGAATCCAACGACTCCAAATCCACTGCGATCACAGAGAATTAATTGCTTCACAATATAACCTTTTACACTTCAAATCAAACGATATTCTTCTTCTAATATTCTTTTAAAATTTTAAGAAGAAAACTTATATCCATTTCTTTAGATACAGTTTTTGTTGTTCCTCTCACAAAAATGTAATTTTACATTTTGTTTTAATTTTAAAAAATAAAATAAAATTGCTTTTTAAATTAAAATAACTACCTCCATGTATCTCGCACCTGTACATAAGTTTGGTCCTAAAAATAATTCCTTCATCGTTTTTTTTTTGACAAAATCAAAGATATTAATTCATTTAAATCGGTAGAGTACATCAGACTCAAGTACAAAATCAATACCGCTAAAAACGAAAAGGATGAATAAGATCACAACATCCAAGTTAATAGCATTAATCGGCTTACTCATCCCTATAAATGATGTGATAAAATCAAAGTAACCGGAATATCTATGTCTCCGGATCTGCATCGTTGACGAACTTAATCACTGTGTGAATCAGTAGTTGACCGAAGTTGATCTACCGATTCAATCAAGCGAACATTGCACAACAAGACGAGATAGCAAACAACACGACACAAGACGAGATATCAAACAATGTCACACTAAGACGACCAAATCACACACAAAAACACAAAAGAAAGATCCAATCTATGTGAAAATCACTTATTTAGATTAAAGCAAATAAAAAATAGATGTACATGGGTGATTTCAAGTCAAAAAACCCAAAACCACCCATTTTTGATGAAAAAAGATAACAAACTTATAGAGAAGGAAGAGTTTATCTCTCTAAAAAGAATTAGGGCAGGTGGCTTATAATTCTTTTAAAATAAAATAACAAAAATAAAGAAGACAGGTGGCATTTTTTGGTGCATAAGATTGATCCAACATACGAGATTAACTCAAACTACCATCACTTTCTCACTTTAAAGTCAGGGGATCTGATCCCACTTCAGTCTCTCACGGCACTCTCAACTTCAGTAAAAAAAACTTCAGTAAAAAAAACAACCTTAATATTATTATAAGGGTTGTTTTATTTCTTCTTCTTCATTTCAAGGTTTAAACTTTCTTCTCTCTTTGATCCCTCCGCCACTTTCACTCATCCCACAATCCAGATCCAGGTAATCACTAAATCCATCTTTCTCTGCATGTTTCAAATATTTCTTTTTTATTTTCATTATCATATTCATCTATTCTTCAGATTCATATATCATAATAAATAAATATTTCGTTTTTTTGCTTTTAGTTTCATCATCATATTATTCCATTCTCTCAAATCATATTGTTTTTTGTACTCACTTTCTTCAGTTTATTCCAGTACTTTTTTTTACATGTTTTAGAAAAAATGGTATTGATTCATTGCAAAAAAGTTAAACAAGAAAAAAGAATAATTTTTTGGCATGAATGGATTAGAATAATAAAAGGTTTTTGATTTTATTATAAAGTTTCTGTCTTTTGATTTTTCATTTGTTACAGATCAAATGACATCGATGGCGGCTTTATTGCGTTTTACACCTCCCTCTGGTCAAAGCCGTGTACTTCCATTTCCATCACCATTGTCATCATCACCTCCACAGATTCATAACCGTTCTATATATCTCACCAACCCAACAACCCATTTGCCTCAAAGATTGAAACTTTCTTTCGCGGGAGGCGATGGGGTTATTGGTGGTGGTGGTGGTAGTGGTGGTAGTAGTGGAGGTGGTGGAAGTGAAAATTGGGGTGGTGCTGATAGTAATGATGATGGTAAGTCAAAAGATTCGTCTTTTGGGATTTTGGGTTTGTTTTTGAATGGATGGAGATCAAGGGTTGCTGCTGATCCACAATTTCCTTTCAAGGTTTTGATGGAAGAATTAGTTGGTGTTACTGCTTGTGTTTTAGGTGATATGGCTTCAAGGCCTAATTTTGGTTTGAATGAACTTGACTTTGTTTTTTCAACTCTCGTTGTTGGTGCTATTCTCAATTTCACACTTATGTATCTATTAGCACCAACATTAGGAGCTTCTTCATCTAGTGTGCCTGCAATATTTGCATCTTGTCCTAAGAGTCACATGTTTGAACCTGGTGCTTTTAGTTTATTGGATAGGTTAGGTACTTTGGTGTATAAAGGTACCATCTTTGCTGCTGTTGGATTTGGTGCTGGTCTTGCTGGAACCGCGCTTTCAAACGGTTTGATTAAGTTGAGGAAGAAAATGGATCCAAACTTTGAGACACCAAATAAGGCACCACCTACTTTACTCAATTCTCTCACTTGGGCTGCTCATATGGGTTTCAGCAGTAATTTTAGATACCAAACACTAAATGGTGCTGAGTTTATGTTGGAGAAAGGGCTTAATCCTTTGGCATTTAAGACCTCAGTGTTGGTGCTTAGAGTTGTGAACAATGTTCTTGGAGGGATGTCTTTTGTTGTTTTGGCAAGGTTGACTGGAGCACAGAGTACTGGTGAAAAGCCATCACAATTGGAGAGTGGATTAGGTGAGAAAGTTGAAAGGGAAAGGGAAGAGGCTTTGGAGAATGACAACCAAATAACACCAACAAAGTGAATAGTATCACTTAGTTTGTTTTTGTTATCTATTGCTTGGACTAAGATTGTTTGAATAGGTGAATGTTTTTTTAGTTTTCTGAATTTTCTGGCAGCAACAAATAAGAATGAAAGGTAGATTGAGATGGAAGATTTTGGCACTATTTTGTGGCATATGCTACTGCTGATTGTATTTTGCTGATACTTCCAACTTGAAACAATAAGGTGACAAATTAGTTTGGCCATGTATTGGATTTTGGACCCCCCTACACAAATGAAAATGTATGGCTACTATGTTGCTATATTTTTGTTTCTGTTCTATCAGTAGGCTTTTGTTGTCTTTTTCTAGACCATTATTATCATTGTAAAAGTATCACAAATCTAGTTTGGAGTATTATTGGCTAAATAAAACCAGGTGTATGATATTGTGCAACATCAATTATTTGGTGTATTTTCTTTTTTATTTAAGTATTTTAAGGATAGACAATTGCATATGTAGTCCTTCAAATATTTACTTTTTTCTCACTTTTTTCTCACATAGCCTTTAAGTTTTGTTATGTGCATTAAGTTACATTTCTTTTAGAATTCGTGCTACAAAATATGTGGTCGTTATGAGATCAAAGAGTAGTGAATATTATTACGGCAAAATTATGTTTGCAATTCTTCAAATCATTGTATTTGTGTCAAATAAGTCATTTAAGTTTTAAAAGGACAACAAAACAAAAAGCCCAAAATATCTTTCTAGTGTTACTCTATATTTCTACATTAAATTAAAAAATGATTTAAAACATATCTGTAGTATTTGACAGAAAGCCAATCATTGTTTACCTTATTATTTATAAATTGAAGTTTGTACATGGAAACACTGTCTCATTCAACAAACAGTTCAATTCACAATATTCACTTGATTTGTGTCACTCCCATCATTTTCTCTATGCACTCAACATCACTCCTATCATTCTCTACCCATTCAGCATCGTTGCCCCTCCCTATTAGGGAAAAACTAATCTTGATTGCATAATTCAATGTTATAACAAAAAAATGTAAAACAATATCTTGATGACAATCTTCAACACACCTTTACTAGCATCAATGATTGATTAGTAAAAACAATATAATCTACACATTACTAAAGGGGTCAATTTACACACCAATTTATTGAGTTTTATAAATTGAATCAATTGTAGAGCATTAAAGAACATGTTCAAAAACTACGGCAACCATTTCTCTCTAACATAATTCCACTTTTTCACTCTCAACTAAGCTTTCTCGTCGGTAAAAGTCAGAGATAAAATCAATGATCGCTTGTCTGCTTAAGATACCCGAGTGCCTTATCACTTGAACCAACCACATGTTGGTCTTTCATTACTTTGCTAATTATCATTTTTCTGCAGCAACCATTCTTTCACCCATTTATGCATTTTTTTTTAATATTTTAATGCATTTTATTATAAACAAAGTCATAAATCTTCGATAAAAGAAAACAAAAAGGAAACCAGATAACTCATTACAGCTCACAACATACTGGATTAGGAAAATTTGCCTTTAACCGTCAAATATTGGTTATGTTTGTAAATAACCAAATATGAGACCAAGAAATGGAAAAAGAGAAAATGATATGCTCCGCTTCTTAATAGTGTTACACTGTAAAAAAAATTCGATCATGTGTAAAATTTATATACAAGTAAACACTAAAATATTACACATGGACAAGTTTTGAATGAAAACTTGGTCACCCAGTAAATTATAGTTTCTTTCTTCACTGAGTCTCTTCAAATTTGTGCAACCATGCCTCGGAAGATCGAACTAAAGAAGTGTATGTTGCAAGAACATTAATCACAGCAAGCAGGAAATGCAGCATATAATCCTCTTATCTAACAGCCTCCGGCGCAGAATTACAGTATGGTGTATGTAAGCACACCAATCTAGTGAATGTTAGACATAAAGTAGCAAATGTAATACCTATGATAAGACCACAGGTGCTCTTCCGTTTGTCCAAACTAAGCGCTCTCTTAACTACACTGCCAAAGCTAGGAATTAATCCACCACAGGCAAAAACCATTATGTGATCAAGACCACTATAATCAATACCACCGAGAATAGCTCCGATTGCTGATATCGGACCCATAAATCCAATTATGGCGGCTGCTGCAAGAGAACCGTGCCAGCTATCAGTCGCTCCATATATGCAGCTAGCCACAGCTGCACCTCGAGGAAGCCCGTGTAAAGAGACTGGAAGGACCATATGACGACCGAGTCCATAAGCTTTTGGGGCAGCCACTCCCAATGCAAGTCCTTCAGCCACAGCATGAAAAGCAACTGCACCGCATGCTATGAATGATTGAAGGGTGTGAATACTGAGCGGGAAGCCAGTGATTGTAGGTAAGTTATGGGCTGAGGTTTTTTTGGAAACTGCAAGTTTCAATACAGTAGAGGAAGAAATATGGATGAAAGCAGCTCCCATTGCAAGGAGCAATGAGACGGGAATAAATCCTAATTTTGAAGACAAAATAAGCTGTATGGGTCGCCATGCACCAAGGACAAAGGCAATACCGCAAGCAGTGCCCATGAGAAGAGCATGCTTAAGATGAAAAGCAAGAGCAAATGCTACCAGAAAAATCCCGCCAAGTAATGGACCAAGGCCAAAAAGTAATGAAACAAAGAAGCCAGAAGCATCCTCAGAGCTGCAAAAAAGAAATCATAATTCAGGGGGGTAACTCAAATGGAAGAAATATGAAAAATTCTGCATATTTCGGTAAACATTTAGCAACAGAGCATGGAAAATTTAGCACTATTCACCAAAGCAACAAACCCAAACAACAAAACGTATCTGATAATACCAAATGTATAGACATACACAAACACAAACTCACTTGTAATCATGGGTAAAATTCTGGAAGAAGGTGCTGAGAGCTTCCATAAATGCTACAGAAAGGGTTGCAGCTGATGCAACCTGCGAAGGCGAGGCTTCCTAAAATCCAAAAGAAAATGATATTATATATAACTGAAAAGGATCATCAAAAAAATATATAACTGAAAAGCCAATTCCACAAAAGTTAAAGAGAAGGTAATAGCATAGAAATGTATGTGTGGCTCAAAGAGATGAAGTCCTGCAAATCCCATGAAGAAAAGCATGATAAAATATGTTAAGAAATATTCCAACCAGACCTTCCTTTAATAGCTTAAGTTTTAAGGACTTGGTATTGGTACTCGACAAAAAACAAAAGAATTAAAATAGTGAAGTTACTAAATAAATTTTTACACCTCGAAAACGCAGTGGTAAACAAACATATCATAATAGCTTTGGTGTAAAAATATAAAAGTAAATAACCTTGAATGCATCAGGAAGCACTTCCGCAATCACCATCCAAATCATGCATCCAGCAGCAAATCCCGTACAGAAAGGAAGAAACTTGCTGAATGCATCCGCACAAATGAAAGAAGGAACAGCTACAATTGGCTGCATTAACATTAAGAATAAGATATTAAGAACAAATTAACTGCATTAGACTAAAGAATTGATATCCTTCTATATGGTTACTAATTCTTTCCTGAATTCAACAATGAAAACAAACCAAGACCAAACAGCTAGAAGTATGTCTGAGCAAATGTTCATGTCTGCAACATATAATCATATCAACATGGACCTATTAACAATCTTAATAGGCTAGACTAGCTTAAAGGTAAAATTGCGTCATTACAACAGCAACCTATATTAGGTATGTATTGGAAATGCAACTTCGCATGATGGCAAAAGAAATTACCCGTGGATGTGATTCCATAACATACGGAATATTCAGAGCTCAAAAAACACTACCAAATCTTTGATAGTCCAAGTGATAGTACAAAAATAAAGTGTCCTCTTAGATTGGATGACAGAGCCAATTAGTGGAAAGCACAGCTACAAATGGTTTAGTTTATTGTTTTTTAGTCGTACAAAGGGATTGAACTGCAATGGAGTAAATAAAATATAGAACTAATTGACTTGATCATGCAACGTAGTACACTAAGTTGAATCATACTAAAAATATAACTATGTGATATAAGGTTTGTTTAATGGTTGAGTAAAGGAGGGGACTGATAAGGAGGTTTAGGGCTTGATCCCTTTAGATTGGATGACACTGCCAATTAGTGATAAGCACAGCTAGAAATGGTTTGATTTACTGGTATTTAGTGGTCCAAAAGGGTTAAACTATTATGAAGTAAACAAAATATAGGGAATTGGCTTACTCGTGCAACATATTACACCTCGTTTGAATCAAACTAAAAATATAACTAGGGGATATAAGGTCAGTTAGGTGGTTGAGGTGGGGGAGTGAAGGAGGTCCGGTGATCGACCCCCACCCCTAACAAAATAGTAATTTTCAATGCCACTAAAAAAGACAAAAATATAACTAAATAGAGTGGAACAACCACAAGCAACCCAATCATAACCTTATTCATGAGGATATTGAGCATGAGGCATACAGTGAGTGGTCAAGTCAAAACAATTTTCTTCTTAACAATGTAGGTTATTAAAATTTACTAGGATTTACCTGTGGTAAAGATGTAATTACACTCCATAACATAGCATTCTGTGGTGAAACGCCCCTTGATGCCAGCACCATGCTCACAGCTAAACCCTCTGGTATGTTGTGCACCGCAATAGCCAAGGTTACCAACAAGCCTTGACTAAAACCCTTTGAGCCAGCAAAGGAGACCCCGACCCCTGATCCCTCTCCAAAAGAATGGAGAGTCATTATTCCAATAACAAGAACAACTTTGGTTGCATCAGCACCTTTTAAATCCAACATGCTTACTTCCCCATATTGCTCAAGAAACTGAAATCCAAGGGACATGAAAGACAAAAATGAGAATACTATAAATCTAAAACAGACTCTACAAGTAAAATTTCAATCACACAACAAAAATGCAACCCAAAAAATAGAAATTTTTTTTGCTAACATTCCTTTACTCAATGGGTTGGAAATTTCACCAGAAATTGATACGAATTACTTGCACATGAGATTTGAATAAGAAAACCCCTTCTCAGTTTTGATTTTCAATAATTTTTGACAAAAAGATTGCTAAGGATATAGAGTTTATTCATATCAATAATGTAGTATCAAACCATCACAAGAAATATATACATATAGTAGTGACAATAAGGAGAAAGAATGACAGCCACAGAACAGGAAGAATCATCATCACCTTTTTACATAACCAAATAAAGATTCCACCGGCCAAAATTCCAGTAACAACCCAGCTTCCAGAACCATAATCCTGTCCTTCCTGTATTAGATCAAAACTTGCAGCCAACATAACACCCGCAGCCATTCCGTTACACAACCCAGCCCATTGCGGATCAAGCTCTACAAAGAAGAACGGCACTGCACCTAAACCAGTAGCAGCTGCCATTGCCAACGTAAATAATGCAACCGTCGAAACCGAAACTCTACTGCTTCCACCCTTCCTATTACCAGCCACATTATTTCCATTCTCAGCCTTATATGAATTCTCTACACCAGTACCATCAATTACAACAGATCCTACATCCTTATGTGGAGCAGTTCTTATCTTATTATGCAAAACCTCATTTTCCAATTCCACATTCGAATTCCCGATTACAAGAAAGCTCAACAGTAAAATCAACAACAAGGTAACACCTAACCTTAACTTCAGATTTGGAGCCATGTGCAACATAATCCCTCTATATGAAGGAACAAAATTTCTTTATGTCACCAGCCCCAAATCAAAACTTCTAGAAGCTAGAACTCCATCAGCTTCTATTCTATCAAATTAAATCAGAAAGTGCTTGCTTTTTTTATATCAAATTCCAAAAAAATGCAGTCCAAATTCAATTCAATTCAATGAATTTATGAATTAGCATATGGTATATATGGTCTATCGTGTTTGTACCCTATGACAAACCTAGCTGCAGCTGATATAAACAAATAGAAAAGAATTATCAGAGACCAGTGCAAAAAATAAAATACCAATTCAAATAATAGGTATACAGAATAAACAATTAGAATCACAATAACCTAATAAATTGTTGAAGGATGAATTAGCAATACCCAAAATCCCAAATAAACCCTAAATTGAGAAAAAAATATAAGCATTGTGATATTTGAAAGAAAAAGTGAAAATTGAGATGGATAGGATATAGCTAGCTAAAGGGAAAGGTGGATTTCTTACATGATTGATTGGAGAAAGAAAGAAAAGGGGAAGAGTTTGAAAACCCTAATTGGATTATTATATATTGATTGATTGACCGGAAAGATAAGAAATTTGGTACTATTATGGAAAGGAATTTGGGGGAATAATTGAAAACCGGCGACTTTGCGCACGCAGAAAACGCTGCTGATTTACCTCAATCTGTCCATATATACTATCATGACAGTTACAAATAAAATTATTACATCACATTGTGTTTCTATTATATTATAAATAAATATTTTTATTGCATCAACAAAAAATATATTTTTATTAAAAATATGTAATAGTTTTAAAATAGAATTGTATTTTTTTTAAAATTGATCTAAATATATTATGAGTTTAATTGTTGTGTACTGTCGGTGTAAATTTTTTTTGCACATACATCCAATGATGTGTTGCCACATCATTTATTGAATATGACACATCATGTATTTTTAATTACCATACATAATGTGTCGATATATTATTGGACGCATGTGTAAAATAACTTTACACTGACGGTGCATATAAATTAAATTCATATATTATTATGTAATAATCTATACTATATATAAAAATGATACTTCAATTTGGTGTGAATTTTTTTAATTCCAAATTTACCCTCTCATACATGTGGTGGTTGATTCAACAAATTGGTAACGGTATGTTGTTCCATTTTTTTTTTTGAATCAACCAAATTTACTGCATTTCATTAAAAACTAAATGTTCAATACAAAAGGGAATATTCTCAAATCTATGGAAGCTAGCCCAAGAATTGGCCGCCCTAGCAAGAGTATGAGCAACCAAATTCGTTTGCCTCCTAACAAACTTAACCTCAAAGTTTATAAAAGATGACGTAAGATTAAGGATATAATGAACAATTGACAGAAACTCGGAGTTGCCTCTACGCTTCATATGAATGGCCTCTATCAACACTTTCGAATCACTTTCAAATTGAACTCGATCCAGTCCTCTATGTCTAGCTTCTTCCATTGCTAAATGAAATTCTGGCGTAGCAATGGGGTACAGGATGTGCCTACCTTTGCAACTACAATTTGCACAACGAAGTAAATAATACGCAGAATAATAAGTAACTGGAATTTAAATGAACACAGGAGTTTGTTAACCCAGTTCGGCGTATAACACGACCTACTCTGGGGGATACCAATCCAGGAGTGAATCCACTATGATAAAACTAGTTAGAAGTCTTCAGCAAACGACCCGTTTACACTTCGTCACCTAGTTTCTACCTGTGTTTTCTTCAACCTAGGACCACCTAGATTAGAGACACCTATCTCTCCTCCTCTTAACCACACAGCCAGTGTGATTGATCTAACCTTGAAAACAATGAAGTCACACTTCAAAACAATAACCTATCTCCGTGCTTAAAAGCTTAGGAGTAGACTAAAACCCTTACAACACAATATCCCAGTCCTAAGCAAGTATCAAAGAGATACAAGATAGGCTCACAAATATACACACGAGAAACTTAAAAACCCTAGACACAAATATATATTTCTTCACAAGAGTTTTCGTAACCTTTAAACGTCTGTGTTCTTCAATATATATAGCTCGTGAAGTAAAAAATTAGTTCCTTGATTTTTGGTCTTCAGATCATTATGAAAAAATGCAACATATCCGATACGGCTTGTAAGCTAAGCCAATCCATCGAAATCCTAAAATATAGGAATATATTTTAGGTTTAATATACTATCGGATATCTACAAGAAATAAGCGCTTTCCAAGTCTTGAGGCACAAGCAGCACGCTAAAGTATCATAAACGGATAAGCTTGAAAGACAACGCGCACAAACAAACTGTTCGTATATTCAGGCTTTTAGAATGTCATTCCATATGTAGCCACATCTGCCACTACATCTGGCTATTTGTTGTTTTTGTAAAATTAAGCCAATTTGAAAAACCTAACAAACTCCCCCTTTGGCAAATTTTGACTAAAAACAATATTAGGCAGATTATCAAATGATGTGGATAGAACACAATAGGAATACTATACCTTCTACACTTCAAGTAAATTAAACTCTATAACAAACATCAGAACTTGGCACAGCGGAATGAGTTCATTCACAACACAACAACATCAAGATATATAAACTTCTTCAGTATGGATTCACAAACTTGATCAGAAAAAAAAAATTCTCATGTTAAAGTCTTCAACAACACATTTTTATCACAACAGAAGACAAACAAAACAGAAACATCAGTCAAATAGAGAAAAATAAATTCTCCATTCAGACTCTCTGGATGGTATCCAGGGTGAGGCAACATTACCAGCAACATCTCATATACTCCCCCTCAAATCATACATATTATATTTTCTTTTTCTCCCCCTCTCAGTATGCATATTTTAACTCACACACACAGATGCAACTTCAACCAAACATATCTAACACTTCTACCACATGCATAACACAAAACAATAGTCATTAAGATTATCAAAACTTATCAAAACTTACTCCCCCTTTTTAGTCATTAAATTTGGCAAAGATACGCAAGGGAGAATCATCAGAGTAGTCGAGAGTAAATATTACAGGCCAACAGCACACAGGGGTGCATCAGAAATCCAGGGCATAGCCCATAAAGCAAAAGTAAGAAAAAAAAACTTCGCAGTAAAACATCAGCTAGGAACACAGCATCAAAAACCAAGACTTTCATCAGAGTCTGGTACAGTAACATTGCCAACATCTCCTTCCACATTTCCTCCAGCATGGACATTGGAGGGTCCAGCAGTGCCAGCTCTCTCCTCAGACTCCAAGGCCTCTATTACTTTATCCAGCTTCAGCTTCTTATCCCCAAGAGCTTTGCTTACATCCTTCAGATCTGCAATCATTTGTTTCCTAGTCATGGAAACATTGGATGGGGTGGCGAATGGGACATCCAAATCCACCTCATGTGGGCCTTCAAGTAATCTGCAGTCAAAAGTAAGGGCAGTCTCCCTCTTGCATGGAACATCAGAGTTCCTGAGTATATGTGGCTGCTGGGAGAGAATGATACCACACAGAACAGTAGGAAATGCTATAGGTAACCTAGTTGCAGTAGACTTAGCATGCACTAGAGTTTGATCAAAGATATAATTTCCAACATTAAAAGGAGTCTTGGTGCCCAGGGCATAAATGAACTTACCAAGTCCAGTAGCAACAGAGTAATTGTGAGAGGTAGGAACCCAGTTAGCAGCGGCAATCTTGTTTAGCAAGGCATATTTAACAGTAAGATTGGTTGTAGACAACTTAACCTTCCTAGGCCATCTCAGAACCTTTCCTCCAGTGAGAGTTTTACACACCTCATTGTCAGTGACGGCTATAGCTGGTTCATCAACATCATTCCTTCCTAGGAATTGATTAATCACAGAAGGAGAGAAATCTATACACTGTCCACGAACATAAACTCTTCTATACTCAGAACTAAAAGGGTCATCACAATCAGGTCCTATGTTGACCATAAATTCTTTAACAAGCATTTCATAACACATGCCCAGGTTAGTCACAGTTTTCTCTAAACCAGCAAAATTAATAAGATCCATGAGGTCAGAACATTCTAGCATTTCAGGGCTCAAACTCCTCTCAACAGCTAAACGTCTATGATACACATATTTCCACTGACTTACAAAGGAGGAATCATGAAATGACACATTATCCAGGGGTGCATTGAGATTGGACTCAGTAGTTATGGATCTGGTTCTAACCTGTTTTATGGATGTGGTTGTCAAAGCAGCAACATCTTTGTCAGCATCATACTCAGAATCACTAGAGCTCACTTCCATGCGTGATTTCCAGTAGTCATAATTAGTACCGTCCAACAACGGTGGCCTACTCACAGCTCCTCCTTCCTTTTCCATAGCAACCAGAATCGTTCCCTGAAGCTCACCCTAATAGCAGAACAGGTGCCTGCTCTGATGCCAATTGAAATTCTGGCGTAGCAATGGGGTACATGATGTGCCTACCTTTGCAACTACAATTTGCACAACGAAGTAAATAATACGCAGAATAATGAGTAACTGGAATTTAAATGAACACAGGAGTTTGTTAACCCAGTTCGGCGTATAACACGACCTACTCTGGGGGATACCAATCCAGGAGTGAATCCACTATGATAAAACTAGTTAGAAGTCTTCAGCAAACGACCCGTTTACACTTCGTCAACTAGTTTCTACCCGTGCTTTCTTCAACCTAGGACCACCTAGATTAGAGACACCTATCTCTCCTCCTCTTAACCACACAGCCAGTGTGATTGATCTAACCTTGAAAACAATGAAGTCACACTTCAAAACAATAACCTATCTCCGTGCTTAAAAGCTTAGGAGTAGACTAAAACCCTTACAACACAATATCCCAGTCCTAAGCAAGTATCAAAGAGATACAAGATAGGCTCACAAATATACACACGAGAAACTTAAAAACCCTAGACACAAATATATATTTCTTCACAAGAGTTTTCGTAACCTTTAAACGTCTGTGTTCTTCAATATATATAGCTCGTGAAGTAAAAAATTAGTTCCTTGATTTTTGGTCTTCAGATCATTATGAAAAAAGGCAACATATCCGATACGGCTTGTAAGCTAAGCCAATCCATCGAAATCCTAAAATATAGGAATATATTTTAGGTTTAATATACTATCGGATATCTACAAGAAATAAGCGCTTTCCAAGTCTTGAGGCACAAACAGCACACTAAAGTATCATAAACGGATAAGCTTGAAAGACAACGCGCACAAACAAACTGTTCGTATATTCAGGCTTTTAGAATGACATTCCATATGTAGCCACATTTGCCACTACATCTGGCTATTTGTTGTTTTTGTAAAATTAAGCCAATTTGAAAAACCTAACACTAAAAGTAAAGCCCATGCTTCTCCTTCTACAGATGAAATCACAGTGCCATTGTGTCATACCAGCCATGAAGTGACCACTATTATCGCGAAAACACAATCCCACCGAGGTCCTTCCAGATCCAGACACAAAGGCAACATCAACGTTACATTTTACCCAGTCTAGAGCTGGTTTCTCCCACCTTACCAAAATTGCTTCTGTAGTCCCGCTCACATTATTACCCTGTAACTTATGTACTGAGTACCAATCATTCCAAGCATCAAAAGCATGTCTTCCAATTTGACGTGGCATCTGGACATTATCATTCCAAAGCTTATCATTCCGATTGTGCCAAATGCACCAGAGTAACATAGCCACTCTACCAACAGTATCACTACTTTCATTGCTGCAAACAGCAAAAATACGATCCATATCATTAGTTTGTCGGTACATAGCATTATGTAAGACAGACAACAGGCCAGCTGCACTCCAACTATCCCGGGCTATTGCACAACTAAAGAATATGTGAAGCTCATCCTCAATCTCCTCATCACACACAGGACAATTGAGTGTACATTCCACTCGCCTTTCCAACAATCTAGAACGAGTCGGGAGACATCCTCTACATAAGCGCCAAAGTAAATGACGTGCCTTGTGCGGAGCTTGAGCTTTCCAAATCCCATTCCAATTGCCCACAACATGATATTTGTCGCTACCTATTATGTAACGCATAGCTAACTTATACCCGGATTTCATTGAGTAACACCCATTTCTTTCCTCCTCCCAGACCACTTTATCCTCACGGACCGAGCAAACAAGTGGTGTTTCCAGAATCTTCTCCACCACATCCTTTGAAAACAAGTTTTGAACCTTAACTATATTCCACGCTTTATAATTTTCGTGTAACAAATCTCTGATAGATAATTGATATACACCTGCTGGTTGAGGCGAGGGCATCCATCTATTAGCACTCCACGCAACCAAGGGTCATGCATAACACGAATATTATCCCCACTCCCAATCCGCCACCTACATCCAAGAGAAAGAATTTGTCTAGCTTGCCACATACTACGCCATGCAAAGTTGGGGTTGTATCCCAATGGAGCCTCAAATAAAGAGGAATGTGGAAAATATCTGGCTTTAATTAATTTTGCTACCAATGAGTTTGGATTCTGGACGATATTCTAAACTTGTTTTGCAACCATAGCCTTATTAAAAACTTCAAAATTACGAAAGCCTAAACCCCCATGAGCCTTCGGGCAAGCAAGTCTCACCCAAGCTAACCAATGAATACCTTTAGTATTGTTATTATTATTAGTACTACCGCCCCTCCACCAAAAAACATTTATCATTTTTTCAATATCATCAATAAGTGAAGCAGGAAGAATAAACATACTCATTACATAGGAGGGTATTGCCTGCAGAACCGACTTTATCATGATTTCCTTGCCTGCCTTTGACAACGCACGTCCTCTCCAGGAATTAATTCTTTTCCAAATACGATCCTTGATGTAGGAAAATATTGCTTTTTTACTTCTGCCAACCATGGACGGTAATCCAAGATATATACCCGTACCCAATACAAGTTTGACACCAAGGATACGATAGAGATCTTCTTTAGCTGCCTGAGACATATTCCAACTAATAAAAACTTCTGATTTAACTAGGTTAACTTCCTGACCTGAAGCTGTTTCATAAGTATGTAAAATTCTCATGAGTTCATTCACCTCAGCTACATTAGCCCTACAAAATAAGAAACAATCATCTGCAAACAAAAGATGAGAAACCTCTGGAGCACCACAACAAATTCTCACACCATGAAGGTCACCCCTACCAACAGCCTGGTGAATGAGAGCAGTTAAACATTCTGTTAGCAAGATAAATAAATAAGGAGATAATGGATCACACTGTCGCAATCCTCGCCCTGGCGAAATAGGGCCAACTCGGTTAGAATTCATCAACACCGAGTAGTTGACTGAACTAACACACATTATAACCCACCGAATCCAGACATCAGCGAACCCCATCTTAGTCATAACTCCGCGGAGGAAACCCCAATCCACCTTATCATAGGCCTTACTAATATCAATCTTTAGTGCCAACTCACCTCTTCTACCCTTGGTCTTTCGCTTCAAAACATGGATAACTTCTGTGGCAATAAGAGCATTATCAAGGATCGATCTACCTTCCACAAAAGCTGACTGCTCTTGAGAAACACATTTATCTAGACAACACTTCAACCTGTTGGCTAGCACTTTAGAGATCATTTTATACAAGACATTACAAAGCGAAATAGGGCGCAAATCCTTCATTGATGTAGGATTGTCACATTTAGGAATAAGACAAATATTTGTTTCATTGAGACTGGTAGGGAAATATCCCCTCTCTAGCCAAGTAGAGGCGACACTAAATATATCATCACTACACTGTTCCCAAAACCTCTGATAGAAATCTGGATTAAACCCATCCGGACCAGGAGATTTGTCTGGATGCATCTGAAACAACGCTTGTTGAATTTCAACTTTTGTAATAGGCGCCGTCAGAACGAAATTATCATCGTCGGTCACTCTCGGCTGAATAAGATTAAGTACGGGGTCATGATCTCCAACTCTTGGCTTGAAGAGAGTATCAAAGTAACTCTTGGCCACCTCACAAAGTTCTTCCTGAGTATGTGCCTCTGTACCATTATCAACAATAAACGTTGTGACCTTCTTCTTTTTGCTACGCACAGTTGCTGACATATGGAAAAATCTAGTGTTCATATCCCCCTCTTGGAGCCATAAGTTGTTCCATTTTAAATTAACCGCTCAAATCTATTTAACTGCATACACAACTAGCAACAACAACTCTCTGTCATTTTAAACATAACACGATTTGTGAAAGAAAATATATATACTATATCTAAAAATGATACATTAGTTTTGGTGTAGATTTTTTATATTTCCAAATTTGCCCCGTAAAATACTTTCGTTCAACTATAACAATAAAACATAACTGCATTTTGGTGCAAATTTTTTTTTATATAAGTTAGACACATGATATATTATGTGGATATGAGATAGGGCGGGTACTAGTATCTATACCCACACTCAGAGTAGAAATCCTCTCAATTTCTTAAAAGAAATGACAAATGCAAGTACTAAAGTTTAAATATATAAATACTCAAATAATATTAATTATTCTCAAAAGACGTGCATTTATATTCTTAATTTACATCAAAACTATAGTAATTGCATTTGCCATTTCCTTGAAGAAATGGAGAGGATTACTCATATTTGTATCCATATCCAAAATGTGAATTTTTTTTTAATAATTAAAATTTGAGATTTTTACCCTACTCATTGTCGTCAAATTGACATCCCTAAAAGAGAAAGTTTTGGTCAAAATGAATGATATTTTCAAAAAAAAAAAAGAAAGAGAATATAAGGTTCTTTTAGGAAATAGTCATTATTGAGTTAAGAAAAATAGATAGACATTATAAGGTTTATATATATAACAAAATAGTATAAGGAAATTTATTCATAAAATTAAAAGGAAAATAGGTATTAATTTATAAAAACGTTTTTAAAAAAGTTTCACTGGAAAAATAATAATAATAATAGTAAAAATTTCATGAAAAAAATCAATTAATAAAAGGTAAAAAATTAATGAGTTGTTAAAAAAAATGAATTTCTAACATCTTTTAGTGTCGTACAATGAAGCATGCATTAGAAAAATCGAAACATAATACATTTTTATAAAATAATTTTTAACCGGTGTTGTAATTAATATCTATCTTTACCTGAATGTAATTGTATACTTCTTTAATACTATTAATATAATAAATATTAATAATTTATTTACAGTTTAACAACATTCTATACAATATACTGTAATATTAAAAGATAAAATAGTTTGGACAACTCAATTGGTAGTTCTTTGGAAAATTGATTGATTTTAGGAGACTTGAATTTGAATTTAGAATTTTTCATTTCTCTACGCTTTCAAAGAAATACAAATAAATTTTAAAAATGAAAATTATTACATTCAAAATATATTTAAATCTAGGTCTCGTTCCCAATTGAATCATATATATTCAAAATATATTTAAATCTAGGTCTCATTCAAAATATAATTTATAGTTATAGTAGATAAATTATAAATAAATATTTTTATTGCTTCAATAATTTTTTTTTATTAAAAATATGTAATAGTTTTAAAATAGAATTGTATTTTTTTTAAAATTGAGCTAAATATATTATTATGTAATAATATAAACAAAATAAATATATATTATGTAGATATGGGATGAGGTGGGTACTAGTATCCCTACCCACACTTAAAAAAGTTTCACCGTAAAAATAATAATAGTAGTAAAAATTTCATGAAAAAAATCAATTAATAAAAGGTGAAAAATTAATGAGTTAAAAAAAATGAATTTCTAAAATCTTTTAGTGTTGTACAATGAGACATGCATTAAAAAAATCGAAACATAATACTTCCTCTGGTCTTAAATATAAGTAAAGATTCTTTTTCTAGGTTCATTGAATCGTTTATGTATTTAGACTAAAATGTAGATGTGAAGATGTAAACTTGTAGTTACAGCTGTCATAGAGCTGGTTATAGTGTTTATAAGTTAGTTAGGATTGTAACAAACTTGTAGATGCTATATATAGCTTGCACTATCATCTGCAACGAACTATTCAATCATTTTGAGCAATAACAAACTCTTCTTCTTTCTTTTCTGTTTGCATTTTCACACTTCCATTTCCATGGAAGCTACTTCACTGTTATGGTATCTAGAGCCTTAAGCTGTGTTCACTGATCTCGCTATGGTGCGCACCGTTCATCCGCCGCCGGTGGAGGTTCCGCTATTTCCACATCCGGTGGATCACTCTCAGAATCCGTTTTACATTCATCCTTCGGAAAATCCTGCTATTCCTCTCGTCAGTCCTGTTCTCGATGGCAAGAACTACCATGCCTGGGCTCGATCCATGAAGAAAGCGATCATCACCAAGAACAAGCTCCGTTTTCTTGATGGATCCTCTCCGATGCCGAACGAACTCGATGCCACGTACGAATCATGGTTACGTTGCAATAATCTGGTACTTTCTTGGATTCAGAATTCCGTTAATCCTTCCATTGCACAGAGCATTGTGTACTACGATCTTGCTTCTTCCGCTTGGTTTGATCTCAAAACTCGTTTCGCTCGTGCCGATCGTGTTCGTATCGCAAGTCTTCAGCGTGAATTGTATGCAATTCGTCAAGATTCATCATCTGTCAATGAATTCTTTACCAAATTGCGTGGAATCTGGGAAGAATTGGATGTTTTTCGTCCAGTTCCAACGTGCACATGCATCGCACGCTGTCAGTGTGAAGGGATACGCAATGCACGCAGCTAATGCAAGAGGATCTTGTTCTCATTTTTCTAACTGGCCTCAATGATCATTATGCTGTGGTTCGTTCTCAAATTCTGATTATGGAGCCTTTTCCTGATATCAACACTGCTTTTTCTATGATCATTCAACATGAATCCTTCAATGGTTTGGAAGCAGTTGAAGCTCCACAAGTTGAACTCAACCTTGCTCATGGTGCAAGGCATGCTCCTTCGAAAGGTAAGAGTGCTTATCATCCACCTTCCAATGGGGACCAGTCTTGTACTTTTTGTGGTAGGAAAGGTCATGATATATCCATTTGCTATCGCAAAAATGGTTATCCACCCAGTTTCAAGTATCGTGATGGATCTACACCTCCTAAGTCTGCCATGGCTAGCTACGTTGCATCTGCTAATTCGGACACCAAGCCTGCTGCAGCCAAATCTACTGGTTCTTTGGGATTTAGTGCTGAAGAGTTTGAAGCTCTTAGGAGTCTTCTCAAGAATCACAAGCCAAGTGCTTCTCCTCATCTCCATCAATTCACTACTGCTTCCTCTATCTTATCTGCAGAGGATACTCGAGGTATTACATCCTTTAATGCTTTGTCTCCTAATTCTCTTTGGATCATAGATAGTGGCGCTACCGATCATGCTTGTTCCTCTTTGAGCATGTTCAGCCACTACACAAAAGTCTCACCCATACCAGTTCGATTACCTAATGGCTCTATAGTCAACACAGACATAATTGGAGATATTCACATCACTGACACTATAGCTTTAACCAATGTTCTTTATCTACCTCATTTTACCTACAATTTGCTTTATGTGTCAAGAGTCACACACCAATTAGCTTGTACCTTCACTTTTGCTTCTAATATGTGCACCATTCATAACTCTCAACAGAGGATGATTGGTTCGGGTAAACTGCTTAATGGTCTATAATACTTGGAAGGTACTAATGCTTCTACTCATTCCCTTGTCAAGCCTGTTACAGGTACTGTTTGTACTGTTTTTTCAATTCCTCAGTCAGCCTTATGGCATTTTCGCTTTGGTCATGCTTCTAATTCTAGATTAGAAATAATGCATAAGTTGTATCCTTCCATTAGTATCAATAAAGACTGTGTCTGTGATGTTTGTCATTTAGCAAAGCAAAAGAAACTTTCGTATTCTTTGAGCACAAGTAAATCTACTAAATGTTTTGAATTATTGCACATGGACATATGGGGTCCTTATTCCACTGCTACACTCCATGGGCACAAGTACTTTCTCACCATTGTTGATGACTTTAGCAGATTCACTTGGGTAATTTTGTTAAAAGGTAAGAATGAGGTTGCCTCACATGTTCAACACTTCATTCACCTTGTTGAAAACCAATTTGAATCTACTGTTAAGATAGCGAGGAGTGATAATGGACCTGAGTTCTCCTTATCCTCTTTCTATGCTTCCAAAGGAATTGTTCATCAGACCAGTTGTGTCTACACCCCACAACAGAATGAGCGAGTAGAACGTAAGCATCAATGCATTTTGGCCATTGCTAGAGCCTTACTCATCCAATCCCATTTGCCAGCTAAGTATTGGGGCTATGCAGTCTTGCATTCTGTATATCTCATGAATAGAATGCCCTCTGTGGCTATTGAGGGAGGTCTACCATATCACAAGCTCCATAACCGGTTACCAGATATATCAATGCTCAAGATTTTTGGTTGTTTGTGCTATGTTTCTACTACTGATGTACATAGACTGAAGCTTGATCATCGTGCCCGAAAATGTGCTTTCTTGGGTTACAAGTCAGGCACAAAAGGATTTGTAGCTTTGGATTTACACTCTTATGAGATCCAGAAATGTTCAATTTGAAGAACTAATCTTCCCTTATCCCTCACAAACTCAGTCACAAACCAAATGGGAATTCTTTATACCTCCCATTGATCCCATTCCTCTAACCAATGATACTGAACCCACTACAGATCAGCCCACTACATCCAATGACACTTCCACCATCTCCATTGAACCTGTTGATTCCATTTCTTCAAATGAATCTATCACACCACCTGCACCACCTAATGCCTCTCCACAATACAGTCCAACTACTGAACCACCACCTCTCAGAAAATCCACTAGAATTACCAAACTTCCTCCTCATCTTCTGGACTATGAATGCAATAACATAGTCCACTCCACTAAGTATCCCATATCCAAATATACCAGCCACAATCACTTATCATCCAAGCAATTATCCTACACTCTTTCCTTACTCACAGAAACTGAACCATCTTCTTACTCTGAGGCCTGCAAACATGATCATTGGGTTAAAGCCATGAATGCTGAGTTACAAGCTTTGGAACAAAACAAAACATGGAGTATTGTATCTTTACCTGTTGGTGCTAAGCCCATTGGCAGCAAATGGGTATACAAAGTCAAAAGAAAGGCAGATGGTAGCATAGAAAGATACAAAGCAAGGTTAGTTGCTAAAGGATATAATCAAGTAGAGGGAATTGATTATTTTGAAACATTCTCCCCTGTAGCAAAAATGACAACAATCAGAGTTATACTGGCCATTGCTTCTATTAAAAATTGGTTTGTGCATCAATTGGATGTTAATAATGCTTTTTTACATGGTGAGTTATGTGGGGATGTCTACATGAAGATTCCACAAGGGCTGGATGGTTTCTCTGCTAACAAGGTTTGTAAACTCACCAAGTCCCTTTATGGACTGAAGCAAGCTAGCAGGAAGTGGTATGAAAAACTATCACAATTTCTAATTTCCCATCAGTTTACTCAAGCTTCTTCTGACCCTACTCTCTTTGTTAAGAAAACCTCAGAAAACTTCACTGCATTGCTAGTGTATGTTGATGATATAGTACTGGCAGGTGACAGTATGAATGAAATCACCAACATCAAAAATGATCTCAATCACACATTTGGCATCAAAGATCTTGGTGTTCTAAAGTTTTTCTTGGGGTTAGAAGTTGCTAATTCCTCAAAAGGCATTACTCTTAGTCAAAGGCAGTATTGTCTTGATCTCCTTGCTGAGACTGGTGACTTGGGTTGCAAGCCTTCAAGTATTCCCATGGATCCCAGCCTAAAGCTACATCATGATGATAGTACACCCTACAATGATATTACTGGCTATAGGACTCTTGTTGGAAAACTGCTATACCTGACAAATACTAGGCCTGATATTGCTTTCCCTGTGCAACAGCTATGTCAGTTCCTTGATTGCCCAACTATACTTCACTATAAGGCAGCACACAAGGTCCTTAGATATCTCAAAGGATGCCCTGATACTGGTTTATATTTTCCTCGAAGCTCAGATGCTCATTTAACAGGCTTTACAGATGCAGATTGGGGTGGTTGTGTCGATACAAGAAGATCTATTACTGGCTATTGCTTCTTTCTTGGTAGCTCTTTGATACGTTGGAAGTCTAAGAAGCAACAAACCATCTCTAGATCTTCCTCTGAGGCAGAATATAGAGCCCTTGCATCAGGAACTTGTGAACTTCAATGGCTCACATACTTATTTAGAGACTTACAAGTAACTCTCACTCAAAAACCTTTATTGTACTGTGACAGTCAGAGTGCTATTCACATAGCATCTAATCCTGTTTTTCACGAGAGAACTAAACACCTAGACATAGATTGCCATGTGGTGAGAGAACGTCTACAATCAGGGCTTATGAAGCTTCTCCCTGTGTCAGGCTTTCTACAACTTGCAGACATTATGACTAAAGCCTTGCATCCAGCTAACTTTCATAGATTACTTACCAAGCTAGGCCTGCTAAATATCTATCGGCCTCAGCTTGAGGGGGACTGTGAAGATGTAAACTTGTAGTTACAGCTGTCATAGAGCTTGTTATAGTGTTTATAAGTTAGTTAGGATTGTAACAAACTTGTAGATGCTATATATAGCTTGCACTATCATCTGTAACGAACTATTCAATCATTTTGAGTAATAACAAACTCTTCTTCTTTCTTTTCTGTTTGCATTTTCACACTTCCATTTCCATGGAAGCTACTTCACTGTTAGTAGACCTAATACATAAATAGTTCAATGAACCTAAAAATGGAATCTTTGCTTGTATTTGAGACCGAGGGAATACATTTTTATAAAATAATTTTTAACCGGTGTTGTAATTAATATCTATCTTTAATGTAATTGTATACTTCATTAATACTATTAATATAATAAATATTAATAATTTATTTACAGCTTAACAACATTGTATACAATATAATATTAAAAGATAAAATAGTTTGGACAACTCGATTGGTAGTTGTTAGGAAAATTAATTGATTTTCAGAGACTTGAATTTGAATTTAGAATTTTTCATTTCTCTACACTTTAAAAGAAATACAAATAAATTTTAAAAACGAAAATTATTACAGTCAAAATATATTTAAATCTGGGTCTCGTTCCCAATTGAATCATATAGACCACGGTCAATTTCTTCCCTATAAAGAAACTATAAACACATTTAGATTACACAACAATAATATCGCTTTCATTCTTTACCATTACGCCACTACATGCTGCGAAAATACTCAGCTCGAACTCAAACTGCTATCTGGAAGACTGGAACTGCTAAAGACGAGGGCTTTTGGTTATTGTTGGATGAGCAGTAAGTGATTCTACCATTCTCACTCACTGCGAATTCAAACATACACTTAGTAAAAATTAGAATAATTGGATCAGCTACGAACCGAGGATGGCCCATGACAAGACAACTTTCTTAGACAGGTGACCCTCCTATCATATAGAATGCTGATGATGCAACTTTGCAATCATAAAAGAAAATATATGGGAAAGAACTTTCAGTTAGGACCCTACTCTGATGTCTAAAATGGAGAATATCATGCCAGACTGATCAACATTTTATGAATATGTATGGCTCAATCAAATTATTTAGCCGGATGCCGGACAACACAAGGAGATTATTTTTCCCTTTCTTTCCAAGCTAAGACAAATTTCACTTTAAAGATTGCTTAAAACACATTTTAAGGTCATACCGAATTCTGTCCTAACATCATCTAAGTTGGAATTAAACCCTATCTTGTATCCTCAAAAGAGTACTCAACCACCTTGTCCAATTTTCTGCATAAAAAAACCAAAATATATTATATTATGCATTGTGCAGACTAGTTTATTGAAGTTGTTTACAGCTAAGCTAATTATGAATTATATACCAATACACCATTTTGTATGAAATAATAGTATCTCATTTTGTGCCAAACAACTATATATTTAAAATAATGATGTGCATAACAAGTTGTGTTAGACTAGTTCTAAATAAAAATATCTTATTCTAGATTCAGAATTTGGTACAAAGTTTATAATATTGATTTTGCTGACAACTTCACAGTTATAGACTCTTCTCTCTATATTGTCATGGAAACATCTGACTGCTAATCCGATGGGACCAAATCATCCTGTTGTCTAAATTCTAAAATTGGAAATACCATGCCAGAATAACAAAGTATAATCACCTGATAAGACACTATTGCTCAAGGAATGTAAATTGAATTCTGACACAAAACCTACAAAGACCTGCTGAATTTTAAAAAATTCTCCACAGGACACTGCAGGAAATTGATGCCATTTTCAGAGCTACCTTTACCCCAAAGAGTAATCTTAACAACTTGGTCAATCAATTATCTGTCTAAGCATACTTTTTGTAATAAAACAAACGACGCATAAAAGTTTTATTTAGCTTGAAGTTATGCTTTTGCTAGGGTGGAAATAAGAAGGGAAAATGACCAATTGAAGAAAGGAAGGATGATTGAAAATCTTTAAAACCCAAAGTGGCTAAACTATAAGAGATAAACTGAGTACACTTGTGCTATTAAATAGTTACCTTGCAATCAATGTTCTTACTCTGTGATATAGATTGCAACCCCATCAATAGCTCCAGAAACACAGCACCTGGTGTAAGGGTTTATGGGTTAGTGCCTATACCAGTTTAAAACCTTCCTATAAAACTCCTTGGACAACCCATACACAATTGTCAATACTCAGTATCAACCCATTGTTAACTTCAACCACTAAGTGTTTGAGAGTCTGAGACAATGTGAGAGACTAGATTGACATACCCAATTAGACTAATCTGGTCAAGTATTTCAATGATATTTTGAAATTTCGTTAACTTCAAGTCTTCAATATTGGAATTGAAATTATTCCTAAATTTTCTTTAGCAAACTTACTGGTGTTCCCTTCACAACTGTTGACACATATTAAGGTGCAGTACCCACTTCATCTGAGTATGGTATAAGTTGCGACAATCCAAAATGAGCCACTTTAGCTGTAAACTTAGAGACAAGAAGTATGTTACTGTCTTTAATATCTTTGGTATATAGGAGGGTTAGCCTCTGTGTGCAGATATAGTATGCCTTTGGCTGCACCCATTGCAATCTGTAATCTCATGAACAAACTTAGGCCTTCCTTGCATTTTTACTTTTACCTGCAAGATGATGGTAATCATTAATTTATATGGATCATCAAGAACATACACAATTTTAAATCATGACTAACACTATGATCATGATTTCTTTTGTTCAACATTACTACCTCCATTTTTAGTTGGTAATGTTGAGAGACTTAAATTTTTCGGACAGATTGAAGTTATAATTGTATTCCAGTGTTATTCTCCCCCAGTAGACTCTTGGTAAATGCATATATCAAAGCATATAATATAACCAGATGTGGTGTAGCAATTCATATTTGAAATGCCAGTGCTAGTAAAAATATTAAAATTAGTTGTTTGTGGATCAAGATATTTCCTGAGTTTTTTACACTTTGGACGTAAGTGGGCAAAATGCCTTCATTTTTGTATATCAGTCCATGTTTCGTTGGATATGAACAAAATGTCACAAAAAAAAAAGGGATACACCATTAAAAAAGCTAAAGTTTGATGTCTTCAACTTTCAAGCAACATCTCATGTAAAACCAGATTTCCAATTATCAGCATCTCAGTTAATAAATGGTACATTGAAAGAGGGAGTTTAAAATAATAATAATAATAATATAAAATGTTGAGATTGAGAAACTTACTATGTGCTTAAGGTCCTAAAAGAGTGACATTCAGGAGTTCATATGGTCCAAAAAAATCCGATCAAGGAAATCTCCATGATGAAAAGATGATATTAATGCGACGGACCTCATTTGGGCAGTTGGGCTGAATGTGTTGGAGTGAGAATCGTTGTATGAAGGGAAAAATTTTAAATACATTCTAAGACGAGGTCCTTCTTCCCATTCATAAGAATCTATTGATAACTGGTAGAAGCTTAAGTTTAAGGACTCAGTTATGTACGATTCGAAACTTGTTTTGTAGGGAGGAAAGTAAGAAAAACTTGGACTTTTTAGCCTATATCCAATTCTTATAGGTGCTGCACAATAACAATGAATTTGGGAGGGTGCAAATTCATAGAAATTATCCAATGGACAAGATTGAATAGGACAGATGGTTGATCATGTTTAATATATTATATGAATCTCTCTTATAAAAGTTTAAATTTTTTTAACAAGAGATGAATTAAATATGAATTTTTTAGTTTTTTGCATATAAAAATTCATAAATAATTCATCTTATGTTAAAAAATTCTAAATTTTTATCGGAGATGTTCTTATAATATTTTAAGCATGAATACAAAAAATCATTCAAAAATCTAAAAGTATACAAGATATACAAGAGTTTGATTAAAAGTAGGGACTAAAAACACTGACGGAAAAAACTTCAGGGACTAAAAAGTGCAAAAAAAAAAACTCTAGGGACTAAAAATGAAATTCTGCGAAACTATAGGGACCAAAAACATAATTAACCCTAATTTATAAGAACTGATGACAGTATAATCCTGGCAACAAAAACTGAATCATATGAGATAAAAATTAAACATAATGAGTGGAATACTATGAACATAAATTGAACTGTAGAGAAAGAATCTGATAATATGGTTGCATGGAATATATTACTGATCATATTAATTAGATTACCTTAAGGTAACGTTTGCTGGGGGATTCAGATCTCCAAAAACTTCAGAACGTAAGTTGTTATCAAGATCACAGCAAACAACATAATAAAAATTCATTCCATCATCTTACAACAGCACTCAGTAAGTCCCTTGTCACGAACTACCAAAAGTCCTTGCAAGAACAGTAACCATCTTTAAAATGGTGAAATCTATTGGCATCCCTTACAATGATCTCCCGTCCAGTGACTTTTGCGATCAATTTGATCGCAGAATGACAATCACCACATACCCGCAAATTTTTCATAACTCTAATTGGCATCCCTTCAGGCACTTTAAGGAGTCCGTATGCTACAGCTAGCTTTTCACTATGATAACCCAAGCTATGTGTCTTCTCTTCCTCATCCACGTCATGAAGAACAAAGGTGCCATCAGGACAGTACCCAGCTTCCCTTAAAATTCCACCTAGCCTCTCCAACATTTTCATGATAATAGGTTGCTCAGGGTGGCTCTTGCTGTCTCCCCCGGTGAATATATGCACCTTCTTCTCAACCTCAATCCAACTACAGCCAGGAAATTTGACGACACTCCTAGCATTTATTTTTTTTCTAAGTACTTCAACATCCTTCCATCTTCCTCTAGATGCATACATATGCGAGAGCAAGACATAAGGCCCACCATTTTGGGGCTCTAACTTCGCAAGTTTCTCTACTGCAACTTCAGCCATATTGAGCTTCATATGGTTTCTGCAAGCACCTAACAATGCACCCCAAACAATAGCATCTGGTTCCATTGGCATTTTTTCTACTAGTTCCATTGCCTCGTCTACCCGGCCTGCTCTGCCTAGCAAATCAACCATACAAGCATAGTGTTCGATTCCTGGCTCCACTTGATAAGTGCATTTCATTGCTTCGAAAATTTTGAACCCTTCTGTCACTTTGCCACTGTAGCTACAAGCTGAAAGAACTCCAATGAACGTAACCCCATCTGGCTGAATTCCAGATGAGCACATATCACGGAAAACAATCAAAGCTTCCTCTCCCAACCCATGCTGGGAATAACCCGTGATTATAGAATTCCACATAACAACATCCTTAAATGGAAACCTGTTAAAAATCCTTTTTGCTCTAACAAGATCACCACACTTAACATACATTGTAATCAAAACCGAGGCAACATATAAATCTTGATCAAATTCAGATCTCACCAATCGAGCATGAACCTGCCTTCCATGATCAAGGCTAGCTAAACTGGCACACACAGAAAGAACACTGATCAACGAAGGGAAATTCAATGCAACCCCTTCCCTTTGCATCCTAGCAAACAAATCCAAAGCTTCAACCTCAGACCCTTTCCTCTCACACACCTTGATCATAGCATTCCAAGTTCCCTCGTCCCTTTCCTTCATTCCCTCAAACAACATCTTAGCTCTATTCACCTCCCCAGTAAGTCCAAACTGCATGATCATCTCATTACAAGCAGCAACCCACTTCACAGGCATTGCTTCAAAAAGCTTGAAAGCCTCCTTCATCCTCCCACTATGAGTATACCCCATTAGCATAGCCGTCCAAGACACCTCATTTTTCTCAGGCATCACTTCAAAAAGCTTCCTTGCAACGTCAACTCTCCCATTCTTTGCATACCCAGAAACCATTGTAGTCCATGTAACCACGTTCCTCTTCGGCAATTCATCAAACAGTTCACGAGCTTCATCTAATCGACCCACCTGACAATACCCACTAATCATATTAGTAACCGCCACAACATCCTTCACAGGCATCATATCAAAAAGTTTCTTTGCATCATCCAAACGAGATTCCTTCAACAACCCACCAATCATAACTGTCCACGACACTACATTCCTGTGTGGCATTTCCCAGAAGAGTCTTTCAGCTTCTTCCACCATACCCTCTTGAACATAACCACGAACCATGGAAGTCCACGAAACAACATTGCGTTCAGGCATACTATCGAACACCTTCCTCGCTTCAGCTACCATTCCATTTTTTACGTAACCCGAAATCATTCCATTAAATGAAACAGTATTTCTTTGGGGCATTTGATCAAACAGAAGAACTGCATCATGAGGTCTATGGGATTCAAAGTAGGCAGCAACCATGGCATTCCAGGAAGCGATGGTTTTGTGTGACAATGGCGTATTGTCGAACACCTTTCGAGCATTGTCTATATCACCATTTCGACCGTAATGCGAAATGGTGGAAGTGTTGCTGCAGAGTGATTTTACTTGCACCATGCAACATCGCAGATTTGCGTAACGATAATGTAACCTATGAGCGCAAAACATGTTCATCGCGTTTGTTGGTTTGGCACACAAGTTTGAGGTTATTGTGGGAAGACAGGATCCTTAATAATGTTTCTATGGATGTTAATGTTCTTGTGGAAGAGATAAATGGAGTGTTCATAGATTGAAGATTTTTATGAATAGTCGATACTATAGAGCCTTATCTTTGCTTCAGGCGTTAACTTTCTGTTAGTTGCATATACCTCTGTTTTTTCCGAAACTGCTATGTGGGTGTTGTGTTGCGGACAAGGAGTACATGACTTTTTGGAAGGCAAAGACATGCTGTGTCTTTGGCATAATCAGAATTATGCCACTTGTCATTTCTTTTAATTTCTTTAAAAAATAAAATAAAAATCAGCATATTGTTGATACCTAGATTCCTAGATGCTGTGGTGTTAATGTTCATTTGGAAGATAGATTCCTAAGATGCTACGTCTTTTCTTGCATTGTGTAATTTCTAGGAAGCAGATTTAATGCCGTCAAATCCCCTATAGTTTTGACACAGTTTTGCTTTAAAACCGTCTGATTAAAATTGAATGGCTGAGATTATAAACTGTTACTTTTATTAATATGTAATCTAGACCGTCCGATCTGTTTTCAACGGTTTAGATGTAAAACTGCGTGAAACGGTGTGAAAAATACACTGCAGTAAATCCTGATCCTAATTCCTTTGAAAAGGTTACTTAGAGGAGAGCACTCACATCGATTCCATCCATTTGAATTTTTTAAATGGACCAAACTTAAATTTTTATATTATATTAATTTTTTTTTTTAAATCAAAGGTATCTTTCGTTTGTTGAGTCTTTGCTTTGTATGTTTAGCTATTGGGCCTCTAAGTTTGGACTAAGCCCAATAGAGATTTGTAATACTTGCCTATATAAGGCTTTGCAATGAATGAAAGAGGAATGAACCTCACTTTACTCTAACAATTGGTATCAGTGAAGCCAAAATCCATTTTTCACAAACACACGCGCGCAAGCACTCTAACAGCCATAACTGTTTTCTGTTACAATTTCGATCCTCTTCTCCGACGAGTTTCTTGATCAAAGATGGCTGAATCAACCACCTTTCTTCAACCAGCGATTCCAAAGTTCGACGGCTATTATGAGCACTGGGCAATGTGCATGGAGAATATTCTACGATCGAAGGAATTGTGGACATTGATAGGGCAAGGAGTCACCATCACGGCGAAGAATGCAATGGCGAGTGACAACTGAAAGCAAACTCAAAGATTTGAAGGTGAAAAACTATCTTTTTTCAGTCAATTGATAGAACTATCTTGGAAACGATTCTAAATCGTGAAACTTCATGTGATATTTGGGAAGCTATGCGAAGAAAATATCAAGGTTCTACAAAGGTTAAACGTGCTCAATTACAGTCACTATGTCGCGAGTTTGAAGTTCTTGCTATGGGGGAGAGTGAGACTTTGAATGAATGCTTTGCAAGAACCTTGTCTATTGCAAACCGAATGACAACACAAGGTGAAAGAATGGAAGAAACATTGGTAGTGGAAAAGATCTTGAGATCTATGCCTCCAAGATTCAACTATGTGGTGTGTTCAATTGAAGAAGCAAATGATGTTACTTTACTCACCATTGATGGATTACAAAGTAGTTTGCTTGTTCATGAAGGAAGAATGAAGAACCAGAAAGATCAAAGTGATGAACAAGCTTTGAAAGTTGCAGCTGGTGGTAGAGGTACAGGGAGAGGACGAGGAAGAAACACCACTAGAGGTAGAAGTAGAGGTAGAGGTAGAGGAGGAATCAGCAAAGAACAAGTGCAATGTTATAAGTGTCATAAGTTGGGGCATTAGCAAAATGAATGTCCAGAGTGGGATAATGCAAATTATGCAGAAACACATGACAATGAAGACATGCTTTTAATGGCTGATTCAAATTCGAACAATAACCACACTAGAGAGGAGATATATGGTATCTTGATTCATGTTGCAGCAATCACATGAGTGGTACGAAGGAATGGATGCATAATTTTGATGATAGCTTCACAAAATCAGTAAAATTAGGGAATGATTCCAAAATGGCTGTGATGGGAAAAGGAAATGTGTAACTAATGATTGAAGGAAGAATTCATGTCATCATTGATGTCTACTATATTCCAGGTTTGAGAAGCAACTTGTTAAGTGTGGACAATTACAACAGAAAAACCTCCCCATAGTTTTAAAAAATGATATGTGTCAAGTAATTCACAATGAGAAGGGTTTGATTTTCACTACTCAAATCACTGCCAATAGAATGTACATTGTATTTGCCTCAGTTGTGTTACCTAAGTGTTTACAAGTAAGAGGGGTTGATGAATCCCACTTATGGCACCATAGATATGCTCATCTCAATATAAAAGGACTGAAAATTATAAGTAAAAATAACATGGTGAAGGGATTACTAGAATTGAAAGACATGGAAGGGCAATGTGGAGATTGCTTGGCTGACAAGCAACAAAGAGACAACTTTCCAAAAAAAGCTAGTTGGAGAGCCTCTCAGAAGCTGGAATTAGTTCATTCAGACATATGTGGACCTATCACACCTGGATCTAATGTTGGAAACAGGTACTTTATCACATTTACATATGACTTTAGTAGAAAAACTTGGATTTATTTCTTAAAAGAAAAGTCAGAGGCATTTGAAGTTTTTAAGAAATTTAAAGTCTTAGTTGAGAAGGAATCAAAGTGTGTTGTCCAATGTCTTAGAACTGATAGAGGAGGATAATTTATGTCTACTGCATTCAATGATTTTGTAGTTCACAAGGCATAAAGAGACAACTTGCAACATCATACACTCCACAACAAAATGGAGTATCTGAGAGGAAGAATAGAACTCTATTAGACATGGTGAGAAGTATGATGTTGGCTAGAGGAGTACCAAAAAGATTTAGACTGAAGCAGTAAATTGGGCTGCTTATGTGCTAAATAGAAGTCCCACATCTACACTCAAGGATTTAACACCAGAAGAGGCATGGAGTGGTTTCAAGCCAGCAGTTTATCATTTTAGAGTATTTGGTTGTCTGGCACATGTACATGTACCTGATACAAATAGAAAGAAACTAGATGGAAAGAGCATTACATGTGTTCTTCTTGGAGTGAGTGAAGAATCCAAAGCCTACAAACTATACAATCCTGTTGAGAAAAGGATTATACTCAGTAGGGATGTGGTGTTTGAAGAGCAAAAAGGGTGGAACTGGGATAAGAAAATGACTAGTGTCTCAAATGATCAAGCAATTGATTTTGAAGAAAGTAATGATAGAGAGATTGAAAATGAGACTGTGAATGCTGGAAATAATACTCCAGCTCAGGATGAAGAAAATCATCAAGATGGAAATGAAGTGGTGGAAGAATCTGACTATGATAGTGACAATGATGGCCAACAATCAAGAGTCAGAAGACCACCTAGTTATCTTAGAGACCATGTAACAAATCTAGATGATAAAGAGGCTGGAAATGTGGCACAAGAGACTGATGATGTGATACAAAACTATGCCTTGTTCAGCTCCAATGGAGATCCTACCACTTATGAAGAAGCTAGTAAGCATGAAATCTGGAGGAAAGCAATAGAGTCAGAGATGGACTCTATTAAAAGCAATGATACCTGGGAACTGACTGATATTCGACAAGGCATTAAACCTATAGGTGTAAAGTGGATTTATAAGGCCAAAATAAATGAAGAAGGTAACATATAGAGAAACACAAAGCCAGGCTAGTGGTAAAGGGATATGCACAAAAACATGGAATTGACTATGGAGAGGTGTTTGCTCCAGTAGCCAGATGGGATACCATAAGGACTATACTTTCCATAGCAGCTTCAAAGTCATGGAATGTCTTTCAATTGGATGTAAATAGTGCTTTTTTACATGGTGAGCTAACTGAAGATGTATATGTAGAACAGCCTCTTGGTTTTCACAGTGGAGAGAAGAATCAAGTGTATAAGTTGAAGAAGGCTCTCTATGGGTTGAAGCAAGCCCCTAGAGCCTGGTATAGTAAGATTGAATCTTACTTCAGTGTTGAAAAATTCATGAAATGCCCTCATGAACACACCTTATTTGTCAAACATGGAGGTAATGGTAAGATTCTCATTGTCAGCTTATATGTGGATGACTTGATCTATACTGAAAATGATAGCCACATGATTGATGACTTCAAAAGTTCTATGAAAAGAAAGTTTGCAATGACTGATTTGGGAAAAATGAAGTATTTCTTGGGAGTTGAAGTCAACCAAACTCAACAAGGAATCTTCATTCACCAACACAAGTATGCTTATGAGATTTTGAATAAATTTGGAATTGTGGACTGTAATAAAGCTTGTAGTCCAATTGTCCATGGATGTAAGCTAGTGAAGGATGAAAAAGGCAAAGCTGAAAATGCTACACATTACAAGTAAATGATAGGGAGTTTGATGTATTTGCTAGCAACTAGGCCTGACTTGACTTATTCAGTGTGCTTAGCTGCAAGGTACATGGAGAGACCTACTGAGATGCACTATGCCACAATCAAGAGGATTTTGGGATATGTAAAAGGAACTTTGAACTATGGTATTTGCTACAAAGTTAACAATGAAGACAAACTGAACTTGATTGGTTGGACTGATTCAGATTATGCTGGGGATTATGATGATTGGAAAAGCACATCAGGGTATGTATTCACTATTGGAACTGGTGCTATCTCATGGTCATCAAAGAAGCAACCCATTGTTACCCTATCAACTACTAAGGCTGAGTTTGTGTCTGCTTCAGCCTGTGCTTGCCAAGGGATATGGTTGAGGAGTATCTTGAATCACTTGAATCAAACAAAAGACAATGTCACAATTATCTACTGTGATAATAGTTCATCCATAAAGTTGGCTAAAAATCCCATCATGCATGGAAGATCAAAGCACATAGATGTTAGATCTCACTTCCTTGGAGATTTGAACAACGAAGGAGTGATTGAACTCAAGCACTGCAGAATCAATGAGCAACTGGCTGATATTATGACTAAAGCTTTGAAAATAGAAAGCTTTTGCAAGTTAAGGGAGGGGTTAGGCATGTGCGAATATAATTGAGCTGTGCTCTATGATTGTTGTTTCTAGAGTGTTGATGTTTACTTGTTTTACTTATTTTGTTTTGTTGTCTGCAAAATGTATCAGTTGCTTGTTTTGTTCTTTCTTGTATGACAAGCAACTTAAGGGAGGGTTTGTTGAGTCTTTGCTTTGTATGTTTAGCTATTGGGCCTCTAAGTTTGGACTAATCCCAATAGAGATTTGTAATACTTGCCTATATAAGGCTTTGCAATGAATGAAAGAGGAATGAACCTCGCTTTACTCTAACACGCACTAATCCCCTCGAGGTAACTGAGATCCATTTAGGGTTAGGGGTTGACTTCTCCCAACAAATATTTTTCATACACACCAGCTGGGGATCGAATCCAAACCAAATGGTTAAGGGGTCCATGTATCTACCACTTGTGTCACACTATGTTGGTTTTATCTTACTATTTAGACAATTCAACCACATTTTTTAAATATTCATACAACTCATTTAAAACTCTAAAATGCGTTCATCGAACCCACATTATAACCCAAAAACTAAAGGAAAACCAAAGTTATGTGATTATAATATATTTAATATGCATAAGAGACACTCTAACAAAGGGTCTTTGGTTAATGTGAGGATACAGTTGAAGTCAACCAATGTGTATGCTCTTAGAAACCTATTGTGGAGTCCACGGGGAAGCGCCTAAGTGGTTGAAATAGTCGCAATTTATCAATAGGAGGCAGAATCACTCTCATTAATTTGATACTTTCTAATTTATCCCTTTATTTATTTTTTTCTCCTTTTATAAAACGTCAGAGTGTGTGTGTCTTGATAGAACTGGTAAGAATCCAAAAAATTGTTTGTTAGGTTAGTTCGATAGAATATGCTTACCTAAAGATAAAGGAGGTTTGTGTGTTAAAAATTTAGAGATGTTCAATTTAGCACGACCAAATAGTTTACATTTTTCTAGTTTTGTTTTATAGGGAGAATATGGAAACATGTTCCTTTTGTTGTTTAGATTGGTGTAATAACCCCTTAGATTGTTTAATGTACATCTAAGGTGTGTTTGTCTTTCAATTGTAATGATTGAGTACTCCCTGTGTTGAGATCTATCAAGTGAGTGATGTCCCATAATGGTTGTGTCGCGGTGATTTTTGGATATCGAGTTATTAATTAACTTCGAATCGCAATTTAATATTCCACCACCGATCTTTAATTTATCCAAGGGAAAGGGAAAAAGTTCGAAAAAATCCTATTTTTTAGAGAACAAGGTTCGGGGGTTGGTTATACGAAGGGAAGGTATTAGCACCCTAAGTATCTATAGTACTCTATAGGAACCTCTTGTTTTTATTCTAACTTTGCGCTTAATTTTAATTGCTTTAGAAAAATGTATAAGTATGAGAACTAAAGTGATGATAAAAAAAGTTTAAAGTGATGGAAAAGGAAAAATGTTTTTGTTGATTTTATTGATTGGAGAGACAAGTCTCATGCCTACGTACCCGAGGGATCAAACCACCGTAGTTCGGGGTAAAAAGACGAGTAAACTTGTTTGTTTGTTTTTAAGGTTTTGAAAATGGTTTTAAAAGACCAAAAACCAAAAGTGGCAAAATGTGAGTTTGATTGATGTTAATTTGTGAAGAAAGTCTATATGGTTAAATTGATTAAAGTTTGATTGTGAAATAAGACGCGGACACTTGGTTTAAAATCTAAGGTTTATTGAGAAAATATTTGAAGTGATAAAAGACACTTGGTTTAAAATCCAAGGTTTATGCATGATTAAAGATGTATGAATGAGAAAAGTGCACTTGGTTTAAAATCCAAGGTTTTAGGCGAGAAAAAGGGGACACTTGGGTTAAAGTCCAAGGTTTTAGCGATAAAAGAAGCCATTGGTTTAAACTCCAAGGCACTTGGTTTAAAATCAAAGTTTGGGATAAAAAAGACACTTGGGTTAAAATCCAAGGTTTTCACGATAAAAGACGCCGTTGGTTTAAATTCCAAGGCACTTAGTTTAAAATCCAAGCTCGCGGTAAAAAAGACTCTTGGGTTAAAATCCAAGGTTTTCATGATAAAAGACGCCGTTGGTTTAAATTCCAAGGCACTTGGTTTAAAATCCAAGTTCGCGATAAAAAGAAACGTTTGGTTTAAAGTCCAAAGTTTGAAAATGCATGATGACAAGATATTTTTGTGCTTTTGAGAATGAATTGTTTATGATATTTTTGAAAGAGGTGTTGACCTCATTTTTTGAGAAGAAAATGACTAATTATTATTTTTGAAAGAGGTGTTGACCTCATTTTTTGAGAAGAAATTAATAAAAAAAGGTAGCGCGAATAATAATACTAACGTCGCAATAAGCAAATTAAGCGCGAAGACAATCCGTAATGATATTTTGATCAAAACGGTGCCTTTTCCCTCGGAATTTAAAATTACGCATATGGACGGAATGCGATAAAAAAATAAATATGCATGAGATGCAATTTTTCATTTATGGGTACATTTGTTCCTAATTACATTCTAAAATACTTTGCAAGAAAATAAACATGAAATGATGCAAGAGAGGGGATGCTATGCACTTTTATTTAGAGTTTACATTTGACCTGTTTATACCCTAAATTCAAGAGCAAAAATAAATGACAATTAATAAAGCGATAAACACTCAATATTGTGATGATAATGATGTTACAAAAAAAGGTAAATATGATAAATAAATGGACGTAATGAAATAATATGAAATGCATGGATAAATAATATATATAAATACGAAACTAAAAAAAATGAAAATAAGCCTCGACATCGTGCTTGATTGGCTAAAATAATAGCTAAAATAGCTTATGCCAGAAGCACTTATCTCATAAGCTAAAAATAAAATAAAATTAAAACAGGGGGGGTGTGAACATTAAAACGAAAATAAAAAGGGGTGTGAACAGCAGGAAAATAGTAAAACCCAGCCCAACAAGGGCCCAACTGTGTAGAGACAAACAAAAAAAGGTAAGGATCAAATCTGGCCGTCTGAGGGATCAGACGGCCCCGATCTAATTTTAAAAAGGAAAGATATGAGCCACCTGATAAAGATCAGTGGCTGAGATGAGAGGGTGCATGGTGTGCTGCGATGGACACGCGCACACCGGATCGGGTTGGGGGTATAAATAGCCCTAACCCTAAAAAAAAATCACAATTTCTCTCTTCTTCTCTCTTCACCCGCCGCCGTCCCAATCTTTCTTTCTCTCAACCTCTCTGTGTTTTTTTTCTCTCAATCTAAACCTCCATTTTTCAAAACTCTTAACATCAAACTATACAAAAACAAACTCATAAACTCAAATCACAACTTAGAAAAATCAAACAACAAAAACCAAAAGTTAGATCGAGCCAATAAACAGACCGAAAATGATTCAACCTTTGGTGTTTTTCGAAATGGATTGGCTCTCCTCTCTGATTCGATTTCGTTCCCTTCTTCTTCGTTTCTTCTATTTCGTTCTCTGTTTCCGATTCTGTTTCGGTTTAGATTTATGAAGATGAAGGTTTGCTTCTGGATTTGTTTTTTGGTTTACGGATTTGGGAATGATTTGGGTTCTGGGTTTTCGATGAATAACGGTGATGTTGATGGATTCTGTTTGATCTGGATTTTTTGCGACGATGATGATGATTTTTTTCGTTTCTGGTTTTCTTTTGTGGTTTGATGATTTCTGATTTTGGGATTTTTCAATGAAGATGATGATAATATTTTCTGGTTGATTTTCGTTTTCTATCTCATTCTGTTTTTTTGATTTTTTTTTTGATTTGTTTGTTTTGATCTGGATTCAAAGAAAGCAGATGATTCTGCGGCTGAGGCTCTGTCCCTCTTCTCTGATTTTTGCTTCTGGTATATACTCCAAGCTAGGGTTTGAAAAAACTCAAAAGAGGGAACCAAAATCTGAATTGGGACAAACAAGTACAACCTTTCTGCAGAAATGTCCCTTTGCGTGTTTGGAGTTTTGGAAGTTGACTTTCAAATATTTTCTGATTTTTTTTATCAGAAAAAAAAGGACAAAGTAAGAATAAAAATAAAAACAAAATAATTAAATTAAATAAATATAAAAACGAAAATTAATAAAAAACAGAAAATAAAATAAATAAATTAATTAAAAAAATGAAGATAATAATAATAACAAATAATGGTAAAAAATAATAAACAAAAATAATAATAATAGAAAAAAGAATAAATATAAAAGAAACAACAAATGAGGTATTTTAAAATACCTCTCTGTCGAAATTTCGTCAGAAACGAACAAAGAAAAATCCGTCGTAAAAAGACGCATAAAAGCGATTGGTCAAAAAATGGGGTATGACAGGTTGGAAGAGTTTCGATTGAGCACTTTATAAGTGAGATAACCCATAAACTCAATGCCTTAAAGTTTTGGGTGAATGTGTGGTGTTAGGGTCACTTATAAGGTTGCTCAATGCCCAATGTGTTGATCAAATGCAGTGAGTGTCGATGGATCGTGAACACGAAAAGACTCACACTTGAGAGGAGATGTTGAGATCTATCAAGTGTGAGTGAAATCCCATATTGGTTGGAAGAGTTGAAGTTGAGCACATTATAAGTGAGATGACCTATATACTCAATGCCTTAAGGTTTTGGGTGAATATGTGGTGTTATAGCCACTTATAAGGTTGCTCAATGTCCATTGTGTCGAATTAATCCATTGAAGCTACCCCCTTCATGGCCCAACAGGTTCTTGTTGGGAAAGCAATCGGAAAAAAATTCCACACAATAAATAAAAAATAAACAGAATCTTCAAAAAATAAATAAGGCTTTAATGTACTTTTGGTCCCCCTATTTTGAAAATTTTGAACTTTTGATCCCCCTATTTTAAAAGCCAACTTTTTGGCCCCCTATTTTGAAAAACTTGAACTTTTGAGCCCCCTATTTTGAAAAACTTGAACTTTTGATCTCCAACTCAATTTGGTCAAATTGTTGCTTATGTATCAAGCTCATTGATGACGTGGCAGTTTCTATGTGGACATATAATATTTCATGTCATTAATTTTTTCTTTAAATAAAATAATATTATGTTTTAAAAGTATTAAAATAATTAATAATAATTAAAAATTACTAAAATACCCAAATATATAATTTAAAATCAATAAATTACTCAAATATATAATTAATAATAATTGAAAATTATATAATTTTTAAATTATATAATCAAAAGTGCATTAAAGCCAATTAAAAATTACCCAAATATATAATTAATAAAAATTAAAAATTATATAAATTATATATTAAAAAAATTATATATTTAAAAATTACATTTTTTAAAATTATATATTTTAAAATTATATATTTTAAAAATTATCTATTTTAAAAATTATATATTTTAATTATTATTAATTATATATTTGGGTAATTTTTAATAATATATTTGGATAATTTACTAATTTTTAATTATATATTTGGGTAATTTATTGATTTTAAATTATATATTTGGGTAATTTAGTAATTTTTAATTATTATTAATTAATTATTTAATTATATAATCATTTTAATATTTGTTAATCATAATATTATTTTATTTAAGGAAAACGACATGGAATTTAGTTGGGGGATCAAAAGTTCAAGTTTTCTAAAATATGGGGATCTAAAAGTCGGCTTTGAAAATAGGAGGATCAAAAGTTCAAGTTTTTCAAAATAGGAGGACCAAAAGTGCATTAAAGCCAATAAATAAAACAAAACAAAATCAACTCACAATAATAATTTAGTGCTAAACCTTCAATAATTTAATACTAAAATCAGCAATTTTTACAAGGTGAAATTTCAACCTATCAAACTCTCACACAATTGCAATTTTTTATGAGTATAACAATCTACCTCTTTTTTCTTCCAACTACTCGATATGAGACTTCTTAAATAAATATCCACTTTGACACAATACCTCTCGCATTCCTTATAATTTTAACACAACACATTGTACTCTTATAATTATTTCTTTATTGAATAATGCTTATGTATACGAAAAACCAAAATAAGAAAGATAAGAATCAATATCCACCCTTCAATACTAACCACTATCCCATGATTTCTGCAAAAAAACAAATATTAACTGCAAGTACTATTATTTAGCACATGGCTATAGTGCAATTCTTATATTTAGTTGCCAACTACTTCGTACCAAATAGCAGGGCTCTTCTTTATTATAAAAAGAAAGTATTTGTAGTAGGTCTAATCTCCTTTACTAAACTCAACTCTTTCATAGTTTATTTTGTCCTTCTTTAAACTAGTGCCTCAATGCTATGGAATATATAATGCAGGAAAATTAACCACATTCTATAACACTATTGTCAAAAGCATTTTAACTCAATAAAAAGTTCATTTAAGTTCCACAAAATTTAATTAAGTGATGAAATTATCCTAATTTAATAAAATGGATTTAAATTTTTAACTAATAAAACATAAGTTTTGCTCCACAGGGAGTTTAGTTGGTACTATTAGCAATCAATGATATTATTACAAGAATCGAGATGCGAATTTTGAATTTTTCACTTCTCTACACTTAAAGTGTCTGAATCAAATCATTAAACTATTAGAAATATAGTATTGCTATATGCCATTGACTTTTTGCATCATGAAGCTCACGAAACCGATATGTTATTCTCTTATAATGTGTTATAGAGTGGTCAAACTTTTAAGCTTCTATTTGGCAAAAAATAAAGAAAGGTTGTCATGATAGTGGAGAATCATATAAGTTTTATGTTTTTTAGCGTAACCAAATATTCTCTGTGCGTAATTGCAGAGACCAATCTATTGAATCTTTGGGACTAAATGGGCGCCAGTTTTAACGTTGCTGCATGTTTGAGTAAAAAATCGAACCCAACCCAAAACCTTAGTTAATTTATAAGAGACCCACATCATTTCGTCGAACCACTCTTGAGTTTCAATTATATAATTTGTTTTTCACAAGAACTAGCATTTTCCATAAAAATAGTTTTTTTTTTTTCCTTCCATAAGTAACTAACTAAGGATCAATTTCAATTAAACCAACCGGGATCATTGACTAAGTTAGTTAATATAATTCTGAAGTTGAAAGTGACCACTTTCTTTCGTATATAATTTTTTTTGTTGTTAACCAGCAAAAAAAAATCAAATAGAAAGACTAGTGACCGATAGGCATGGCAACGGGGCGGGACGGGGGCAGATTTTGCCCTCCCCAAACCCAAACCCATAAAGTTCGGGTTTCCCCAATCCCATCTAAATTCCATGTGGGGATAAAAAGTATAACCTCAAACCCCTATCCAACGGGGATTGGGTATCCCAAACGGGGTTCGGGTATCTCCGTTACGCCTCTTTCCACATGAATTATGATTGTATTTTAGTATTTTTTATTAAAAAAAAAAGTTAAAAGTCCAAAATTATTTTGTTTTAACAATATTTTTTTAAATAAAGAAAAGAAATAGGAAAATCATTTGTTTATTACTCAAATTAAAAATAAAAAATAAACATATGAATATAATTTAAGAGATTGTTTAAGAGTTTCTAATTTCAAAGAGGTAACTTCTAATTTTAACATAAGCGGGGCAGATTCGGGGACGGGTTCGGGGTGGGTATCAATGTCCCTGTTACCCGCCCCAAACCCATCTTTTGAAATCGGGGAAAACCCATACCCATACCCAAACCCACTCAACTCGGGTTTTCCCGTCAAAGCGGGTAGGGTTTGGGCGGGTACCCGCGGGTATGGGTTTTATTGCCATGCCTAGTAACGGATGTTAATAGTATTTTACTTTCTTTTATATATATATATATATATATATATATATATATATATATATATATATATATATATATATATATTTGGACCAAAGGAGACACCAAAATTCCAACATACATCAATGCTCACATTGTAACACAAAATCATAACAATTGTTTCATATTTCTTATAAAAAAAAATAACATTTGATTCATCATTCCTACAATTTGCACAATCACACGAGTGCAGCTTCATCCGATATTATATATTTATAGTCAAGCCATTCGATATTACTAGTGACGGAAGCCTGTTGTGTTCATCATCATGATGAACTCCTCTGGATCAACCTCCCGATCATCTGCATATTATAAAGCCACAAATGCTGTGTAAAATATATCTCGCAAACATGGCAAGAAATTACCAATACTAGTAATGCAAGAAAAAGTCCATCACACACATAAATTGTTTCCTAACATCGGTATATAAATACTGTATATGTATATACAATTCAGGAACCTATTGTAATCATGTGACAAGCAGGAAAGGAATATGAGGAAAGAGAGAAAATAAGGCAAATAAACCACCTTACAACTAAAAGACGCAGTTCCTACTAATTAACCTCTAACTCCCAAACTGTCATTGTAACAGACTATTGTTTTCCAGCTTAACTCGTCATGTGTATTGTACCCAACAAAGTTATAAATGCCATGGGATATGGATGCTAACCTGCTCTTAACTTTAAATCTATTTTAACTTTGTTTTCAACCTTTTAACTTTGTTTTTCACAGAGATCAATTTAATGTCTGGGTCCTTCCCTGCTACCGTATGGGTAGAACCTATCTTTCAGCAGGAACACTAAGCTTATAATGTAACTTCTGAGTCTGAATTACTACATCAACCTTTTGAAATATATCTTGACTAGGGACTTACTATTATTGTAAGATGACAGAGTGAATTTATATTATGTTGTTTCCAAAGTAAATTATGTGTTTGCTCTATCATTGCAGTTATCTTCATGACAACTTACTTTCGGACGTTTTGGGAGATCTTAACCCTCCTGCAAATGTTACCGTACTCTAATTAATATGTTCAGTAATATGTTCCATGCAACCATGTGATCACATTCTCCTCCATTATTCAATTTCTGTTCATAGTATTCCACTCATATGTTTAATTTTTATCTCATATGATTCATTTATATTGTCAGGATATTCCTGTCGTTAGTTTTTATACCTTTGATTTTACATAATTTTCTTATCATTTTTTTTATGTCAGGATCAAACGTGTCTGAAACTGCATGAGTACTAAAACATGATCAGTGTGTACTTTACTATCAATGCAGAGAAAATGACATATTTGAAGTTCAAAGTAACGAGACAGTTTTTTCATATACAAAGAACACGATGCGGCATATCCTAAAACACACATCTCCACTCGGTTCATGATAGAATGAAATAAAAGCATGCTGTGTGGTAACTTACTATTTTGGTCTGCTTCGTCAACCATCTCCTGAATCTCTCTATCCGTAAAATTTTGACCTAGCTCTTTTGCAATGCGCTTGATGTCTGCTGCAGATATCTTACCCTGCAATGACCACAAATATGCAATGAGAATCAAGAAGAAGCAATACTAATGATGTATAGCCATTAGCAGTGAAGTTCGATCATCACATTTTTGTCTTGATCAATAATATGGAAAGCTTTCATGAGCTCGTCTTTAGTGTCCCTTTCACCTATTTTGGCCGTCATCATATGTTCAAATTCATCATAGTCAATTGCTCCACTCCCATCTCTGTCCACATCTGCTATCATTTGCTCAATTTGCTGAAACGGCGTAGTGGATTATCTATTAGAGAAATGCATATAGAACTCTAACGAAGAATGGCATCATAAAATCTTGATAGTTCAGTACCTAATCCATTACTATTCTACAATCAGATTTCGTTAGCCATAAAATCTCTACATCTGAAATTCTGAAAGAGTAAATCAAGTGATTACAGAGTCCCCCCTAGGACAAATTCTTCGTGAGAACCCGAGTTCGATTCCTTGAAGGAACAATGCTTGGTTAGACTTTACTTACCTCTCGGCCGAACTCCAGATTACCAGGATCCCGTTTCTCTGGAAAGGGAGGGTTAACACTAAAAAAGAATTTATGAATAAGTAGAAGAACAACCATATCTAAGGCTTAAGGGCTTGTTTGGATTGTCTTATTTTAAGTTTATCTACTGGCATAAACATTTGTGAGGTTGTTTGGAAAAACTTATAAAAACAGTTCCCCATATAGGGCCGGTTTGAATTTGACTTATTTTTGAGCTTATAAAAATAGCTTATGCAAATAAATAAAGTTTTGTGTAATTCATAAGTTTTCACTAACAAAAATTGTATATTTATAAGTTATTTTCTCATAAACTAGCTTGAAAAACTTATAATAATACATGAAAGCAGATTTATTTGTATAAGCTGTTTCACATGAGCTAAAAAATAAGCCAATCCAAATGGGCCCATAAGATCATGAAAACAGCTTATAGTTTATAGAAAAACTCTTAGGTTTATGATTTGTTATAGAAATAGCTTGCAAAGTTATATGAATGAGGAGAAAATTGAATGAATGTAGTTAGACATCATATAATATAAATATAATACCTCTTCTGTCATCTCAAATCCAAGGGCCCTGCAAAGATAAGATGTATTATGAAAACAAAATAGGCAATTAATTAATATGAGAAAGAATTTGAGGTTGTTTATGAATAACAAGAACAATAATACTTAATACATACCTCATGGCAACATTAAGCTCTTTGGCATCAATAGTACCGGAGCCATCAGTGTCGAATAATTCAAAAGCTTCCTTAATCTCTTGTTTCTTTTGTGGAGTCAAATATTGTCGTGGTCTTTGTTTGTTGTTGAATCTCCTGGAATCTCCTCTAAGTATAGATGAAGACTGATGATAAAAGAGATTAGATTAGAGATTAGATTAAAATGGTTGATAGAGAAGAAGGAATACATAAGGATCGTCGTACCATCGTGTAGGGCACGAGCAGTAGTGATATAGTTTCAGACACGACGGATGATGGAGGCACGCAGCCTATATATATAAAGTGTGTTTTAAGAATTTTATGTTAACTTTCCCTTCTTAGGAGAAGCGTGCTAGTAATTCAGTTATAAAGTCTCATTAAAAATTTGACTCTTTCAATTCAGATTCTTGCCAACTTATTTGTTTTAAGGAGACTTCATTAACTCCTTAACACAAATTACTTTGGTCTATTTCGTATGCAATTGGCCAGAACAGGACATAACAGTACTGGACAAGACAAAATAACACAAGACAAACATTTATTGTATTGAACAAATTTTGTTTTGTATGATGCTTGATGGCGAAAATGTTATTTTGGTGATTTAAATAACTTGCGCTGATGACAAAAAATTGTCCCATGATTCAGTGGGGATAAGAATATCATGCTATTGCTATGCCGCATGTGGCTGAGGGAGAATAGAAAACTTTATGGGGTTGGAAAGAACCTCGCCGTATCCAAACTTTTATGTGGTTAGCTGCCCATGAGCGTATTCTCACTAACGTTCGCAGAAGCAAGTAGGGAGTGGGATTTTCTCCTACATGCGCTTGTTGTATGAGGGAAGATGAAACTACCCTCCACGTGTTGCGCGATTGTGTGCATGCAGCCCGGGTTTGGATTCAGCTTGTTCCATCTAATTATATTACTAATTTTTTCTCTTTTGATTGTAGGAAATGGATTTTCGACAACCTCAACAAGGAGGGAATTGGAGCTTACAAGGATGGATGGCAAACTACCTTCATGACAACATGTTGGCTGCTTTGGACGTGGAGAAATAAAACAATTTTTGAGGACAATTTTCAACGGCCTTACGATCCGATTCGCATCATTCAAAAATACTCTATGGACATTGATGAGTGTATATATCAATATCTTCAAACCCCTCAACAAAAAGAGACAATTTATATTGGTTGGAGGAAACCTCCTGATGGATGGATCAAGCTTAATAGTGATGGTGCTTGCAAGAGAAATAATGGCATTTCAGGGTGTGGAGGCCTTTTTCGTAATTCAGACTGGTGGATTAAAGGTTATACCAAGAAGATTGGATCTTGTGACTCTTTTCACGAAGAAATGTGGGGTCTATACTTAGGCTTGGATATGGCTTGGAGAAACCATATTTTGTATCTCATTGTTGAGAGTGACTCAAAACTCTTGATTGACATGATTACGGGAAACTGCACTATTGGAGGGGTGATTCCCACTTTGGTTAGGCGTATTCGCAATCTTTTGGCTTTGGACTGGCAAGTCCAAGTTCGTCACACATGGCGGGAGGGAAATAGAAGTGCTGATTGGCTTGCTAATTATAGTCTTTCAATGGATTCTTTTAGTTGTTCTATAGTGGAGTCTCCTCCTAGCGAACTCCGTACTTTGCTTTTCGATGATGTATTTGGGGCTTGTATGCCTAGAAATGTTAGACTAAATCTCTAGTTTCATTTTTTCGTTGGGCTTAGGCCCTCTTTTCTATACCAAAAAAAAAAAAAGAATATTTGTTTTTGTCCTGTCCTTGACCCTCCGTTTGTCACGTCCTAGTGACAATTTTAACATGAAACACAGTACATCTTAAGTTGTTTTGTCCAGTCCCTTATTTTTTAGCAGATCAAACACATAGTATTTAAAGAACGGGTTTCGGGAGAAAATTGGTTCGATTTCCGGGGGGAATGATTTATTGGTCAGGTTTTATGCACCTCGCGGTCGAATTATAGACTACTAGGCCCCATTTATGTAGGAATTAGAGGGTTAAAAACCAAAACAAAACAAAACAAAAAAGTAGTATTTTTTGTAGTGTAAATTGGGTGTAATTGCTGAGACTAATTCCTCGAGTTTTTTGGAATTTAAATGAGTGACAAACTCTCCAAAGAGAATGATATTTGTTTTGTCCTTAAATCAAGTGACAAATACCACCTAATGAATTGAAGTAAATAAATTTCATTTTCTCATAACTTTTTTTTTGGAGAAGTTTATCACCATGGATTATATGAACATGATCTTTAAGTCTTTCTTAGAAAAGTTTATGGTGATTTAGATGGTATTTAAATCTACCATGAACTTGCAAAATTTCTATTTTTTTTCTTTGGATGACAAATTTTAGTATAGTTAGAATTATGCTAAGATGAAATCAAATTTTTGACCTTCTTATCACTTCTTTCACTCCAATTACCAAGTCAATCTTGTATCCTCTCCTGCCAAATTTTATCTGTAATGTTAAATTCTTAAAATTACTCAACCTTACAAATTGTAGAATTGCAATAGTCTTTGTGACTGTGATAATAAAAGTATGTGCTTCCATGATTTGGACAAACCACACAAACACTGTTGGTAGATCATGTCTTAATAATGTTGTTTTTCTTCTTTTTTCCAGCAAATTTGTCTACACTTTACATGAGTACAAAATTTACAAAGTCCCGTGTAGGATGGAAAATAATAACTATGTCCCTAATAAACTTTCTATACCTTTGGTATTATCAAAATTATAATTACATTTTTTTTTGGAACATGAGAGGGAGACTAATATAGTAAGGTATCACCGAGGAACAATAGTCGGAATGACATCACTGACAAGATCACTTCCTGACACATATGACGACATGTGCTGTTGGTCCTTTCTCGTCGTAATGAATCCTGATGTCGCCGCAGATGATGACGAAGAAGAAGGTGCCATTTTACCAGAATTATCTAAGGAAACATCTGATAAACTAATTTCAGTTTCAGGTAACAAGGCAATAATGTCTTCCAATTCCCTCACCACATCTATCATTGATGGTCTCTCTTCTGGATGGTCTTCACAGCAACGGAGGGCTAGAGCTAAGAACTTGTCTAAGCATTCAGGTGGATATTCGCCCATTCTGTCATCTATAATTGAATCTATCGTGCCAGATTGACAAGCTAGATTAACCTGAGACAAAATTATGTAACACAATTTATAAGAGTCTGTTTAAATAGTTTGTATTTCTTTCTTCGTGGTAGGAAAATAGTGCCGTTTGACAGTGTCAACTTAGTCTCTCAAATTAACGAAATTTTAAAGTGATTTCTTAATATGAAAATTCACAATTACAGTAATCCCCGCGAGACAATTTCATGTACTTAATTGACGGTCTAAATGAACTAGTATAATCAAAGATTTTCAATTTCATTTGAGTATGAACTACTAAACTGTTACAAGTTGAGTGGATCATACAATTTTAGAGACTAAATTGATTATTTATCCAAAAATTAGACGTATATAAGAATACAAATGTACCCTTTTTTTATAGATAAAATTAATTTATTTTTTTTTGGTCAAGTAGCCTAGTGGCTAGAAATTCCACCTTAAAGGAGGATGAGTGGAGTGTCCAAGGATCGAACCCTGGCTCCTGCGTTTACAACGCTATGTCCCTACCAACTGAGCTAAGCTCACGGGGACGATAAAAATTTAAATTAGGGGAGACACACTCCATGTAAGGTTAAGGATAATCACCGATCTCACTGTGTATTTACAATGGAATTACGCATAACCTACGAATTTGATAATTCTAGAATTGGACCAAAATCACAACAGATGTGGTCAGAAGTTTTATTATCCAATGTTTTTATGATATTTTTCTTTTTTGACTCAATTTTTTATGATATAGTTATTATCTTTTAATAAGGAAAAAATATGTAAAATTTTAAAATGTACCTCGCGGACAATGTTTTTCCCGCGTGATATTGGATGCATTCCGGTTAAAAGCTCCAAAAACACAATTCCTAGACTGTATACATCACTTTTATCAGTTAACTTATGAGTCATCATATATTCTGGGTCCAGGTAACCCTGCAGAAAAATAACAAATTAGTTAGTATATTCAAATTTGTTTTTCATATATCGAAATGGACACAAAAATGAATCACATCCAAGTGGCTAAATCAAATTATAGGAAAAAAATGAACCACGCTACAACGTAAATACATTTCAATTATAAATTTCGTTAACTTCAAGTCTTCAATATTGGAATTGAAATCATTCCTAAATTTTCTTTAGCAACTTACCGGTGTTCCCTTTACAACTGTTGACACATAATTAGGTACATGACCATCTTCATCTGAGTATATAAGCCGCGACAATCCAAAATCAGCCACTTTAGCTGTAAACTTAGAATCTAGAAGTATGTTACTGGCTTTAATATCTCTGTGGTATATAGGAGGGTTAGCCTCTGTATGCAGGTATAGTATGCCTTTAGAGGCCCCCATTGCAATCTGTAATCTCATGAAAAAACTTAGGCCTTCCTTGCATTTTTTACTTTTACCTGCAAGATCATGGTATTCATTATTAAATTATATGCATCATCTAGAACATGCACAATTTTAAATATCGAGAGACTTCAAGTTTTCGTGCAGATTGAAGTTATAACTGTATTGGAATGTTACTCTCTCCTGATAGACTCAGTAAAGACAATTTTGGTAATTTTGATGCAAGAATTTCCTATAATTCCTTACCAGAAATCCATTCCCTTAGGGTTCCATTGGGCATGAATTCATAAACCAACATCTGAACAAAGAAAAACGGCATATGAGATAATATTACGGTCAACTGTCAAGCTAATATGGCAAAACTTATGTCTAAACTAAGATTATATATTTGAGTTCCAAAGATAAGATTTCTTCCATATATATTTAAAAATCAGAAAAATTCAACAAAAAACTACAGTCCAAATTGACATAACTTGAATATACAGTCAATAGATTCATTGCAGAAACTTGTTACAATAAGCAAATAAATTTCCTCTGATAAGTGATAAGCTCATCTCATATATGAGCTTAAGAGAACACAAACCAAAGCAGATCAACAGAAAGAACCAACATAGGAAAAGACTTAAATAACTATGCATAGGAGAACAAATTCTTTTCTCATTTTCTTTTAAGTTCTTCAATAAAATTAGTTGTAACATGATATAGTAAGATAAGTGTAGCTAGAGGTTATATACCTGCTCTCCGTCTTCATTACAGTAGCCAGTTAGTGAGACAAGATTTCGATGATGTAACCTTGATAAAAGCTCAATCTCAGTCAAGAACTCTTTTTGTCCTTGTAATGAATTTTCTCCTGCTCGTTTAACGGCAACAAATGTTTCATCAGATAAAATGCCCTTATAGACAATTCCATAACCTCCTTCACCGACTTTAGTTGAGATATCAAATTTGTTGGTAGCATGAGTCAACTCTTTCAAAGTGAATGATTTCACACCATCTATTTTGATACATGCATTAGAGGCTGCAAAAAGAAGTAGCCATTTAAATAAATTTCTTTCTTTAAATATTACTAATCAAATTGACATTATCATAAGAAAGCCTTAAAATACTTACACATACGCTTCCTTGAAATCAAGTGCTGGTATTTCACATTTCTTCTAAACATTAGGAGCATGATTATTGCAGATATTGCTAAAACACTAGCAACAGCTGCTATTATAATAGCAACTAGTATGCCTGTTTTTCTCTTTCCGCCCGCTGTATTAACAATTACTACAACAACAAAAAATGAAAGTTATATCAGCGAAACTCAATAAAAGGAATACATGTCACCAAAAATAAGGTATACACCATTAAGAAAACTAAAATTTGATGTCTTCAACTCTCGAGTAACATTCTCAGGTAAAATCAGAAGAGTGACATGAAATATTGAGATTGAAAAACTTACTATTTGCATAAGGTCCTAGAAGAGTGACATTCAGGAGTTCATATGGTCCAAAAAAATCCGTGCGAGGAAATCTCCATGATGAAAAGATGATATTAATGCGACGGACTTCGTCTGGGCTGAATGTGTTGGAGTGAGAATCGTTGAAAGAAGGGAAAAATTTTAAATACATTCTAAGACGAGGTCCTTCTTCCCATTCATAAGAATCTATTGATAACTGGTAGAAGCTTAAGTTTAAGGACTCAGTTATGTACGATTCGAAACTTGTTTTGTAGGGAGGAAAGTAAGAAAAACTTGGACTTTTTAGCCTATATCCAATTCTTATAGGTGCTGCACAATAACAATGAATTTGGGAGGGTGCAAATTCATAGAAATTATCCAATGGACAAGATTGAATAGGACAGATGGTTGAATTTGCAAATTCTTCATCTCTGTCACGCCCTTCAAGAACACAAAATTGACCAATTCTTTGTATGTTGGAATTCTTGCAAACAGGATTTCCCGCAAGCCTTTACAGAAAAAAATAAAATAAAAATGATAAGATACTGATGTAACATCAAAGTTATAATTCTTGTTCAAAAAAACATCAAAGTTATGAGATAAAAATTAAACATAATGAGTGGAATACTATGAGAATAAATTGAACTATAGAGAGGAATCATAATAATATGGTTGCATGGAATATATTACTGAAAATATTAATTAGATTACCTTAAGGTAACATTTGCTGGGGGATTCAGATCTCCAAAAATGTCAGAAAGTAAGTTATTACCAATATCACTGCAACGATAAAACAAACACACATAACTTACTTTAGAAACAACATAATCAAAATTAATTCCATACTTACAACAGTACTCAGTAAGTCCGTTGTCAAAATATATTATTCGATGCAAAAAATCAATATTCCTTAAGGTTGATATAGTAATTCAGATTTAGAAGTTACATTATAAGTTTCGCCTTTCTGCTGAAGGATATATTCTGCCATATGGTAGTAGGGAAGGACCCAGTCAGTAAATTGCTCTCTAGTTGCCTGTGTTTGACAGTGAAAAAAACAAAACATTAACCTAATAAATGAAGAATTGCACCAGACAAAAAATTTCCCTAGTTTCTAAATAAGATGTGAAACACAAGTTGATGAGTATATTCTTACAATCTTTGAAGATGAGGATATACTACGCCTCGAGGAATTGTTCCATTGAGTTTGTTGTGGGACAGATCACTGCAATAGCAAAAAAAATACTATATAAATATTTTGATTAAGGTTCGATATCGATACAATGTTTATAAATAAAATTGGCTATTTACATACACTGTTGTCATATGGTCTGCAAGTTTAGATAGTGGTATAGGTCCACTAAACTGATTCCGGCTTAGATCCCTAAAACATGAACAAATCACAAATGAAATTGTAGCCAAAACAGAAGTAAATGATTTCATTTCATTACTCATTAGGCACAATACAATACAATACAAAGCAAAACCAAAAAATATACTTACAAATATGTAAGATTTCGTAATGAACTCAAATTAGGAATAGGTCCTTGCAGACTACAATTTCTTAGACTCCTGTTAAAGCCAAGAGGAAACATTAGCTCAAGAAACAAAAATCAATCTATGTTCTTCCATTCATTACTAAATCCTTGATACTAAGCTTTTCTAAGTTGAAAATCCTACTTGAGCCTCAAATGAAGCCTTTTTCAAATACTTTTAATAATCACATTTACACAAGACCAAATGTCTAAAAGCGATTTGGAGGCCATTTCAAAGAACTTTTTGACCTAGTGTATGGCTAAACAATAGTCACTAAATATTTGTAACATCATATATTAAGTGGAAAAAAAAGAAGGATATGTAGATAAGAGTACTTACAGTTTTACAAGCCTGTGGAAAGTTTCATAGCTAGAAGGAATTCCATTCCCACTGAAATTATTGTTATCAAGTTGGCTGTAAGGGAAACAAAATAACGCAAAAGCACGTCAATAATACAACATATACAATGAAGAAGTTATAATTATATGCTACTAATATAGACAATGTAGAGAATAACATACAGTATTGCCAAACTCTGTAACTTCGATAATTCTGGTGGAAGATTTCCAGATAAGTTATTGTTGTCCAAAAGCCTGTAAAATCATATTAACAAGCAGACACAGTTAAAACATGTCACTTTAAAGTTGCATCCATGTCAATTTGGAGATGCATCCTAGGATGCAACTCTAAAGTTCTAAACCAAAGTCAAAAAATACATGGCTTCAATACTCACAAATGCATAAGATTGGATAGGTTTGAGAGTTTGGGTGTAATTTGACCACTGAATGAGTTGTTGTTCATGTGACTGCAAAGATAGCAGATAAAGTACATGTAAGAAATTCAGTTCCATTGTTTTGCTAATGATGCATTTGGTTTCGAGATCCGCTTACAGGTGTCTAACATTGACCAAGTTGGCAAACGATTCTGGCACAGGACCTGACAATTGGTTTTCATCCAGTTGGAGTCTAGTCATATTTGAAAGGTTGCCAAGCTCATCTGGTAAACTACCGGATAATTGATTTCCATTCAGAAGCCTGCACAAAAAATAAGTCGGAATAACTACTCGTATTATAACAGTAGGCTGTAACACTTGCAATGTTGTACGGAAAATAGACCCTTTTGGATAAACATCTTAATTAAGCGCTTATAACATAAGCGTTTATCATATAAGTGCTTACAAGAGTCTCAGTGATTTAATGTTTCCAATCTCCTTTGGTATTGTGCCGGTCAGATTGTTCCACATGAAATCCCTTCAAGCAAAAAACAATGACGATATTAGCATGGTATAACACATTACCAATTATCCTTCTGATTTCTGATAAAAAACAGTTTATAAAATGATAAAACTCACATTATCTCAAGATGCGAAAGAAGACCAAGCTGCGGTGATAAAGTTCCCGAGAGATTCAAAGTCATCAAGTAGCTGAAGTACAATTTAATAACAAAAAAATTAAAAATCTAAGCAGTTTTAAGACACTCTGATGATAAAATTGAATTGAAATTCAAAACAAAAAGAAAACAGAAGGACAAAAAAGCCATACAGCTCATGGACATGGAAGTAACCATCATCACCCTTCTTATCAAAACACCAAACTCCAGTCCAGTTTGTGGTACATGGATCAGTCTTTTTCCAGTTCCTCAGTTTGTCCATGGGATCAACCAAACTCTTTTTGATGTCTAGCAGTGCTTTTACTGCATAGATAGCAAAATTAAAACAAGTATAATTTGAGTTAATGAATTGATTCTGTCTAAAAGTGAGTTGAGTCTAAAGTGATTTATGTTTGCATACATTCATGTAAAGGTGAGTTGATCAATATATTCACGGCTAAAAATAAATTCTAGCTTCAAGTTAGAATCAATTCAGATGCCAAAATCAGGGCATGTTTGTTTCAGCTTTAAAAAATTGGATTTTTTCTTTGTATTTTTGAAAATAGATTTTATAAAACCGTTTTTTAATATATTACAGGTTTTTACATATTCGTTTTTTCTAAATTGAAACACTAATTTTGACATCATATAACATAAAAATACATTATTGAAGATCAAAACATAGTCAAAATCCTAGCTTTAAGTTAGAATCAATTCAGAAGCCAAAATCAATTATACACCTAGATAATTGATTTTGTCTCCTCCAAAGTGAAACCAAACATACACTTAAAAACTTTTAATTTCTCTGCAACTGCAATTGAGCTGCATTTGACCAAAATTCTCCACAACACCAAAGGGTTATTGTTGTGAAAGCTTTGGTCAAGAAAACAATCCCCTCAATTTTTCCAACTTGAACTGAATTTTCAATCCTAAATTCTAAAATCACTGGACAGAAAATAATTAAATAAAAAAAGATTAAGAATATCATAAGCTGTTTTAACAAAAATTCACCTTCTGAAGGATGTGTTTTATGTGAAGCTACCATGAGTGTGATGAAACAAAATGTAAAAGCCAAAGCATATCCATAAACTCTTAGAAGCCACATCACAGTATATACCCTAGAAATTAATCAACCAAATAAATCATGATTAATAATAATAAAAAGCACTGAAACATTAATTGTAAGGAACAACTTTGATTTAAATATATAGTATCATACAATTCAAAGCAAAAACTGAATGAGTTACAGTGAAAAAAACTGAATTAACACAAAGGTATATATAACATAACATATATAGAATAGAAGCTTATTTATGTGAGAATTAATCAAATAAATAAAATAATTAATGAAAGAAAGAAAATAAGGAGAAAAAAAAGTCTCACCAGAGAAGGTAGCTTAAGAAGAATGAAATGTCAAAATATGTTGAAAGTATAGATAAGAGTTGTAATGAAAATCCAAAGTCAAAAATAGAGAGTCCGTGAGGAACTTGTAAGCAAAATAAAAATCATTGTGTTTAACATATACATTATGTGATGATGATTAATTAATAATGATAATAATCAACCATATAATATAATATTGACTAGTTAATTAAGGGATTATATTATATATGTTAAAGTAGTAAGAAAATGATCTGTGTGAGTTAATGAGATGGCACTATCATGGTTGGTTTGGACTTGTCTTGGTTGATCTATCCATCAACTTTTGTGTAAATTGTCAAACACGCCATTTTGGAAGGAAATAAAGATGCTAATATTAGAAGCAGCCTTTTTCATTTCATATTTTAATACTCTTGAGACCACCACCACCACCTATTTATGTTTGTTAATTAAATACCAAAATCTTACCTAAACTTTGCATATCCTTTGGTTGGTGAATTGACTGCATTCAATACTTTTTTGGCGGTGCTCTTATATATAGTCTTATGTATGCTGATGCATATATATACACATGTATACATATACCGATATACCTTTGTCCTATTGATACTCTTACGGATTCCAACGTCAAACTTCTTCCATGTTAGGGAGAGCCATTGAAAGACACGGGAGAATATCAATGTCTTGCAGGTACACTCAATTATCTTATAGTCATCAGACCTGATATTACATTTGCAATGAGCATTGTGAGCCAATTTCTGAACGCTTCATCTAGAAAGTAGTCATTCATATTCTCATAAATATAAAGAATACACCAACAAGAGGACTATTATACGAAGATAAGGGTGATGCTAAAATCACTTGTTACTCAAATGCTAATTGGACTAATATAGGTCGATCCAACGAAGAACAAATGTCTACGCCTTAACAACATTGACGCTTGGTGGACTGTGGACTGGTACGGACGACCATACCGTGTGAATTGTATTACACTTTAACCATCCATGTCACCATATGCTCAGCTCAAGCAAGAGTTCGTCCTTCTGCATGCTCAGTGCAACCATGAGCTTCACCTTCAACATACTCAGCTCAACATGTTTAGACCAGCCTAACCTTCAGCAAACTCATCTCGACCATGAACTCAACCTTCAGCATTCCCAGCTCAGCTAGACTATGAGTTTCACCTTCAGCATACTCAGCTCATCCCAACCTTCAACATTCTCAGCTCAGCTTGACCATGAGCTCCACCTCCAACATACTCACCTCAACCCAACCTTCAATATCCTCATCTCAGCTCGGCCATGAGCTCACCCTTCAGCATACTCAGCTCAACATGTTTAGCTCAGTCCAACCTTCAGTATTCCTAGCTCAGCTCAACCATGAGCTCCACCTTCAGTCTCAACCCAATATTTAGTATTTTCAGCTCAGCTCGGCCATGAGTTCCACCTCTAGCTTTTCCGGCTCAGCTCGACCATGAGCTCCACCTTCAACATATTCAACTCAACTGAACCTTGAGCTCCACATTCGGCATGCCCAGCTCAACTCGACCATGGGTTCCTCCTTTAACATGCCTAGCTCAACTCGACCATGAGCTATACCTTCAACATGTCTAGTTCAGCTTGACCATCAAGGTTAATGTTGAGCCCAACCTTCATCACGACAAGCTCAATGTGGTCATGTAGGTAATGCTGAGCTCAACCCTTAGTTAAAATATGCAAGTCATTCAGACCTCGACTTAACCTTCCAAGCATCCTATACGAACACAGTGACGTCAGCTAGGCGTGCTCCAACTCCACATTATCTGCACAGACGAGTGATGTGGGTCACACATGCTTCAACTGCACGTGTCATGTACGGACAAGCTGCATATGGATATTAGTATCCTAGCTTATTGGGTCTGGACACTCAAATCTTAGGAAAAGCTCATTCGGTCAAGGAATGATGGACTATAAAAGGAGGCACTTAGAAGGGAAAAGGGGGGAATCATTCTATTGTAAATAATGTATTGTGACAGTCATTTATGTTGAGTTATCTGGAACTATCTAGGGCATATCACCCTTTGTATTAACCTTGTGTTTACATACGCGAACACTAACTAGGCCGGATCACCGTTGTATAGAAGATCCACTTCTGGATATTGTGTTCTTATTGGAGAAAATATGATCTCGTGGAGAAGCAGGAAACAAAACACAATTGAACTATCTGGTGCTGAAACTAAATATCGTGTTATGGCAGCAACCTCAAAGGAGCTTGCTTGCATGGCTTTAAATTTATTCTTAGAAGTTATATTGGGAGATCTTTAGGCCATAAAACTCATATGCGACAATCAAGCGGCACTCCAAATTTCTTCCAATCCAGTTTTCATGAACAAACTAAGCACATAGAAATATATTGTCATTATGCAAGGGACAAGGTACTTTCTTGAGAAATCACCACCGAACGTCATGTCTGAAGACCAACTGGCGGATATGTTCACCAAGTCTCTCAAGGACTCTCGAGTAGATTATATTTGTAACAAGTTCGACTCATATGATATATATGATTCGACTTGAGGGAGAATGTTAAGAATCAATTAGGCCATAAAACTCATATGCGACAATCAAGCGGCACTCCAAATTGCTTCCAATCCAGTTTTCATGAACAAACTAAGCACATAGAAATATATTGTCATTATGCAAGGGACAAGGTACTTTCTTGAGAAATCACCACCGAACGTCATGTCTGAAGACCAACTGGCGGATATGTTCACCAAGTCTCTCAAGGACTCTCGAGTAGATTATATTTGTAACAAGTTCGGCTCATATGATATATATGATTCGACTTGAGGGAGAATGTTAAGAATCAATTAATATTGATCTGTATTTATTGTATTGATTACATTACCATATTGTGTATAACTCATATGATTATAAATAAAGACACAATGTGATCTCATTCGACACGCAACATTATATAGTAAAATACAATTCTAATAATCTTCATCCGAATTTGAACTTGGGACCTCATAGTTATCCATGTAAGAGTTTCATTAGTGTTTATTGCTTTGTCTAAAACCAAAATAAAAGTCCACTTTAATTAGGATAATTGACTCTTTAATATATCAACTTAGTATCTCAACAAACTTTGATATTTTAGATTCAATGTAATATTAAATTCTACTTAGATTAACATGTTATAGATACAAAAATTTCACCATCATTAACAATGATTAATCTCTGCCAAAAAATTTAAAAGATATATAAGGTGTTTTTTTCCTTTTGTCCAAATTTTTTCCACAAACAAGTGTTAGAGATATATATTGCTTGCCTAAAGGGTTCAAGTCTCTTTTTACTTTGGCCAATGTTGGTGATATTAGATTCTACTCACTACTTTCAAAATTGTGTTCTTAATATTGAAATCATCTTTAAAAAAAAAAAAACTCAATTTGCATGACTAGATAGATTTAAACTGAATGCAGTTTAACAACACGCAATTAGTATATTTGAATTGGATGATGCAAATTTTAAGCTTGAAATTTAAATATTTTTAAATTTAAAATTCGAGTTTAAAGTGTGTTATCCAATCTTAACTGTAAAAATATTTAAATTTCAAGTTTAAAATTTGCATCATCCAATCTTAACTGTTTTTTTAGGGGCCTCAAACTTTATATATATATATATATTTATTGTGAATTCGATTAAAACTTCACACCAATACCTTAGTGTGTGGAGCAATACGATTAAAGCAATCAAACAAGAAACTCTGGCAATAATAACGGCAACAAAATAAATTGCGAAAACGTAAAGAGCACAATCACAATTGTTAACCCATTTCGGTGTTAATGAACCTACTATGGGAAGAGGGCAGCTCTACGTTCCACTATCAAACTTTGTTCCTTGATTACAATGAGATTCTCACAAAAGTTACAAGAATTAGAAACCCTAACCCTACCATTGTCACAAATCTCTTTCTGTGACCAAGAGATTTCAATGATATGTGTTTACAAGATGAAAGAGGTGATTACCAACCCTAAGAAATAATCCTAGCCTTTTGTTGTTTGAGAAAACCCTCAAAAACCTCTTTTTCCAGTGACGGCAAAGCAGAAAACATAACATGTATATATAGGGTTCGCGCTCCTACGCGTCGTGCCAGTGAGGCTGCGCGACGCGCCACTACCAGGCATCCCAACCTTTCCTCTCGGGAACCTGCGCGACGCGTAAGAGGATCTGCGCGACGCGTGACAGGAGCTTGCGCGTCGCGTAGCTCAAGAACCTCCATCCTATTTTTCTGCTTCATTCAATTTGAAGGTAATTCCCCACAAATATGAAGGTTTAAATTAGCAAGGTGCACCTTTTCACTTTGGACAAAAAAATCAATTACCACTACTTAAACATGTTATAAATAGAAGGGTAATTATGTCAATATCATTTAGTTAATTAAAGAAAATAATTAATTGAAGTGGGAAAGTCATGTGTCTTTCAAGCAACTTCCTCTGTCCGATAAATCAAGTGTTTCAGGTTAAGCCGTGTGTCCCTTTTTAAAATAAAGTGGGTGTAAATTAGCAAAGTGAGTGCAAATTAAGAAACATTTTAAATGAAAGTTACAAAACTATCCCTCAAGTTACTAGTTTTAAATAATAAATATGAATGGTTTTCTTGTCCATAGTAAAAAGATGCACCTTGCTAACTTAGACCTTCATGTTTTTAGGTGGGTCTAAGTTAGCAAACCCCATATATATATATATATAAAGAGAGGATATAATCATTGCTCCATCAAGAAGAGAACCTGAAACTTGTTTCTCATATAAAACTCTCTAATAATAAAGACAGGACATATTGTCATATACAAAATTCAATGTTAAACCATTATTGGCAAGAATGTCAGCTACTTGATTCCTTTCTCTATATATATGAGTAGCTGACATTCTTGCCAATAATGGTTTAACATTGACCTGATCTCATCCAATAATGTTATTAGTGGCTCTATGCAGTCATATAATCCTGACATTATTGGATTCCATGTCAGCTAATTGTTCTAGCCTTTTTTTTCTTTCTTTCAGGACTTGGATTCCATGCAGTCATATAACCCTTCAATTATGCAGTCACTGCATTTGAGCCCTTAGATTATAAATTTCAATCAAATAAATAATATACTTAGAGTCTGTATGGATTAATTTATTTTTGGGTTTATGCAAATTGTTTATACAATTTTTATGTATTATTATAAGTTTTTCAAATTAGTTTATAATAAAATAGTTTATAAAAATACAATTTTCACTAGTGTGAACTTATAAAATAGTATAAAACTTAATTTATATTACCTAAGTTGTTTGTATAAGCTCAAAAATAAATTAATTCAAACGGACCCTCACTAAAATTGGATGGCTAAAATTAACCTGCAGTCAAATAGTGACAGCAGGGAATCCGAATCATTTTTTCATGAACATCACGTTTCATAACAAAAGGTAATATTACTTAATTAATAACCAAAATACTGTGTTATGTGATTAGAACTTTTTTGTATGGAATCACGTAGTTAATTAGAAAGATTAGTTACCACTACAGGCCAAACTGCTTTTGTACCAAGAAAAAAGTAAGACTAAACTTGTCTGCCAAATTTCACAAGCGTGGAAATTGATTATTAAGTAATTATTAATTATAATAATATAAATAAAATGTGAACAGCTCATAATGTCAAAAAGCTAGCATGATAGTAATTGTTTTAATTAAATCTGTTTTAAATTTAAGTTTTGACATGTGGACTGTGGAGTCTGATCTCATCCTATCAACAAACAAACCGTGGCCACTTTGTGTGAACCCGTCCACGTCCACTTCCTCTACTTGCCCTTTGTGACTCTATTTTTATTTTTATATATAGTTTATTTCTTTATTCATTTTTAATTCCCTATTAAATCGAAAGGTTCATTCTTTTATTTTTAAATTTGAAAATATAAACTTCCGATTTTAAAGATTTTTGTTTCAATTTTCAACATCACTTATTAGGTTGATAAAAAATAAGAGTTTAATTGTTAAGCACTATCGGTGCAAAATTATTTTACACAAGCATTCAATAATATATATATATATATTGTTATATCATTTAATGAATGTGACGCGTCATGTATTTTAAAACACGTTAATTGCAGGGGCAGAGCTGCATGTTGGCTGGACAGTGCCATGACCTACCCCAAAATTTTAATTTTTTTTCATGGGTATCCTATTTAATGGTGGTTATGATAATATGTAGCGGCGGTTTCAAACCCCCGCTAAATTTCAAGTGTATTTTGCCCACTTAACTGGCGCACTACTCTGAAGTTTGCGGGGGTTCAGTATTTGAAACCCCCGTTAACCTGTTTTCTGCTAATTATTTTTTTCCTATTCTTAATAATTCTTTTTTAAATTATTTTTTTAAGCATCCATTCCAATATGTTCTATTATTTAATAATGTATTAAATGTTTTAAAATGAGGAGGGATCCGTTGACTCCAGGAGTAAGTTTATTGACTTACTCCAAATCACGTCCATCCATTTTATTTTAATCTAATGGTTCAAATTAATTATTAATCATCTCACATTGAACCCTAAATTATGTTCTCCCACCCTATTTCTTTGTTGTTATGCTTTTCATTGCTTTCTTCTCTTCTGAGTCTCCTTCTTCTTTAAAAACATGTTCTCGCAAATAGGTGGTACCTAACTTCATTACATCGCCCAATTAAATTTTCCATAACATCCTCTTACACATACATGTTGTCAGAAAAATAAACAAAAATCTTTTCCTTTCATAAAAACATTCAATGTTTAGTGGTGCCTAATGGATGCCTTCAATTATATATATGTACACCTTCTCACAAATTGATACGTCATATAAATTGAAGGCAGGAATTGGGAATAGGTAAGAAAACATAATTAAATTAATTTTGTTAAAAAGACTTCCTGCAATCGAAGGTATATCCGTTGGTGTCAATAGAAAATTGGAATTCTTTGGTATTAATGGGAGAACATTCGATGGTATCAATAGGAAATTATGAAATAAGAATTTCTTTGCAATTTTTCTCTTTTCTAATTTATATACAAGCAAGTAAATATAAAGATGTTATGGAAAATTTAATTGGGCGATGTAATGAAGTTAGGGCACCACCGATTTGCGAGAACATGTTTTTGAGGAAGAAGGGGACTCATAAGAGAAGAACGCAATGAAAAGTATAACAACAGAAATAGGGTGGGAGAACATAATTTAGGGTTCACGTGAGATGATTAATAATTAACCTGAACCATTAGATTAAAATAAGATGGATGACCGTGATTTGGAGTAAGTCAATAAACTTACTCCTGGAGTCAATGGATCCCTCCTCTTTTAAAATATGTTATTTATTTTGTCAAAACATTCAAATATTATTATTTTTGTGAGAAAAAAGTACTTAATTTTTTTATTTAAAATAGAGTTTTAATTAATGTATAAAATTCATGTTTACTCTATCTTTTGTTAAAAAATTTAACTTTTGTGAGCGATTCATATAATATTATAATCATAAATACAAGAACTAATTGAAATATGTGAAGTTTATACATGAATTGACTTAAAAATAGGACAAATGTCGTGATGAAAAACATTCAGAAAGGTCAAAACTCGCTGAATTTTTTAAAAGAGATTAAGATTGAAATATTAGTATATTTATAAGGCCTGAAAACTTATTTAACCCTTAAAAGTATAATAATCATTGTAATAATGTAACATATATCAACATACACGCATTTCAAATATTTATAGTTCAAACATCAAATGTGGTAATACAACTCAAAATTCAAAATTGTTTAATAAAAGTATTATATTAAAGGAGCATAAAATATATTTTTAGAAAATGATAATGGTCCGCCTTTTAACTAGTTTTGAGATATTCATATTAAAGTATTAGACGCACCCTCAATATAATATTTTTTTTTTAGTAATTTTTTTGAATATTTGATTTATATTTATAACGGCCCTTCCCAAGTTAGCTCCGTCATTAGTTACATGATGTGTCAATATATTATTGGATAGATGCATGTGTAAAATAATTTTACATTATATAAATTAAATTCTAAAAAGAAGAAAAAAAAAACATTTACAAATATTTCTATGCAATTTACATTAGATATATTATATATTTCTTCAAAAGCCATGTGTGTACAAACAAAATCTTCATGTCATTTTTCTCTTCTACAAACAAAAGATATGAATTGATTTATGGGTTCCTCAAAATACATCCTGCTCGCAATATGTATTTTTAATCAAATCTTCATGCCAATATGCCATCTTGACTGATCAGTAGCAAACAATAGTTAAAGTTTTCTCCAAGGTGAGATAATCGTGTCAACGCTGGAGAAAAGCTTAATTAGATCAAAGAACAAATCTATAAACATATAAACTCGGTGATTAATTTTATAAAATAAGGCGATTTTTTTAGTATTTATGATTTATTTTTATTATTATGAGTGATTATTTTTTATTTTAACGTATTTTTAGATGAGTAGTTATACAGGCCTAGGTAAATATAATGATAGTTAATTTTAGGCATTAATGCTATAAACGCTAAATTAAGCTGTTTATCCAGATTATAATAGTAAAATTAATTTAAAACAATTTTAATTGAGACGATTTGATCAACGGCTAAAATTATTTTTAATTAATTTTAATTGTTAATTAAAAACAATTTTAATTGTTGATCGAATCTAACATGATGCTATAATAATAGTAGAAAATTAAATCCAACGGTAATACAACCATACATAAAGCCAAATATCACCTTTACATTAAGAAAAGAGTTTTATAGCATGATCACCAAATCATATCCTCTATCGGTCAAAAAATTTAATGATACGTTGTACGAATACGACGGTAGTTTATATATATATATATATATATATATATATATTTTGTTATATCATTTAATAAATGTGATAATTATATATTTTAAGAGCTTAAAGGACATGCATCTTCAGTGTACAGTGTAAAATTATTCTACATTTTCAATCATATTCTTTTTTCTCATATTTTAATATATTACATAATCCGTCAATATATTATTAGATGCATTTAAACAATAAATATATTACATAATAAGTCAATATTATGTTTGGAGAATATTATTACTATGACATATTTGTCAAACTCATTAAAAATGTAGGAAAATTCACCAAAAATGTGCACACCATGGTGTGTATATCGTTAATTGACTTTCACATCCTTAATGACCTTTTTTTTGTTTAGGTTTGATAAAGACATCCTCAATGACTTTGTGTGCATATGGATACAAAATTGATTGATATTAATAGGACACAGAATCTTCTTGTGTTCAAACTATGATTCCCTACATTATATGATTTCCTCATGGCATGACCAAGTTCTTTGAAAGACACATCCATGACTTATACGAAAGATATTTTATGACCAAAACCTAATTAGTGATAGTTTTTAATTGAGTTATATATAACCTTTATCAAGGAGAATGATAATTTCACGTGTTGGTTAAACATTAAATAAATGTATAATTTTCCTAATATTTTTTTATAAAATAAATTTTGACATAGAATAACATACTAAGTCATGAGTAAAAATGATTAGTAGTAATAAGGTAAACTCTTGCGATGAGGTAGTCATTTCATTTGGTAACAACAACAAATATGCTACTAAGTATGAACAGAGTTTATAAGAGGAGGGTGATTGAGATGAGCAACTACTACACATGACACCAAAATTTTAGAGTATCAATTTTTTTTTACTTACCGTGTATATGTCTTTGCGTGCATCTGTCTGTTAAAATAAATAATATAATTATTATAAATAAATTTTAAAATTCACTTATATTCTTATGATCTTGATACTAAAATACATTTGAAGAATTAAAAGTTATTAGATTGATTCTAACAATTGAAAGTATAATCTTTAATTTTTCTTTTACATTATATATTTTTATATGACTTACAAAATAATGTGGCACCAAAATTTGTAACTTGCATAGACATCCAAAATCTTATGGACGACCTGAATGCAACTATTACTATTCTTGAAAATTATCTATTGAAGGATTGAGATACTTTTAAAGAAACGATGTTATATGATTTTGTTTTTATTGTACATGTGGTGAAAGAGATAATATGAATCACTGATAAATTTTGTTAAGTTTTGCAAGAAAAATCTCAAGATATTTTGAATGCTATGCAACTTATAATTATGGTTGGAATTGATATTCTTATATTACATGCAACTTAAAAAGAAAAAATTATCATCTCGGATCATCTAATCTAATTCGGTGGTCAGTTCTGACATCAAGACCTACCACTTTAAATTTTAAATGATGCATTTAAGTCATTTAATGTTGCCAACATTTATAATCTTATAGAGAAATTTTACACTAAATTTTTCTATTAAAGAAATGACTCACTTAGTGAAGTTAACTAAATGGATCAAAGAACACTATATAAATTATAAGAATTTCTTTTGTCACCCTATCCATCTTCTCACGCGTCCTATAAATTTATCATTATTTAAGTTGCAGAAGGGTAAAAACGACAACGCGTAGGAGGTGCGAGAAGTATGTAGGACGGCAAAAGAAATAATCATAAATCATAGGAGGATCATTTCCCAACTCCCACCCCAAGATAATTTTTGTGTCCTCCCAAGATACAGATTCAAAAATTTAGTGATCAATAATTTAAAAATATGGGAGGAGAAATAAGTTGTTCCCTAAATCACATTTATGGCAAAATCATAGACCTCCCTTTGAGCTACTCTTCTTACTATGCAATTTATAGGAGCTACTCTTCTTATTACGCAGTTTATAGGTGTTTAGTTTGCTATATGCTAACGTATCCTCTGTAGCATCCTTGAGAGAAGGTAATTATTGCGCAGATCCCATTGTTAACATCATTGATCCAAATGTTGCACTCTGTCCAACTTTGTTAGTTATATATAAGAGATACCAACTTTTGTCTCTAGAAGTGTAGCTCAAAGGTATGGAACAATTCTTTGTCAGATTTTACTTACTTTTCAACCAAATTCTAAATTATACGGATATCTTCTCATGGGAGCCAGAGGGTTACAGCAACAAAAACAAAAAACACGAACTCTCAAGGAGACCATTCTTTATAAAAATAAAAAAGCACAAATCAATAGTACACTGGTTCTTTAACCAAAGCCTCGCCATTATCTGTTTCAGAAAGTAGTAAAACATTGGGGGCAAAGAATATCTTGCTACCATCTAAAACAATAATTACAAGATTGATGTCGAATCTTTATACTTTCATATTACAAATTTGGCACTGTTATAACATTGTATACTTTCAGGTTGCAATGTTAAACAATGTAACAAAAGCAGGAAGAATGAACTTTTGCAGGGTTGCAGTCATTGAGTTGGGTACCAGAACATGCCTTTTATGCCCTCCGGGTCAGCTTCAAAACCTAAATTGCGATAAAATTCCACAACTGTATTCAACATGTAAAAACAATGAGTGACACTTCAATAACTATTTTACATAAACTATGAAAAGAGCATGCAAATTCTAGCTTATACTAACAAGTAACAACTACATTCCTGACTAAGATAAAGGCAATATAAGAAGAGAATGCTGTAGCATTAGTTTGGACCGGAAGATTAGCATTGGTCAAGATTATCCTTTATTACAAAAGGAATGGATTAGTCACAAACTAACTAGATAGACACCATTATGAGGCCTGTTTGGATTGGCTGATTTAAGCAAGTTTATCTACTAATGTAATCACGTGTGAAACTGTTTGGGAGAATTTATGGAATTAACTTATAATATAATATGTCCATAAGTTGCTTTCAGTTTATTTCCATAAGTACTCCAGGATAGTTTATGAAAACAATTTACAGCGTATATAAAAACAGTTTGGCTTTATTTTATGTTTTGTTATATACGCTATAAACGCTAAATTAAGCTGTTTATTCAAAGAACACTATGAAGGAAGTTAAATGAGGGAGGACAGTCTTAGATTGGTTCTATAGTGAGGTTAAAATAAAAAATTGAACATGAAAGGCATAAATTTTGTCGATATTGTTATACCTTTGCTATCTGCAAACAAAGTTATATTACCGATGTCCCTTTGCAAAAGAGCTCGAATCAGTTTCTCTACAAGAGTTTTACCAAGACCTTGGCCCTATACAATCAAAACCAAATCAAAAAGTACTTCAGTCCATATGAACCATAATTTATGCTTACATTGGAACAGGACAAAAGGAGGCACTTAAGCATAAAAATAATTTGGCAGTATTCCCCAAATCCGAAAATGCCCAAGTGTTTTGAAAATTCATACAATGTATTTAAATTATCTAAACAAGAGATTACCATTCAATTGAACATTTTTATATGAGTAGAAACAAAAATTTAATGATATCTTTTAATCTCATGACAAATTCATTTTGATGTAATTGTGTGAAAAACATCTTCTAGTACTATACAAATGAAGATAGACCATTGATTCATTTCCGGTTCAATCTTTAGCAGATTAATACACTAGAGAAAGAAAAAAAAAAGCTATATTTTGCATGAACTTGATTCTAGTTTTAGAAGTGAACTCTTTCAGTAACTTGCATCGAAGTTTGTATTCAAAATACATGTTTGGTTGACAAAAGTACCTGGTAGCCAGGATCAACGAGGACATCCCAAATTGTGGCATTGAAGGCATGGTCTGATGTAGCACGAGCCATGCCAATTAATAACTTTTGTTCATTCCCCTCTGTCAAATAACTTCGCCAAGTACACTAAGATGTTCATCAAATAGGTTTAGGTAGCTACAAGTATAAAAAAAACTTAACCAGCTAACTAATTAATTTAATCACAGTATGTCATGCTGTTTTTACCTGACCCTGGTGACTTTCGGACAGAATACAGACAGGCCACCATATAGCTATTTTTCAAAGCAGCGGCTAATTTTGACAATGGCCTACGAGGCCACCCTACCTGTTAAAGAGATGAACTATTTACTACGAAGGATGAGTATATAAAAGAAAAGTTCCTCAAACATGAAGTGAGTGCATGAGCATGGTTTCGTGTCTGAAAAGTAATTTCAAAACTAGCATATACATAATTACAGCCTTACAGTTACAACAGAAACATCAATACACAACATAAACAGATATTAGATACACACCTTGTCGCAGAGAGCCTGAAGATCATAAACATCAATATCTCCACCCGAAGAGAATAATATTTGTTCAATTGTTCCATCTGGTTCAGTCTTTTCAACAAGCACAAACTCTTGAGGTAGAGGTTCTTCGTCTACTTCATCTGTTGACTCCGGATCAATGACCTGTGTGGTGTTATTCTTTATCAACCTGAAAGGGTGAAAAAGTGAAGGGCATTCTCAACGAAGAGAGATACGCTAATCATAACATGGGAATGTTGCGCACCACATATTGTCTCAGTAGTCTTAAATTTCAACATCAGGGAACATAATCAAATGAAAACATCCAATCCAATATGTATAAATTATTTAAAAATTGTAGCTCCAAAAGGGGAAATCATAACATGTGAATGTCAGTCATACAACACGGGTTATCTTGGCGATTTTTAATTTTTTTAATGACAGTAGTCTTAGATTTCAACAACAGGGAACATAATCATAAACTTTTTATTCATAAGAAAAGGGGTCTGGTAATCCAAAGTTTGCCCAGGAGCTAAGTAAAATCTAATAAATGAATTTATTCCAAACATGATTCGAACTCAGATTCTCCGGAACATATATGAAAACATTTTATGTATAAAATTATATCACATGGCAAACATAAGAACCACACATGCAAGTTGAAGAACAACAACCCCAATACATGGTAACATTTGTACAAACATAAGATTTGTGTTTTGTGTACAACACAATTATACAACTCTAGTACCCTTTTTAATTCCTTAAAATTACCAAATTGAATGATAAAATTTGAAAGGTACCCAGATTTAATTGACTCCCAAAATCCAGCCTTGAGCTGAAAAGTCCTCAACTTTCTGGTTGCTGAAACCAAAAGAGAAAGCAAACAACACATAAATTATGATCATAAATTAACAAAAGCATTGAGCAATAGAGTGAGAAATTTGAGATTTTTAACCTGTATTAGCAAAAGGGTAATTAAGATTAGTGGGAATTAACAACTGAGTTTGAGTATAGAGTGGATAATTGGCATGAAAAGGTACAACAATTTTGAACCTGCAACAACGCATAGCAAAACAAAAATAGTAAAAAAAAAAAAGTGAGAAAGAGAGAGAGTAAAACAAGAGATAGAGAAAGAGAACTAACGAAGAAGAAGGAAGAGCATTGAGATTGAGAGTTAGCATTCTGAGAATATTGGATAATTGGATTGGGATGATGATATGTGACTGTGTGACTATCTCAAACCAAACACTGATGATGCATGAAATCAAAGTGTGTGTGTCTCATTCATCTGCCACATTTTTTTCTTTGTTTTTCCTGTTTTGCCATTGCATTACAAACTGGGTTTAATTGTTTTTGGGCTGGCCCATATTGAAGCAATGACCCATAAGTTATCACTTTGACAAAGAAAAAAAGAGTATTTATTTTCGCGACCCTGGACTTCCAATTTTACCCCTCTTCTTAGGTTAGGAAACAAGTGTGTAAAATAGCAAAAATTAGAGAAAAATAGGGTTCGCTACCTAAGTAGCGAATCTTGAAAAAATAAAATAAAAATTGTTCTTTTCACCTTTCCTTCACTTATTGATACAAACCAGAAAAATAGATAACAGAATAGCAGAGAAATAATAATGGATTGTATGAAAATAAGCTGTTTATTGAATGTTTTTGAATGAAAGCAATACAGAAAATGAGAGTACAAATCTCAGATCTGACACAGAGCCTAGCTCCAATAGAAAGAGTACTTTCTATCCCTTCCTTAGAAGAATACCGATTCCAAGGTAATTCTCTCACACTCCCCTCATCTCCTTATATTGTGGAATGTAGTAATGATAAGCTCTCATCATCCTCTGACACGTCACAATTCTTCTAACCAACTAATCATCATTGACTCATATACCCTTTCTTCTAGAATATACCAGCAAGGGTTTTGGTCCACTCTGTCCTTGATGAATGACTGGATTAAGTGGACCCTCCTCATTAGACTGAGTTCTATCAATACTCCCTCCTTCAACATTAATCTTGTCCTCAAGATTAAATTTTGGAAACTGACTTCTTATCATAACCTCATCCTCCCAAGTAGCTTCTTCTATATTTTTGCCTTTCCAATGAACTAATACTTGTTTGACCTCTTCACCATTCAACTTGGTTTTCCTAGTAGCCAACACTGTATCAGGATAGTATGTTTCAACTGGTTCTTCCATAAGGTTTGGTAAATCTTCATCCTCATGATAATTTCCCACTGCCTTTTTAAGTAATGAAACATGGAATACTGGGTGAACTCTTGACCCTGGAGGCAATTTTAGCTTGTAGGCCACAACTCCTATTTTCTCTATTATAGGATAGGGACCATAATACTTAGTAGATAACTTAGCATTAATTCTTGTTACCACTGAGTTTTGTCTATGGGCTCTCAGCTTAACAAACACCCATTCCCCACAATCAAAACTCCTTTCCACCCTTTTCTTGTCAGCTTGCACCTTCATCCTTTCTTGAGCTTTTAACAGTTGGTCCTTTAACTGCTTTAGGGGCTCATCTCTATCCAACAAATCCTTTTGCACACTAGCTACTCTAGTATCTCCCTGTATCCACCTTACTAATGTAGGTGCAGTCCTGCCATAGTATTCTGCCCAATGTAGCCAAGAGATCCAGATCTTTGGTTGGTCGGCTATAAAACATCTGAGGTATGTCTCTACACACCTATTAACTACATCTGTCTGCCCATCTGTTCCAGGGTGGTAGGATGTGCTCATTTTGAGCTTAGTGCCCTGCATCCTAAACATCTCTCTCCAAAAACTACTCATGAAAATAGGATCCCTGTCGCTAACTATAGAAACAGGTATGCCATGTAATCTGACCACCTCTTTACAAAAAATGTCTGCAATATTCTTAGCTGTGTAAGGGTGTTTCAAGGGGATGAAATGAGAGTATTTGGATAACCTGTCAACCACTACTAGAATAGCTTCAAACTGTTTGGACTTAGGTAATCCTGTGATAAAGTCCATAGATATGTCATCCCAAATGCTATTTGGAATTGGCAAAGGCTGAAGTAGTCCTCCTGGTGAAGATGCTAAGTATTTTTGCCTTTGACATATGTCACATTGTCTCACATATTCTTGTATTGTGCTTTTCATACCAACCCAATATACATTTGCAGCTATCCTTCTATATGTGTTATAAAAGCCAGAGTGTCCTCCTTGAGGTGTAGCATGAAATTCCTCTAAGAGAAACAGGTATTAATTCAGAATTTTTTGAGATTACCAACCTGTTTTCATAAAACAACACACCTTGTTTATATGAGTATCCAGGCCATGACATTGGATCCTGTTGTAAATCTGTCGCGGTGATTTTCGGACGCCAAGCTATTGGTTAGCTTTGGTTCTCAAAAATTATGATTCACCACCGAACTTTAATTTATCCAAGGGAAGGGGAAAAGATCGAATAAACCCATAATAAAAATTTAGAGATTTAAGGTTCGGGGGTTAGTTATACAAAGGGAAGGTACTAGCATCCTATGTATCCGTAGTACTCTACGGGAACCTCTTGTAAAATATGTATTTTTTGTGCTAAAATGTTTTGCTTGTAAAATATTGCCTATAAATGATTGGGTAACGATGAGAGATTTCTTTATTTAATTTTGGGATATTCAAAAGAAAAGAAGAAAAAAAGTTTTATTAATTTTGAATTGGGAAGACACAAGGTCTTTTGCACTACGTACCCGCGAGGGATCAAAATCTCGTAGTTCGGGGTAAAATTTGTAAAGTGATTCGTTTGATTGATTTTAGGAGAAAAGACGAGTCGTCATCTTAAGTTTAAACTCCTTTTAAATCCGCCACGAACATACTGAAAAGTTTATATCTTTTCCTGCCATATGTCATGGGAAAATGAATTTCAACTAGAGATGACTCACGTCTAAACTCTCTTGAGAAAAAGTTTGAATTTGAAAAGCCAAGCGGCAAAAGATTTGAATTGTTTTTGTATATTTTAGTCTTTGTGAAAATATTTAAATACGCTTAAGTGTATTAGAGCGTTTATTGAAAAAAAGTCTGAAAAAGGTTTCTCGACGAAAGTCGAAGTTTATTATAAAAGATTTCATTTTTGAAAATATTTGAAGGTTTTAGTTTTTTTGTTATTTTTTAGAAAAAAAGTATTTTTTAGAACGTCGGTTATTCGGACCGCAAGCCATCCGGCAGGAAATCCGAAGTCACCGGAGAGTGAAAAGTCATCCGCCAAACCACTCCTTTTTTCATTCTTTTTTATTTAAATAAAATGATTTTTATTTCAAGCTCATAAATATTGAACAAGTAAAAGCGAAAAAAAACAACGTAACGCGAGGTTAATGAAGCATTCCCCTTTTCCCTTTGGACTTGAATGAATAAAACATACAATAATATTTTTTCATTTTTTGATATTCAAGCAATAATAAACGAAACAAATAACATGGCATATATTTTTTGACGTTTTTGATATTTAAACAGAACGTATAACATATAAATAATGTACAAAATAAATAAATTAAATGACATTCAAATATAATAGAACATATAAATAAAACAATAAAAAAATAAATAGAGCAGGGCGGTGTAAACAGCAAGACAGGGGGGTGTGAATAGCAAAACTGGACTAGGCCCAGTCCATCAAGGCCCACTGGCGCTGCCTTTTTGTGCAAAAAAAACAGGGACGAGATCTGGGCCGTCTGATTAATCAGACGTCCCAGATTTGATCAAAAAGAAATTGTGATGGAGAGATTTGGGACGTTTGATCAGATCGGATGGTTCTGGGTGCGTTGGTGCACCGTAAGGCCATGCACCAGCCCGCACCTGATTGGGTCAGGGTATAAATACCCAAAAACCCACAAATTTTCTCATTTTTCTCTCATCTTTCTCTCTCTCTCGGCCGCCCCTTCATCCCTTTCTCTCTTCTTCTTCTTCTCTGCTAGGGTTCTTCATATGAAGAACCAGGGATGAATCTTCATCCCTTCCGGCGAGACGCCGCCACGCCGGAGCGATTCCGGCGGCGGCTCCGCCGGCTAGCCTATCTTTTTTTAAAAAAATTAATTTTTTTTTACATCAATACCTTCTATTTTCTTTTCTAAACTCAAATCCACAAATAAAAAACCCAAAATCTTGACCAAATTCCCTAGATCGGAAAAAAAAGAAAACAAAAAATAACCCACCTTTTTTTTTTGCGTTTTGGTTCCGGATTTGGTGTTTCTCTTCTTCTCCTTCTCCGATTCTGTTCGCGTTTTTTTGAAGAAAAAGAAAGGTTTGTTTGATTTCTGTTTTTTGTTGTTTTTTCGTATTTTGGTTTTGAAGATGAATGTTTCTTTTGATTTTTGGTTCTGTTGGTTTTGGAGATGAATGTTTCTTTTGATTTTTTTTGAATTTTCGTTTTCTGGATTTTTTGGAAAAAAAACACAGTGTTGTTTTTTTTGTATGGGATTTGAAAAGGTTGTTTTTCGTTTCTGGATCTTGATGTTTTCTTTTCTGTTGGAAGAAAAATAAGTTAGGGTTTGTGATGTTTTTTTGTGTTTGGCCGTGGTAAAAAAAAAACTCCCTGTTCATCTATTCTCTGTTCATTTATATACACGAATTTGGGTTCCTAAGATCCAAAGGATCTGGCCTGAAACTGGACAAGGACAAAGCTTGAGGGAACACAGAACTGAATTTGGGAAAAAAAGTACACTGTGTTTCTGCTTTCTGCAGAAACAAATCCCCTTTGCGTGTTGGAGTTAAACAGTTGACTTTGGACATTTTTTTATTTTTTAATTAATAATAAAAAAAACAGAAAAAGAAATCAAGAAATAAATAAATAAAAAACAAAAATAAATAAATAATAATAATAAAGAGACTGAATAATATAATAAAAATAAAAATAATGAAAATTGAAAAAACAAAACAATAATAATAATAATAATATAAAAATATAAATGAACACAAAAATGAGGTATTTTAAAATATCTCTCTGCCGAAATTTCGTTTGAAAAAGCGAAGCAAATCCCGGACAAAAATGCATGACATATGGACATGAGGCGGGATCTTAGGTCAAAAATTGGGGTATGACAGATGCCCCTATTTAAGTTCCTTCATCCGGAGAGATGAAGATTGAAATTTTCATCTCGATTGGAGGAAGAAGCTTAAATACAAAATACACAATTTTGGACCTAAGATGCCGAGAATGCTTATGATGCAAATGCAAATGCAAATACAAGACTTTGAATCTTGTGAGAAATCACAAGAGACAAGCTTTTATTACTGGGGAACAGTGATATTTACAGGTGAGCAACATAAAGTGACCCGACTGGGGGAAAAATGATAGGGAGAGGAAAATGATCCAACTCCATTGGTGAAGCAATGTAGTTTTACTGGGGATAAGTTGCCTACTATCATATAGATAGTTTATAAAAGACAATGAGAAATATCACTTACTACCGTATGGATAGCTTAGAGAAGGTAAATGAGAAAAAAGAGAGACACTGTCTACTACCATATGGATAGCTTAATAAAGACGAGTGACAAATATTGCTAACTAACATATGGATAGTCTAGCAGAAACAAAATGACAAAAATTGTCTACCAACATTTGAATGGTTTTGATATGTATATTACCTACTACCATATGGATAGCTTATAAAAGGTAATAACAAAAAGAGACACCGTCTACCAACATATGGATGGCTTATAAAAGACGAGTGACAAACATTGCTAACTAACATATGGATAGTCTAGCAGAAATAAATGACAAAAACTGTCTCCCAACATATGGATGGTTTTGATATGTATATTACCTACTACCATATGGATAGCTTATAAAAGGTAATAACAAAAAGAGACACCGTCTACCAACATATGGATGGCTTATAAAAGACGAGTGACAAACATTGCTAACTAACATATGGATAGTCTAGCAGAAATAAATGACAAAAACTGTCTACCAACATATGGATGGTTTTGATATGTATATTACCTACTACCATATGGATAGCTTATAAAAGGTAATAACAAAAAAGAGAGGGACTTCCACAATGGGAATATATAACTCTGCCAGGAACTCCAAAGGAGATATAGGAATGTTAGATTGAAAAATACCAATTTCTCAAAATGAGAAGCCATCTGAAAAGTTCTTGGTTAACATTTTTCGACCAGATGTACTGGGGATGACCTCACACGGGGAAGTTGAATATATATGGGTTGGTACACAAATTACTCAAATGAAAAGACTGTCGTTCACTGATTGAAATTAGAACTGGGTCCAGGAAAGAAACTGGAGAGAAAAAAGTCAAACAAACTCTATACCCAATGAGAAATGAGCTCGACTGGGGGATCTTCCTATCCATGTATTCGGAAAGGGATATAACTGAAGCAACCTTCTTCCACGAGGATGAGCTCGGTGGGGAATTTTTTTGAAAGGACATGCACTTTCTGCTTATGGCTGACAATCTACTTGGGGAGAGTGACACGTCCGCCCCTATTCTTTGAGGACACACACAACTGATATGAATAATATTAAGAAAATGTAGTCATGCATGTATTATGGAAATATATATGTGTTATGCTTGCATGCATGTCATGTATGTGTATGCTGACAAAACTGATTAGACAAATACGATTGAGGGTAAACCAACATCGCAGTACGTTCAAATACTCGGCCAACCTTAACAAATTGTATACATCACTTGAGATGGACCAGAGACACTGATTGGAGAAGTCTGATTATGAAACTCAAACTTTTTCAAGGAGGACAAATCTTATAGGGGAAAGACCCGATATTGGTCTGAAGTCGCCATTTGAAACTAAGTGAGGAAGCTCCTTTTAACTGTTTTCTCTTTTTGAGATAACTGCCCATGTCCCCCTTTGGTTTCACCACTTAAAGAGAACGTGTTCGTAATCGCCCCTCCCCCTTTTTTTTAAAAGAGTGGAATTATTGTGTACATTCCCTTTTTTTTTGAAGACTTTTGTTCCAAACATTATCATTATATAAAAAAGCAGTTATGCAAAACAAAAATAAACATGAATTCCAAATGAACAGGGAAGGCTCAAATTTCATTAATTGAATGGTAGCTTGCAAAAAGCGTGCCCCATGGATCATTACAAAACGTTGGAAAATGGTAAATACATGGAAAAGGCTACATTGTTACACGATAACCACTATTCTCTCTAGAAACTTTGAGTTCCAACTGTGTTTTGAGCTTTTAGATTGAAGGTTGCTGACTCTTTAGTAGCTATATTGAATGCCCCAAGCAGACAAGTTTAACCTGATGCAGCTATTTTGTCGGAATCCTTAATTTTTGCCTAGATTGCCTTTTCAGGTTTTCAATCTACCAGGATAATCTTTTATTTTTTTATGTCTCTAATTTTTGCCTGGGCCGCCCTTTCGGGTTTTCGGTCCACCGAGACGCTCAATTTTTGCTTAAGCCGCCCTTTCGGGTTTTCGACTTAACGAGCTTTTCTTTATTATTAGACAAAATATTTCTTGACTGCATCGGCATTCACAGGGCGTGGGAGCTCATCACCATCCATAGTTGCAAGTGTCATAGCGCCACCGGAGAAAGCTCTCTTAACAACGTATGGGCCTTCATAGTTAGGGGTCCACTTGCCCCTAGAATCTGGTTGGAAAGATAGAATCTTTTTTAGTACGAGGTCCCCTTCTTTGAACTCACGGGGTCGAACCTTCCTATCAAAAGCTTGTTTCATCCTTTTTTGATACAACTGACCATGGGACAAGGCAGTCATGCGTTTCTCCTCAATTAGATTCAATTGGTCATATCTACTTTGACACCATTCAGCCTCAGACAATTTGGCTTCCATCAGAACTCTCATTGACGGAATCTCGACCTCTACGGGTAACACTGCTTCCATGCCATATACGAGAGAGAAAGGGGTTGCCCCTGTTGAAGTGCGGACTGAAGTGCGATACCCATGCAAGGCAAATGGTAACATCTCATGCCAATCCTTGTAAGTAACGACCATTTTCTGAACGATCTTCTTGATATTCTTATTTGCAGCATCAACAGCACCATTCATTTTGGGTCTGTATGGAGAAGAATTATGATGTTCAATTTTGAAGTCATCGCACAATTCTTTCATCATTTTATTATTCAAATTTGACCCATTGTCCGTAATGATTCTGCTTGGGACGTCGTACCGGCAAATGAGTTGATTCTTGATAAACTTGACTACCACTTGTCTGGTTACATTCACGTATGATGCTGCTTCGACCCACTTGGTGAAATAGTCGATGGCCACTAGGATGAAGCGGTGTCCGTTTGAAGCTTTTGGCTCAATCATACCAATCATGTCGATACCCCACATAGAGAAAGGCCATGGAGAAGAGAGAACATTGAGCAGAGTTGGTGGCACATGTATCTTATCAGCATAAATCTGGCACTTGTGACATCTCCTTACATGTTTGCAGCAATCAGATTCCATTGTCATCCAATAGTAGCCAGCCCTTAACATTTTCTTAGCCATTGCATGTCCGTTAGAATGAGTGCCAAAAGACCCTTCATGCACTTCATTCATTAACATTTCTGCTTCGAGTTTATCCACACATCTGAGAAGGACCATGTCAAAGTTTCGTTTGTACAATATGCCCTCATTCAGGAAGAAATTGCCAGACAACCTTCTCAAGGTCTTCTTATCTTTGTTGGATGCCCCAAGTGGATACTCCTGACTTTGAAGGAACTGTTTAATGTCGTGAAACCACGGCTTGTCGTCTGCGACCTCTTCAACGGCAAACACATGAGCAGGTCTTTCGAGACGCCTAATGCTGATCCGGGGCATGTCATTCCAATGACTCACTTCAAACATGGAAGATAAGGTGGCTAAGGCATTTGCCATTTGGTTTTCCTCCCGGGGGATGTGATGCAGTTCCACTTTGTTGAAGAAAGTGAGGAGGCGCCTCGCATAGTCTTTGTAGGGGACCAGGCCTTGATGACGAGTTTCCCATTCTCCCTTGATTTGATTAATCACAAGGGCTGAATCTCCATATATGTCGAGGACTTTGATCCTTAGGTCAATGGCTTCTTCAATCCCCATGATGCAAGCTTCATATTCTGCGATGTTGTTTGTACAATCGAATAGCAATCTAGCAGAAAAAGGGATGTGAGTGCCCTTGGGAGTAATGATGACTGCCCCAATTTCGTTACCATATGCGTTAACAGCTCCATCGAATATCAAACCCCACCTGGATTCAGGGTCCGGACCCTCTTCAGGTAATGGTTCTTCACAGTTTTTCATCTTTAAATGCATGATCTCTTCATCAGGAAAGTCAAACTTGATAGATTGGTAGTCGTCAATGGGCTGGTGAGCCAAATGATCAGCGATAATGCTTCCTTTGATTGCCTTTTGGGTACGGTACTCAATGTCGTACTCGGACAACAACATCTGCCAGTGGGCAATCCTTCCAGTTAGAGCAGGTTTCTCGAAGATATATTTGATCGGATCCATTTTTGATATCAACCAGGTGGTATGATTAATCATATACTGGCGGAGGCGTTTGGCAGCCCATGCTAAAGCACAACAGGTCTTTTCAAGCGTAGAGTAACGAGACTCACACTCCGTGAACTTCTTACTCAAATAGTAAATGGCATGCTCCTTTCTTCCGGTTCCATTTTGCTGACCAAGTACACAACCCATTGAATCATCTAACACTGTTAGGTACATGATTAGTGGTCTGCCCTCGACTGGAGGGACCAAGATTGGAGGCTCTAGCAAATATTCTTTGATATTGTCGAACGCTTTCTGACAATCCTCGGTCCAAGTAATCCCTTGATCTTTGCGGAGAAGTTTGAATATGGGCCCGCAAGTAGCAGTCATATGAGAGATAAATCTGGAGATGTAATTTAATCGTCCAAGAAAGCCTCTTACTTGCTTTTCAGTCCTCGGAGCAGGCATCTCTCGAATAGCTCTGACTTTGTCTGGGTCTACTTCAATACCCTTTTGGCTGATGATGAAGCCTAAAAGTTTTCCTGATCGGACACCGAAGGTGCACTTATTGGGGTTCAAACGAAGCCGATACTTTCTCAACCGCAAGAACAATTTCAAGAGATGCCCAACATGCTCCTCTTCGGTCCTAGACTTAGCGATCATATCGTCCACATAAACCTCAATCTCTTTATGCATCATATCATGAAAGAGAGTAGTCATGGCTCTTTGATAAGTAGCTCCAGCATTCTTCAATCCAAACGGCATCACCTTATAGCAAAAGGTCCCCCATGGTGTGATGAAAGACGTCTTTTCTCTATCCTCGGGTGCCATCTTGATTTGATTATATCCAGAAAATCCATCCATGAAGGAGAAAACATTGAACTTTGCCGTATTGTCGACCAACATATCAATATGCGGCAATGGGAAATCATCTTTCGGACTGACCTTGTTTAGGTCTCGGTAATCAACACACATCCTAACCTTACAATCCTTCTTTGGAACTGGTACTATGTTGGCCAACCATTGAGGGTATTCAGATGTAACAAGAAAACCTGCATCAATCTGCTTCTGAACTTCCTCCTTGATCTTGACTGCTAAGTCGGGATGAGTCCTTCTCAACTTCTGTTTGACTGGTAGGCATTCAGGCTTTAGTGGTAAGTGATGTTCCACAATGTCAGTATCCAATCCTGGCATGTCTTGATATGACCAAGCAAACACATCGACATATTCTTTGAGAAGCTCCGTCAATCTGCTCTTGACATCTTCATCTAGTAGTGCCCCAATCCTGACTTCCTTCTTATCTTTTTCAGTGCCCAAATTAATCGTTTCCAATGGCTCTTCGTGAGGCTGAATGACTTTTTCTTCATGCTCAAGTAAGCGAGAAATCTCATCTGGAATTCCTTCATCACCCTCGTCTTCGGCTTCAAACACAGGAAACTCAAAGTTGGGGGAGGGCATAGGGTTATTTTGTTCAATGGGGTCATTGATGGTTAATCTGCACATGTGATTTATGCTTGATTTTAGAATGCATATGATAAATACATGTAGATTTTTATTTATTATTTTTTTTAAAAAAGAAGGAGTGTTTCTTTTTCTTTTTTTTTAGTGTTTTTTTTTTTACCATTTTCCAGAAAAAGCACAAAAGTAAAAAAAGACAGATAGAATGGAAGTCGAAACGACATTTTTATTGATTGATAATATTTGAAACAAGAATGCCCTACACATGGTTCACTCTTGCCTTGGGCAGAACAAGAGGAATTATTTTAAAAAGTGCCCTAACACAAGTTCACTTTCGTCTTGGGCAGAACGAAAGGATTTTTTTTGAAAGGAGACAAACAAACACATTACTTAGACAAATGAGTAACGGAGGGAACGTCGACAGCTATCCAATTGTGGCAAACCAACCCTCTTGTGACGAAGCTTGGCAAATCTTCCTCGGTACTATCTTCGGTAATGGCATCGACTTCTGGAGATGGAAGGTGGATGAACCCAGCACTACAGAAGATGTCTTCAATTGGTTTGGTGGCAGCATTTGGGCTGGCAGCTTTTGCAGATGGTGGAGAGAAACCCAACCCTTCTCGAAACTTGTTTTCCGGTAGTGTCAGAACTTGCCCCCAACCGGTCGATGAACCATTCTGAACTATTTCTCGTGCATCCTTTAATGACGCCATGGGTCCCTTATTCTTCTTGGTGCCCTCAACATCTAAAGAAAGACTTCGAAATTGTGTCCCAACAACATCGGGATCATCTTCAATAATGGCACTAGCTTCTGGGTGAATGAACCCTGCACTGTGGAAAGTATCTTCAATCGGTTTGATGACGACATTCGGCCTAGCAGATGAAAGAGAGAAACCCAACCCTTCGCGATGCTTATTTTCTGGCAAAGTCACAACTTGTCCCCAACCTGCAGACAACCTATTACGAACCACTTATTGTGCGTCTCTCAAGGAGGAAATTGACGCGATATTCTTCTCGGCATGCTTATCATTTAAGGAGAGACTTTGGAAATGCATTCCACCGACATTAGAATCATCTTCAATAATGACATTAACTTCCGGTAAGGAAGGGTGAATGAACCCAGCACTGTAGAAAGTATCTTCAATTGGTCCGTTGACAACATTCTGCTTGGGAGCCCTCGTAGATGAAGGAGAGAAACCTACCCCTTCACGATACTTGTTCTCTGGTAAAGTCACGACTTGCCCCCAACCTGCCGACAACCCATTTTGAACCACCTCTTGCGCATCCTTAAAGGAAGAAATGGATGTCACATTCTTCTTGGTATTCTTGTCATCTAATGAGAGACTTTGGAATTGTGTTCCATCAACATCACTAGCACTGATGAAAGAGAAAGACGACAAATGGCTCACCAACAAAGCTTGCTCACCACCTACAATTACCAACTTTCCATTCTTCACAAATTTCAGCTTTTGGTGAAGCGTAGACGTCACAGCTCCTGCATCATGAATCCATGGCCGACCCAACAAACAACTGTACGCGGCTTGGATATCCATCACTTGAAAAGTAATCTGGAACAAGTGTGGCCCGATCATCATGGGTAAGTCGACCTCTCCAATGACAGGCTTCTTTGAGCCATCAAAAGCTTTGACCACTACTCCACTGTGCCTCATCGGGGCCCCTTGGTAAGAGAGTCGAGCAAGAGTCGCTTTAGGCATCACATTGAGAGACGAGCCAGTGTCTACAAGCACATTTGACAACGCATCAGAATTGCAATTCATTGATATGTGCAAGGCAAGGTTGTGATTCTTTCCTCCTTTCGGCAGTTCTTCGTCACTGAAACTCAAGTTATTGCAAGCAGTGATATTTCCCACTATTCCACCGAACTGGCCAACTGACACATCATGGTCTACGAAAGCTTGGTCCAAAACCTTCATCAAAGCTTCCCTATGGGCATCAGAGTTCAACAGCAAAGATAACACAGATATTTTCGAAGGGGTTTGCAACAATTGGTCAACCACCTTGTACTCGCTCTTTTTTATCAACTCTAAGATCTCATCGAAATCTGAATCGGGTCTAGTCCCACTGGACTGGCCTTTGCCTTTATTCAAATCTGGACTCAAGACACGAACTTCTTCCCGCACCTCTTTATTCACTAGGTCTTCAGACTTCTTTTGGACCACTTCTTGTGACTCTACTCACTTCGGCGATGTTGACCGAAGGGGGCAAAGCAGGTATGGGAACCTCGTGCCCATTTTCTATCATTGTGGCGTTGTATTTGTAAGGTATAGCCTTTTCAGAAATGTAAGGCATCGGTCCCGGTAAGGAAATCACTAATGGAGTGACGATAGATCGTTGACTGTTGTAGGCCACTTCTATATGCTCGGGAATGTCGAACTCAGGTATTATAACAAACACTTCGCCATTGCCATCATTTAGATCTTCATCTTCATTCCTCTTATAAGTGATTTGAAGCTCTCTTCTATCCAGCATACCTTGTATATCAGTCCTCACTTGTTGACAACCTCGCGGATTGTTGGGGCAGATCGGACAAGCCTCATGATCATGTTTAAAGAAGAACAACTTACACAAATTCTTGTGCGTCTGGACCAATGGTTCTCGGATATGCCGAATATCGAAAACCTGAAATTTCCCCGGACACCCAAACACCATGTTGACAGATGCCCCATGATTTGGTAATGGATTGGCTTGAACATTCGGATTTACGTCCTTGAAGGACAAGACATTTGCTCGGATTAACCTTTGGACTTCAGATTTCAATATAAAGCAATGCTCAGTGTCATGACCCGGTGCCCCTTGATGGAAAGCGCAGGAGAGATCAGCTCGGTACCATCCTGGCAATATCTCGGGAACTCGGGGAGGTGCTCTAGTTTGAATCAACTTCTTCTCGAGCAGGGCAGGAAGTAATTCTGCATACTTCATAGGAATGGGATCATATTGTGGTGGTGGCCTCTGAGCACGGTTCTGCTGGGCATACTGTGGCGAAATTTGTTGTTGATATTGCTGCTGATATGGCTGTTGAGGTCTTTGCTGAAACTGGGGCCGATAACCGGGACTTTGGGAAACAGTAGCGACATGTTGGTAACCTGTATACCGTTGCTGAGGTCGCCCATGGGCCACCATACTGACTTCCTGTGCCTTTTTCCTTTGAAAGTTATTCCCAAACTTCTTCACGGTATTATTTGAGACACTCTCCTTAACCAATCGTCCTTGTCGGACTCCTTCTTCGAGGCGCACGCCTATGTTTACCAACTCGGTGAAATCATTGGTAGGGCTAGCAATCATTCTTTCATAATAAAAAGGGCCGAGTGTATTCAGAAAAATCCTGGCCATTTCATCCTCGTCCTTGAGTGAGTTAACTTGAGCAGCAACTTCCCTCCATCTTTGTGCATACTCCTTGAAGGTTTCCTTATCTTTTTGTGACATGGCTTGGAGTTGGTCTCTATTCGGGGCCATGTCCAGGTTATACTTGTATTGGCGAACAAAAGCCTCACCCAAATCATTGAATGTCCGAATCTTCACACCGTCTAGGCTCATATACCATTTCAGGGCGGCACCCGTCAAACTGTCCTGAAAGTAGTGAATCAACAGTTGATCGTTGTCGGTCTGAGTAGACATTTTCCGAGCGTACATCACAAGGTGGCTTTGGGGACAAATATTCCCTTTGTACTTCTTGAAATCAGGAACCTTGAACTTAGCTGGGATTTGGACATTTGGCACTAAGCACAAATCATGAGCATTCTTCCCAAACAGGTCCTTCCCCCGGAGAGCTTTGATTTCCCGCTGCATGTCGTCAAATTTCTCCAAGATCTCGTCCATTTGACTATATCCCCTCACGTTCTCCGCATGGTAGATGGGTTCGTTGTCGTGCGGGGTAACATGAATCAACGGGTTTGTAACAACCGTCGTAGGTTGTGAGACAGGGACATGAATTTGAGGGAGTGGGGTTCTTGATTGAGGCACCGGAATTGCATGTTGAATAGTGGGAGTCGGGATTTCGGTAGCGCCCGGGTGACCTCCTCCATTGAAGTTCAAAGGCATGCCCCAAGGGTATCCTTCAGGCATATTCTGTTGAGGCGCGCTACCATGTGTCGCTGGGATTGGGGTTGAGACAATTTCTGAGATCACCGGTGCTTGGGGAATCGGTGGTCTATTCTGCGCTGCCACTAGTGCTTCTACCAAGGCATTCACCCTATCCAATTCTGCCCTGAATGTTGTTACTTGCTCGTGAAGCTGTGCGTTCTCTTGTTCCAAAGCGTCCATCCTCTTTCTTCTTAGCCGAGTATTGTGCGCGCGGTAGTCGGGCCACTTTGGGAAGAGACCGGTCGACAAACTCCCTTTTGAGAAAGACAGGAATTAGTTTTTTGAACTTTATGCATGTATGCATGTAAATATGAACATATGTATGCATGATAAAAATAAAGTTTTATTCGTATTTTACTTTGAGGGGAACACATAAGCGAACAATCATCAAAGGCAATTTGAAAGAAATAAAGCAACAAAAGTATAAGATCCACCGATAAGGTTCAACATTGATTTCATAATACTCAAAATACAAAGCACAAATTCCTTCATAAAGTTTAACTTCGATTGCAAAATACTTAGAAATACAAATTACAATTTCCTCTCATGGAATTACAATAAAGTATTCAAAACATGCGTTACAAGTTTCCAACCTAAAGTTTAATCATTACAAATCACGAATCAACATTAAATGCTTTCTTAGCCTCGGCCAATTCTTCCTTGTAATACTTCACCATTTCCTTGCAATACTCCATGAACTTTTTGATGTCTGAAGGAACTTCGTAGTAAGACATGGCTATCTCGGCCTTTGCTAGCTTTTTTGGAAGATTTTCGATGACCATGTTTGAGAAAGCGGCCAATTTTGCGAATTCATCTCTCCACCTATCTGAATCACCCCACACCAACTCAAGTACCATTCCACGTTGAGCCATCTTGGTTTTTACCTCTTCGAGTTCTTCATTCAAGCGTGCAACCCGCTCTTCATACACCCTAAGAATGTGTTCGATTTCAGCTTGGATATGTTCACACCTTTCTCTTTCTTGGAAGTAAAGATTTTCAAACTCTTGCTTTCGACCAACTTCTAAATGCAGCTGTTCTTCGAACTCTTGGTTTTTCTGGGCGAGGACTCTTTCCATGTTAGCTTGGAGGTACTCTCGCCTTGCCTTTTCTTGGGTGTATAATCCTTCAAACTCTTGACTTTGGTTACCTTCGTGACGCCATTGTTTCTTAATCTTTTTAGTCTCTTCAACTTGCTCTAGGTATCTTAATCTCCATTTCTTTTGAGAAGCAGTGGCCGACTGTCCGAATTCTTTTATTTTTCCATAGGACTGTTTGAGCCTTTCTATCTCCTCATCCTTGGCAATGAGATTTTCTCTTGCGCTGAGCATACCATCCCCAATCTTCTCTCTTTTATCCTCGGACTCTCTTAAACTTTTCTGACTTTCTTGCAAGACCCCTTCTTGGTACTTTAGATCTCTTTCTAACCTTGCTCTTTTTCCCTCGACTTGCAAATACTTCGATTCCCAATCTTCATTTTTCTTTTGAAGTTCTGAAATCTGGGCTTTCAACTCTTCAGCTTCCTCAATAGGAACCATAGTGATTGGTTCGGGTGACAAAGGTCTAACTACCATATCGAAAGGTAATCGATTAGCTTCAACTCTGTCCCGCACCCATTGAGTGTAGAGTGGCTTGGCTATGCAATTCTTTTTGGTCCAAGGTTTCTTGTGTATTTGCCCCCAAGCTCTTCGGATTTTCCTTAGCAATGCGGGGTTTTCCTCTCCCTCTTTCAAGATAAATTCATCCAACAAATTATTGTCTGGTTTATCCTCCATTGGGTACCCTAGTTGTCGGAACGCGAGGATAGGATTATAGTTAATGCACCCTCGAGTTCCCATAAGAGGTACGTTGGGAAAGTCGCCGCAACTGAGGATGATTTCTGTACCATCTAACTCTCGAGAATACCAAAAAATATCATTTTCAGTGAGAGCCATCATCCTTTGATGCCATTTTAAACCGGCGGGATTTGACACAAAAGAATCTTTCCTTGGTAGATGAGACGTTAGCCACTCTTGTAGTAAGGGAACACAACAGAATAACATACCCTTCCTTCGCCCTTCATATTTGATATGGAGGGAATAATAAAGATCGGCTAGTAAGGCGGAGACAGGGTTCCCGGCTATGAATACTCCGATGGCGGAAAAGTCCACAAAATTCTCAACGTCGGGAAACAGCACTAATCCGTATACCAAGAGAGCTAGCACCGCATTGAATGGTTTCCAATCCTTCTTTTCCAACAGAGCTTGAGCTTTCGTTTCCAACACACCTCTCGAGAACCCCTTGGAAACTCCCTTCCTATCATTCTTCTTGTCTTCTAGCCATGATGATACCTCGTCGCTTGTAAGATGAAGAGCTTTGGCAATTTCCTTCATATGAGGTTCCTCTCCCAAACCCACATAAAGCCCGTGGTCTTCTAGATTACAACCCAGGATCTTGGCGAATTCTTCTAGTGTGGGGGCCAACTGGAAGTCTTGAAAAGTGAAACATCGGAGTGGTGGATCATAGAAATGAGCTAGGGTGGTTAACGCCATATCGTCTATCTCTACATGTAGCAAATTGAGTATCGACCCATAATCTAACTCAAAACTTTTCTTGGCGATTGACGTCATCCCCTCACTCAACCCTTTGAGGCTTTCCACTTGTGGTTTCTTGACTTTGAGTGTGGGTGTGTGTCTTCTTGTTGAAGCCATATTTCTTCCTCTTTTTTTTTGAGCTTTTTAATCAATTGTTCACTCAAGTCCCCTACAAAGCAAAATGTACATGCAAAAATTATTTTCATGAATGCAAATGTTATGGTATGGAAGGATATGATCCGGAATATTTTGAATACTAGTTACACGGTACTATTTTAAAAGTTTTCCAAACTACCGCCCCTTCACATGTAGATTCTAGGCTTCGTAATGGTTCCTAAAATCATTGATCTTACTTGAAAGTATCACGGCCATTGCAAATCCTCACAACACTGTAACACTTCCAAGGGATCTCTTTTAGGTGTGGCTTTCGCGTCAACCCTACGAGGTATCCACCACGAAGATCGACACTTAACCACCAATTAGGGTTCTAAACAGAGGTCCCTAATAACATGTTTCGAGGTTCTAGACTGGTTCAAAAGGTCCCTAGAGTCATGGATCCAACGAGAAAATATCATCGCCATTGCAAATCCTCGCAAGACAACAATATTCTCAAGAGGGTCTACTCTAGGCGTGGTTTTCATGTTAACCCTACAAGGTATCCACCAAGAAGGCCAACACTCGACCACTAACTTATCCTAAGTTTCTGCTCAAATCCGGGTAGAGGACTTTTCTCTCATAAATATCAAACCCAAACATATAAGCATAATAAAGCAATATATAAAATATACCAGAAAAATAAAAGCACAAAATTAACATAGATACAAGTTAGGCTCAACCCTCTTGGGGAGTCCCCAGTGAAGTCGCCATTTCTGTCGCGGTGATTTTCGGACGCCAAGCTATTGGTTAGCTTTGGTTCTCAAAAATTATGATTCACCACCGAACTTTAATTTATCCAAGGGAAGGGGAAATGATCGAATAAACCCATAATAAAAATTTAGAGATTTAAGGTTCGGGGGTTAGTTATACAAAGGGAAGGTACTAGCATCCTATGTATCCGTAGTACTCTACGGGAACCTCTTGTAAAATATGTATTTTTTGTGCTAAAATGTTTTGCTTGTAAAATATTGCCTATAAATGATTGGGTAACGATGAGAGATTTCTTTATTTAATTTTGGGATATTCAAAAGAAAAGAAGAAAAAAAGTTTTATTAATTTTGAATTGGGAAGACACAAGGTCTTTTGCACTACGTACCCGCGAGGGATCAAAATCTCGTAGTTCGGGGTAAAATTTGTAAAGTGATTCGTTTGATTGATTTTAGGAGAAAAGACGAGTCGTCATCTTAAGTTTAAACTCCTTTTAAATCCGCCACGAACATACTGAAAAGTTTATATCTTTTCCTGCCATATGTCATGGGAAAATGAATTTCAACTAGAGATGACTCACGTCTAAACTCTCTTGAGAAAAAGTTTGAATTTGAAAAGCCAAGCGGCAAAAGATTTGAAATGTTTTTGTATTTTTTAGTCTTTGTGAAAATATTTAAATACGCTTAAGTGTATTAGAGCGTTTATTGAAAAAAAGTCTGAAAAAGGTTTCTCGACGAAAGTCGAAGTTTATTATAAAAGATTTCATTTTTGAAAATATTTGAAGGTTTTAGTTTTTTTGTTATTTTTTAGAAAAAAAATATTTTTTAGAACGTCGGTTATTCGGACCGCAAGCCATCCGGCAGGAAATCCGAAGTCACCGGAGAGTGAAAAGTCATCCGCCAAACCACTCCTTTTTTCATTCTTTTTTATTTAAATAAAATGATTTTTATTTCAAGCTCATAAATATCGAACAAGTAAAAGTGAAAAAAAACAACGTAACGCGAGGTTAATGAAGCATTCCCCTTTTCCCTTTGGACTTGAATGAATAAAACATACAATAATATTTTTTCATTTTTTGATAAACGAAACAAATAACATGGCATATATTTTTTGACGTTTTTGATATTTAAACAGAACGTATAACATATAAATAATGTACAAAATAAATAAATTAAATGACATTCAAATATAATAGAACATATAAATAAAACAATAAAAAAATAAATAGAGCAGGGGGGTGTAAACAGCAAGACAGGGGGGTGTGAATAGCAAAACTGGACTAGGCCCAGTCCATCAAGGCCCACTGGCGCTGCCTTTTTGTGCAAAAAAAACAGGGACGAGATCTGGGCCGTCTGATTAATCAGACGTCCCAGATTTGATCAAAAAGAAATTGTGATGGAGAGATTTGGGACGTTTGATCAGATCGGATGGTTCTGGGTGCGCTGGTGCACCGTAAAGCCATGCACCAGCCCGCACCTGATTGGGTCAGGGTATAAATACCCAAAAACCCACAAATTTTCTCATTTTTCTCTCATCTTTCTCTCTCTCTCGGCCGCCCCTTCATCCCTTTCTCTCTTCTTCTTCTTCTCTGCTAGGGTTCTTCATATGAAGAACCAGGGATGAATCTTCATCCCTTCCGGCGAGACGCCGCCACGCCGGAGCGATTCCGGCGGCGGCTCCGCCGGCTAGCCTATTTTTTTTAAAAAAAATTAATTTTTTTTTACAACAAAACCTTCTATTTTCTTTTCTAAACTCAAATCCACAAATAAAAAACCCAAAATCTTGACCAAATTCCCTAGATCGGAAAAAAAAGAAAACAAAAAATAACCCACCTTTTTTTTTGCGTTTTGGTTCCGGATTTGGTATTTCTCTTCTTCTCCTTCTCCGATTCTGTTCGCGTTTTTTTGAAGAAAAAGAAAGGTTTGTTTGATTTATGTTTTTTGTTGTTTTTTCGTATTTTGGTTTTGAAGATGAATGTTTCTTTTGATTTTTGGTTCTGTTGGTTTTGGAGATGAATGTTTCTTTTGATTTTTTTTGAATTTTCGTTTTCTGGATTTTTTGGAAAAAAAACACAGTGTTGTTTTTTTTGTATGGGATTTGAAAAGGTTGTTTTTCGTTTCTGGATCTTGATGTTTTCTTTTCTGTTGGAAGAAAAATAAGTTAGGGTTTGTGATGTTTTTTTGTGTTTGGCCGTGGTAAAAAAAAAACTCCCTGTTCATCTATTCTCTGTTCATTTATATACACGAATTTGGGTTCCTAAGATCCAAAGGATCTGGCCTGAAACTGGACAAGGACAAAGCTTGAGGGAACACAGAACTGAATTTGGGAAAAAAAGTACACTGTGTTTCTGCTTTCTGCAGAAACAAATCCCCTTTGCGTGTTGGAGTTAAACAGTTGACTTTGGACATTTTTTTTATTTTTTAATTAATAATAAAAAAACAGAAAAAGAAATCAAGAAATAAATAAATAAAAAACAAAAATAAATAAATAATAATAATAAAGAGACTGAATAATATAATAAAAATAAAAATAATGAAAATTGAAAAAACAAAACAATAATAATAATAATAATATAAAAATATAAATGAACACAAAAATGAGGTATTTTAAAATACCTCTCTGCCGAAATTTCGTTTAAAAAAGCGAAGCAAATCCCGAACAAAAATGCATGACATATGGACATGAGGCGGGATCTTATGTCAAAAATTGGGGTATGACAAAATCCATGTAATCCTCTGTAGCTTTTCATCCTTACTCACCTCTTCTCTGATCTTCTCTTCTTGTGCCCATTTCACACTTGAATTCATAGCTGTTAATTCTGCATTATCATATATCCTTGATAAGGCATCAGCTCCCTTGTTCAATTTTCCTTGTTTATAGATAATATCAAAATCATACCCCATGAGTTTAGCTGCCCAATTTTGTTGCTCAGCAGTTACTATTTTTTGTTGCATTAACTGCTTTAGACTCTTCTGATCAGTAGACATAACAAATTTCCTTCCTAATAGATAAGGCCTTCAATGCTGTATTGCCAATACTACATCCATTAATTCTTTCTCATAAGTTGATTTTGTCAAGTTCCTCACACCTAATGCCTTGCTAAAATAAGCTACAGGTTTTTTATCTTGCATCAATATAGCTCTCAAACCTATATCAGAAGCATCACATTCTATCACAAAACTCTTAGAGATATTTGGTAAGGCCAATATTGGAGCACTAGTCAGTTGATGCGATATTTCTGCAAGTGCACAGACTTATCGTGTAGTTATAAAAGATTATCGATCCCACAGAGACCAAAAGTCGAGCTTATCGTTATCTAATGTTACTATGTAAATCTAAGGCTAAATAATAGTTGGAAAGGGGCTTTAAAATAATTAATTTAATTTAAACAATTAGATTTAACTAAACTGGAATGTTACTTTAAGTCACTTCAATGAGTTCGGTAATTAAATTGCATTTAGAAATAATGTCACTTTTTAACAAACTAATATTGATTTAAAAATACGCTCATCACACTTTCGCGCTATTGGTTAATATCATATAGATATAAAATAAATGCTTCACTCTCGCTCTCACACTTACTTATAAAATACGTTTTGAAAATCAAGTGGAAGGATTAGACTTTGATGAGACTTTTGCCCCAGTTGCTAGATTAGAGTCTATACGGCTGTTGCTTGGTGTTGCATGCATGCTGAAATTTAAACTTTTCCAAATGGATGTTAAGAGTGTCTTTCTCAATGGGTACTTAAATGAAGAGGTGTATGTGGAACAACCAAAAGGCTTTGTGAATCCAGATCTTCCTGATCATGTCTACAAGTTGAAGAAGGCGTTATATGGGTTGAAACAAGCTCCTAGGGCTTGGTATGAGAGATTGACTGAATTCCTTGTCAATCATGGATACAGGAAAGGAGGACATGATAAAACTCTGTTTGTAAAAGAAGAACATGGTAAACTAATGATAGCACAAATTTATGTTGATGACATAGTGTTTGGTGGGATGTCAAGTCAGATGGTGGAGCATTTTATCAAACAGATGCAGTCAGAGTTTGAGATGAGTTTAGTTGGGGAATTAACATTTTTCCTTGGACTACAAGTGAAGCAAATGGATGAGACAATATTTATCTCTCAGAGTAAGTATGCAAAAAATATTGTCAAGAAGTTTGGAATGGATACCGCTACTCACAAAAGGACTCCAGCACCTACTCACTTAAAGTTGACAAAAGATGAGAAGGGTGTTAGTGTTGATCAGAGTCTCTACAGAAGTATGAAAGGGAGTCTACTATATCTTACAGCTAGTAGACCTGATATTAGCTTTGCAGTGGGTGTGTGTGCAAGATATCAAGCTGATCCAAAGATGAGTCACTTAACTCAAGTGAAAAGAATCCTCAAGTATGTTAGCGGCACATGTGACTACGGCATGATGTACTCACAAAGTGACAATTCTCAACTCATTGGGTTTTGTGATGCAGATTGGGCTGGCAGTGCTGATGACAGAAAGAGCACTTCTGGTGGTTGTTTCTTCTTGGGAGATAATTTGATATCGTGGTTTAGTAAGAAACAAAACTGTGTGTCTCTTTCAACTGCTGAAGCTGAATACATTGCAGCTGGGAGTAGTTGTTCACAACTTGTCTGGATGAGACAGATGCTGAGGGAGTATAATGTTGAGCAAGATGCTATGGCTTTGTATTGTGATAATCTGAGTGCAATCAATATCTCTAAAAATCCTATACAACACAGTAGGAGCAAGCACATAGATATTCGTCATCATTTTATCAGAGATTTAGTAGAAGAGAATGTGGTGGTTTTAAAACATGTTGCTACTGAGGAACAGCTCGCAGATATATTCACGAAAGCACTAGATGCTAACCAATTTGAGAAGCTAAGAGGCAAATTAGGAATTTGCCTACATGAGGATTTGTAGCAGTTAATATCTGAAAAGCGTGCAGTAGTTATTTTCTGTCTCTACTCTTATGTTGCGCACGCTAATTTAGGGAAAGTCTTCAAAACTTCCCTTAACTACTTCATCACACGCTACATTAGTGTGATAAGTTCTGATACTGTTGTTAAGAATCACTCTAGTTCTGAGACTGAGAAGACTAGGCTTGTTGTTGAAGAAGTTGAAAAGAATGTTGAGTTGGAGAATTTAGGAAAATCTGATCAGGTTGAAACCCTAGATACTGTTGATATGAATACTGTTAAGGATCCTGAGGTTGCTCCTAGTACTGATGACATGGAAGTGGATATTGATCCTGTAGCAAAGGTTACTGAAACTGGTGATACCATGGTTGACAATGGTCTGAATCTCATCAAGGACCCTGTTCCTCAATCTGACGTTGTGCCAGATGTTGAAGCATCTTTGGACCAACAGGTTCCTCGTCCTAATATTATAGCTGACGTATGTTCTGATACTGGTTTTAGTAGTGATGATACTGATAAGTCTCCCTCCCTGGTGAAGACATTTGGTGCTGGTGTTGATACTCCTGTTGTCCAGAAGAAACAGTTGAAGAGAAATGCCGTAGAGAGTAACTCTGTCTTTGAGGAAGAAGTGTCTAAAGATGAAGCATCTGGTGAAGCTTATGTTGGCAGACAAAGTGTAGGTGACAAGAAGAGAAGGGTAGCTCTGGAAAGAGAGCTTGGAGAAGAAGCCCTGGTGTGCACTGATATAGTGAGCTTGATTGAAGAAGCTGGTGCTGGAAATAATGATGTTGATGCTGATGGTGAACCTATGATAGAGAGCTCTGATGAAAGCTCCTCTGAATGATGTCCTTGCTCCTGTGTTTTACTGCTCCTATTGTTTTTGTCTGTCTGAACCTTGCGGGCTACGCCCAGGATATCTTGTGCCCTCCCATGTGCTGCTGGTCTGTAATTATGCTACTATGATGTGTTGCTACTTCTGTTTGTCAATGCATGACGCATTATGTTTGTCAAAATTATGGCTAAAAAGGGGGAGTAGTAGTAAAGATGCATGCTCTGTTCGTGATAATACTGTGATATATGTTTGAGGGGGAGCAGGTATGTTATATCTGTATGTGTATGTTTGTTCTGTTGAGGGGGAGTATTCTCTACTGTGATATATGTTTGAGGGGGAGCAGGTATGCTATATCTGTATGTGTATGTTTGTTCTGTTGAGGGGGAGTATTCTCTACTGTGATATATGTTTGAGGCGGAGCAGGTATGTTATATCTGTATTTGTATGTATGTTCTGCTGTGGGGGAGTATTCTCTACTGTGATATATGCATGAACTCAGGGGGAGCAATCTACTTTTGTTGTGATGCATGTTGTGTGTGACAAATGCCATTCCAAATGCTAAGGCATCTTGTCTGTTTCAAAGGAATCCACTTCAACTTGATACCTGAGAATTTATTTTTCTCAGTGGTGTAGGAATTTATTTTTCCTATGGTGATTCATATTTGTGGGAATTTATTTTTCCCTGGTTTAACTGTATGACGCTTATGTGTGAGAGTTTATTTCTCTCCTATCTTGTACCCTATGAGGCTAAGTTGTGTATTTCTGCTGTTGCATGCCTCTGATGCTGCCTGTTCATTATTTCTCACTTGAAGATCTCTTTTGAAAATAATGTGACAATGTATTATCTTCTTTCTTAGCTGTGTGTTTGCGTTGACTTGAAGGAAGCTATGTACTGCATCTCTCCAGAACTGGTCTTAGTTTGTTTTAGCCAAAATTTGCCAAAGGGGGAGATTGTTGGTGTTTTGTATGTTGGCCTCATTTTGCAAAAACAAGTTCAAGCAAGATGTTGGACCAGATGCCGTAGCATGTGGGTACAACATTTGTCATGCCGGTAATTAATGTTCTATATTGCGCGCCATATCTTTGAAGATTCTCTGAAGCAATATTTTCGCCTTACTTGCTTATCAAGACGCACGTTTTAAACAAGGGATTATAAGGCGGCTGCACCAAGAAATACTTTCCAGAAGATGCTACGCCATTTATGGAAACATGTGATTCTTTCCATTTTATGTGTGCTGGACTTTGCAAAAGATCAGCTGAAGTTTGAAGCCCAATATGAAGACCTTGCCTATGCTAACTCAGGTCATATAAATATGTGAAGACAAAAACCTAAAGTACCACTGAAGCCGTATTTCAAGAATATAGTTTTAGGGTTTGAGTCTTGTTAATTGTAAGCCTTTCTTGTGGATTCTATAACACAAGCTTAGGCCTGTTTGGTTTGTATTTTGTGAAACTTCTCCCAAGCTTTTAAGCACGGAGATTGTTTGTTTGTTTGGTTAGTGAAACCTCATCGTTTGTTGAACTGTTATAATCACAAGGTTTGTGATAGAAAGGAAGTGAGACGGGTTCTCAAACTTAGGAGTTCCTAGGTTGAGTTAGCACGGGTAGAGTCTAGGAGATAAGTCGTAAACTTGGATGTTTGCTGTGGGCTTAGAACTAGATCTATTATAGTGGATTCCTTCCTGGCTTGGTAGCCCCCAGAGTAGGTCGTTGTGAACGCCGAACTGGGTTAACAATTCTCTGTGTTGTTTACTTCATTGTCTGTTGCTTTTACTTGTTGATTATATTCTACTGTGGACATACGCTAGAGCATTTGTCTTAGCATTACAACTGACTACGTACGACAATTGCTATAGCTTCTGTCTTAACATCTGTCCCCAGTAGGTGCCAGAATTTCAATTTTGAATGAAACTTCGTTCGCAAGTTAAAGTGCGAACTCTTTCTTCACCCCCAAGAAAATATTTCGAATGAAACATTATAGAATTATATGGTGTGTGTGTGTGTGTGTGATTTGTCGATACTATTACAACCGCTCTAGTGGCCAATCAAAATATGGTCTTAGACGGTGGCCAAATTTTTATAAGGTTAACTAGTTAAAGTGCAAACTGAGTTTGCACTCTAAGTAGCGACTTGTGCTTGAGTTCACACTCTAATTAGCGGATTGTGTTTCAGTTCGTACTCTAAGTAGCGAATTGTATTTGAGTTTACACTCTAAGTAGCGAACTGTATTTTTCATAATATTTTCATTCATGGGGTCGTGAAGGGTGCATACGTTTGGGTAAAAAAAATGGTCACTCGCTATTGTATGAGAAACGTATGATATGGAGGCCTTTTGCTTGAGTTCACACTCTAATTAGCGGATTGTGTTTCAGTTCGTACTCTAAGTAGCGAATTGTATTTGAGTTTACACTCTAAGTAGCGAACTGTATTTTTCATAATATTTTCATTCATGGGGTCGTGAAGGGTGCAGACGTTTGGGTAAAAAAAATGGTCACTCGCTATTGTATGAGAAACGTATGATATGGAGGCCTTTTGCAAGGAGGAAATGTCGAAAGAAATTGCGGGGCTTCTAATTATTATTTTTTTGGAGAGTTTAGTGCTTTATGATGACTATTACGGTTGTCGACTCTTTAAATCAGAAGGTAGTGGGTGGTGTTGGTGGTTAGAGACTTTTGCAACTAATTCATCGGTTAATAGAGATGAGCGGGAGAGGTTAGAGTTTGTCACTCCCATGGAGAGTGATTAGTGATGTTAATTTAGTTGAAATGTCAGGTTGCTCCTTAATATTAGGATGCTCTTAATTCAGTTAAAAAAATAACAATAAATACTAGTCATACTCAACATCTTAGAAATTCAACTGAGGCCAAAAAAAAATGCTACAAATGCTAAGCTTATAATATAGAGGATGAGTTGACTATAAAATTTATAGGTTTAATTACATATTTGGTCCTTATGTTTATTTTTAGTTTTGATTTGGTCCCTTATGTTTAAATGTTTTAAGTTAGTCTTTTTAGTTAAATTTCAGTTTAAATCGTCCTTGTATTTAACAAATTTACATACATGGACAACTTAAGAGAGTGCCACGTGAAAGGTTTAGACAAAATTAACTCAAAATTTAACAGAAAGTTAGACGAAATTAACTCAAAATTTAATAAAAATAACGAACTTAAGTTGACATTAATAACATAAGAGATCAAACTTTTAAAACACAGATGACCAACTTAAAACTTAAAATAAAAACAAGAGACCAAATATATAATTAAGCTAAATTTATACTATATTTTACGTGCATGATTGGTGCAATAATAGAATAATTAAAAAAGCTTAAACCCTTGACAACAACAAAAAAAGCTGAAACTCTCAACAACTGCATGACGACTTGCTAATATTTTTGTGCAAAGTCATTGTTTAAGACAAAATAAGATCCCTCCTTCCTTGATCTTCTAATGGTACCAACAAGAAAATGATCACCAGTTTTTTAAGATTGTTAATGATTAGAAGAAAACTGATAACATCTTAGAATTTAATATCAAGTCTATAAATACATACTCAGGTGAAATGTATTGATTTAAAAATAAAATTTAAAAATCTGTACAAAATAAAATTACACCATAAATTTAAGGCTAAATATATCTAAATCTCCATTTAAGTTTTACGTTTGTAATGGTTATATTCTTTAAGTTTTTTAGGTAACAAATAGATCCTTTAAGTTTCACGTTTGTAACAGTTAGGTCTTTTCGGTTAATCTCTTCCAAAACATGTGTCTTTTTCATCAAAATATTCACCATAGTAAAAGTTTTGTAACGCAGAATAGCTAAAGGGTAACAATGCAACAAATTAGAAATTTAAAAAATCTATTTCTTACCTAAAAAAACTCAAATGACCTAATTTTTACTTATAAAACTTAAAAGACTTTTAAATATATTTGGCCTAAATTTAACATATAGTCTCTCTTGTAAGCAAAAAGACGAGAAGGACAATGGATGAGGACATTGACTTTTCAAATAACTTGACTAAAAAAATTGTTACCTAACTTTATAGTTTATTGACAAGGAGAAGGACAATGGATGAGTGCATTGAATTCTCAAATAACTTGACTAAAAAAATTGTTACCTAACTTTACAGTGTATTTTTTGACAATATATTATATTGAGATACTCCTCCAGTTTAGTGTATAGGTTGTTTAAAATTAATGTTGATATATTGGATTTTGTTAGAGTAGAATTACTTTTGTCTTTAGAATTTATTCTACTTCAAATTAGAAATTGTGTAGCTTCTTAATTATTGTAATAATTTTCACATTTAAATTTACTATTTAACTCACTTTTATATAAATATATTCATATGTATAAATCATTATTCCTTTAACTTGATTTTTTTAATCAAAATTAATTTAAAAAACAAATTATTTCACAATCAAATTTTTCTCATGCAAAACCAAAACATACACTAATTTTAACAAAGTTATGAAATCAAGTAATTTTAATCCTCTCTCAATCGCAATTGCGGGAGATCGAACCATAGTTATAGAGGACATTTTAACACGCTAAAAAGCTAGACAAAAATTGAAGCTAAGACCGAGGTGGTTGTTGTTGTTGTCTTGTCTAGTATAGGGAGAGAAACACAATCTCATTATTCTCTCAACAACAAAGCAAGTACAAACAACTCTAATTAATCTCTCTCACAGCAAAATATTAGTATGAAAATGGGAGGTCAAACTATGTCATTTTCAATGACTCTTTCTCTTTGAGAACCATCCCAGAAACAACAACCCAATCCTTTTAATTTCTTCCTCATTCTCCTTCTTATTTAGTAACTTATTTTCCACGTTACACATTACCTCTCTCTCTCTCTCTCTCTCTCTCTAATATACTCCCTAGCTCAAAACACACAGGTACCTTACATCTTCCTTATTACTATCATCTTCTTCATCATTTTCAATTTATTCATCACTTTTTTTTTATATTTTTAATTTGTGTGGTTATGTGTACCATTTTCATGCTTTTTAGTTGACTTTTATTTCTAATATTAAGCTAAAATATTTTTAGCTTTTGAGTTTTGAGTTCTTGTTATATTGTATATATTGTCTTCAAAGTTTGAGTCTTTGGAAGAGAACAAATCTGTTTAAGAGGTTTAGATATGTTGGTCATTTTGAAACTAAGTTTTCTTTTTTTTTCTTAAAAAAAAAATCAAATGAAATCTCTACTACCAGTAATCAAAGGGTTGTCTTTTTTCTTCACAAAAGTACCTTTTTTGTCTCATAATTTTGAGATTCTATTTTAACAAATTTTAAATTATAAATACATCTTTGCTAATTTACTTGTACTAGTTTAGCACCTTTGCTTTGAAAATTAAAATAACATGAGTTCTTGGTAATCCTTATTATACTTTTGATATTTTTTTTCTGTCTTTTTATTCCCCTGTATCAAGGACAGAGTACAAGGAGTTTTTATTAGTCCTTGTTCCTAAATCTGTATTTCACTTTTTTTAGTGTGTAAAAAAGTTTTTTTCTTTTTATTTTATATTCTTGTCTTACCTTTTGGTTACTAAGAGAGAGTTTTAGGATTGGTTGCTTTTTGGTCCAATTTTATGTTCTCAAATCTTGTTTCTTGCTTGTGCTTGAGGTATTACTTGTGTATCACGAAAACATTTCACTCCTTTTTTCCTTGTTATTTTTTTTCCTTGTCTATGAATAAAATTTCACAAAATATGTTATTTATTTTTTATATATAAGATTCATTTTGGAAAATATTTCAGATTATTACTTTTACAAAAAAGAGGTGATCAATAAAATTTAAAATTTCATGCCTTCCTCTAATAAGTCAAACAATGAACATATATGTTATAGGGTCTTCTTAACGAGTGCTCCCGGAGCACTCTTTAAGAGTTCAATTTAAAGAAATTTTTTATTCAAAAAGTTAAACATTACAATTTTCAATATGTTGACTTAAAAAGTGTTGCGGGAACACTCGTTAGCATTTGCCTATATTATATTAAGCAAATATCATGTTTACTTATATCATAACTATTGTACTATTATGTTATGTTATGAATTCTATCTTTTTCTGTTGATCAACTATATGTTACAACTCTATCTTTATGTTATGTTTTGTTTTGTAAACAGAATGTCTTCCAAGGTTATATGTTAATTCACAAAGTAGCTATAATTCTACTTATTCTTTTTTATTTGAAGGTACTTTTCGATGAACAGTCTCAAGCTAGGTGTTGAAGTTATTGGTGCTCATGACCTTGTGGCCAAAGATGGACAAGGATCATCTACTACTTTTGTAGAACTTGAATTCGATGATCAGAAATATCGCACAACAACTAAAGATAAAGATCTTAGTCCAATTTGGAATGAGATTTTTTACTTCAACATTACAGATCCAAGCAAGTTACCAAACCTCAATCTTGATGCTTGTATTTACCACTATAACAACACAAGCAATGGCTCCAAAATCCCTCTTGGTAAGGTTAGGCTTACCGGAGCCTCGTTTGTTCCATATTCTGATGCTGCTGTATTACACTATCCTCTTGAAAAGAAAGGCATTTTTTCGCGCACGAAAGGTGAACTTGGTTTGAAGGTATTCATTATAGATGACCCTTCTTTAAGAGCCTCAAACCCTCTTCCTGCTATGCAAGAACCCTATGTCAACAATGTAATCAATAGTACAAATGAAAATCTTGCACAAGATCAAATACCGGCGTCATTTACAAATCAAATCCTCAACAATGTTCTTAAAAAGAAAAATGAGTCAGTGCACACATTTCATAACCTTCCTAAATCAAATGACGGAAAGGAAAAGAAATCAAATGTAACATTTGGGATGCATGAGATGAAATCTGGACAGTCTGCTCCAAAAGTTGTTAAAGCGTTTGCAGGAGGTGCAGCAGCGTCTGCAATGGACTACCGAGTAAAAGAGACAAGCCCTTCTCTTGGAGGTGGAAAAGTTGTTGATGGAAGAGTTCTTCGCGGGAGCAATAAACTGCCTAGCAGCACATATGACCTTGTAGAACCAATGAAGTACCTTTTCGTACGAGTTGTGAAAGCTCGCGACCTTCCAAGGATGGATTTGACCGGTAGCCTTGATCCTTTTGTGATGGTAAGGCTTGGAAACTTCAAAGGATTTACCAAACACTTTGAGAAAAACCAAAGCCCTGAATGGAACCAGGTATTTGCATTTGCCAAGGACAATGAACAAGAAAATACTCTTGAAGTTGTTGTCAAAGACAAGGACCCAATACATGATGATCTTGTTGGAACTGTGTGGTTTGATCTGCACGATGTTCCCACGCGCGTTCCGCCTAATAGCCCTTTGGCTCCTCAGTGGTACAGAATTGTGAACAAAAAGGGCGAAATGATGAATACTGGAGAGATAATGCTTGCTGTCTGGCGTGGCACACAAGCTGACGAAGCTTTTTCAGATGCTTGGCATTCTGATTCAATGTCCCCTACTGGAAACTTTACAGCTAACCCTATTCAGATTCGGTCCAAAGTCTACACTTCGCCGAGATTATGGTACCTATACGTGAGAGTGATTGAGGCGCAAGACTTGCTTTCACCAGACGACAAGTCTAGAGCTCCGGATGCTTATGTTAAGTTGCAACATGGTAACCAGACTTTCAAGACAAAACCAGTTCAATCAAGGGTCAATAACCCACGGTGGGATGAAAGTTGTCTGTTTGTTGTTGCTCAACCTTTTGAAGAACATTTGATCATTACAGTTGAAGACAAGAATGAGACTATTGGCAATGTTATTATTCCTTTGAACACAGTTGAAAAGCGCGTTGACGATATAACTATCCGTACCCGGTGGTATCCACTTTTAAAGTCCATGTCATCAGCAATGGAAGATGGAGAAAAGAAAAAAAAAGAAAAGGATAAAGACAAGTTTGCGAGTCGAATTCATGTTGGTGTCTATCTTGATGGTGGATACCATGTGCTAGATGAATCATCTTATTACAGTAGTGATCTTAGGCCTAGTTCAAGACATCTTTGGAAGAAGCCAATTGGTGTATTGGAACTTGGCATTTTGAATGCTGATGTACAACCAACCAAAAGTAGAGATGGCAGAGGGATCTCTGATGTATACTGTGTGGCAAAATATGGTCACAAATGGGTGCGGACTCGAACGGTTGTTGGTAATCTAAACCCGAAATTCAACGAGCAGTACACTTGGGAAGTTCACGATCCAGCCACAGTTCTCACCCTTGGTGTGTTTGACAATGGACAACTTAAGGATTCAAATGACAGCAAAGATTCAAAGATCGGTAAGGTTCGGATAAGGCTCTCAACGTTGGAAACCGGTCGCATTTACACACACAATTATCCATTGTTGTCGCTGCAAAATTCCGGTCTCAAGAAGATGGGCGAGGTTCATTTAGCCATCCGTTTCTCATGTACCTCAATGACCAACATGATTAATTTGTATTTCAAACCGCATTTGCCGAAGATGCACTATACAAAACCGCTCAACATATTCCAACAAGAAAAGATGAAATACCAAGCTATGATTATTGTTGCAGCTAGACTTGGCAGGACAGAACCACCTCTTAGAAAAGAAGTAGTTGAGTACATGTCTGATACAGACTCTCATCTATGGAGCATGAGAAAAAGCAAGGCAAATATAAACCGTCTGAAATCAGTTTTTTCGGGACTAATATCAGTTGGAAGTTGGTTAATGGAAATTTCAACATGGAAGAATTCTGTCACAACAGTATTAGTCCACATTCTTTACATGATGCTTGTTTGTTTCCCACAACTAATTCTACCAACCATGTTCCTCTATATGTTCATAATAGGTATGTGGAAATGGAGGTTTCGCCCAAGAAACCCTCCACACATGGACACTGGACTTTCTTGTGCTGACGTGACAAATCCAGACGAATTCGACGAGGAGTTTGATCCATTTCCAACGAAAAAAAGCCAGGATATAGTCCGTTGGAGGTACGATCGATTAAGGAGTTTGGCGGGAAGGGTTCAAAGTGTTGTTGGAGACATAGCAACACAAGGTGAGAGGCTACAGGCATTACTAAACTGGAGGGACCCTCGCGCAACGACTATATTCATGGTGTTTTCTTTTGTGGCTGCATTAGTTTTATATGTGGTACCTTCTCAATTGGTTTTTCTTTTTGTTGGATTTTACTTAATGAGGCACCCTAAGTTAAGGGGTAAGTTACCATCTGCACCAGTTAATTTCTTCAGAAGATTACCTGCTCTTACTGATAATATGTTGTAATTAAATTCAACCTTTTGTTTGTACAAAATCAATGGCTTTGTTTCATGTCACTTGAACCATTATTAATGTGGATATAAATGTACACATCATGTGGAAAATTGCAAGGTCACATTTTTACTATATATTTTGATTTTGATTGTAAACTTGGCTTGTAGTGGAAGAAAATTAGAAGCCTCAAATCATCTTGTTGCTAGCCTGAAATCATAGTTGAACGTTTTATTGGCAAGATACGATAGATCTGTTTGGATTTGATTTATTTTTTAGCTTATGAAAAAGTTTATGCAAATAAATAAATTTTAATGTTATTTTATAAGTTTTTGTACAAATAAAAATTGTATCTCTATACGCAGTTTTGTTATAAATTACCTTGAAAAACTTATAATAAATACATAAAAGCTTTTTTTTTTAAAAAAATATCATAAAAGCTTATTTGTTTGTATAAGTTGTTTCACAAATAAGTCAATAAAAATGGGCCCCATATAACAACTTGTTGATTGTCAAACAAAAAAACAAAAACTTGTCGAAAGGGTGTCACATAAGATGCAATTTTTTAAAATGAGAAAAATTAAATATGAATTTTTTAAATTTTAAAAGATAAAAATGAGTCCTTTTTTTCTTGATGAACATTTTTTAATGTTCTAAGCACAAAATGCACATTGGTTAAATAATATGACTAAAACTGCATGCATAATAACTTTGTAGCGACTAAAATATATCACTTTTTTATAGAGACAAAAAACAAAATTTGATAATATTTTTGGGTCTAAAAATTTATCTAATCCTATTATCAAAATATATTTTCATCTTAGATGTTTTTTAAGAGTTGGCGCACAAATGTATTTTGCATTGTAAATCTGTGTTTTGATTAATTATAGATTATGGTGTGTTCATTTCTCTTTAATTAATTATATTTAACTAGTATGGAGCCCGAGCCAAGCACGGGTATAACGCATTTTTCAAACAATTTAAGTATTAAATTTATTTGTGGTTTAAATGCGATTTTAGTCAATTTATTTTATAAAATATGCAGTTTTTGTCATCTATTTTTTTGCCTAATTTTTTACCATCTATTTTAAAAAATTTAGACATTTGATCACCCTCTTTATTTAACTTTGTTATTTGAATCAGATTTTATTATTTCTTAAATTAAAAACTTGATTATTACAATAAAAAATTAGATTTTCTTTTAATAAATAATCATGATTATTACCATTAAAGGTTAAATATACTTTTAATCCTTTTAAATATACAAATTTTCATTTTTATCCATTCTAAAAGCTTTCTTTAAACCATGATCCTTATAAATATACAAACTTCTAATTTTAGTCAAGTTTTTTTTTATAAAAATTCGCGTTTTATTTTTTAAATGGCATCTCATTGTTAATGCATTAAAATATCATTAGTTTAATAATTTAGAATTTTAATATTTAATTTTATAATTTATCTATAACTTTAAATTAAAAATTTAATCGTTAAACTAAATACTTACTAATTAAGTTATTGAGTTTAAGATATTACAGGGTATTATAACAATAATATATTATACAAAAAAATGAACTTAAATACCTCATTGGGCGGCCTAACTAAAGAGTAATACACCAGAAGATAAGTTGTCTTGTTGCCTTCACATTTCAAATGTCCAAACGCAAATATTGAAAGAAACCAAACCACAACTGAATTTCATCAGTAGGGATGTCAATTTGCATCCGTCAGAGCGGATCTCCGCGGGGATTGCCCCGCTCGGAGATCCGAAAAAGGAGATTTTTTTCCCGTGGGGACGGGGATGGAGGCAAAACTTCCCCGGAGGCAGTTCAGGGCGGGGATCGGGGATTAAGCATTCGTCCCCGTGGATTTCCCGAATCCGTCTATATATACTTAAATATATATTTTTACTACTACTATTATTTTAGGTTTATTTATATTTGACAATTCTAGGTTTCTATTTTGCTATCAATTATGATATATTTTGGTTATTAATTTTTGTATGATTATGCATATGTTGTTATGCATTGTTTTTTGGTTATGAAATACATTATGTGTTGTTTTGATCATTAAAAAAGAAAGATGCAAAAAATATTTATTTTTTTTTTAATAAAAAAGGAAAAAAATGTCATAATTTTGTCCGTAAAATATAGAAATTTTCTAATAATCGATCTACGTGGATTCCCGTGGGTACCGTGGGGATGGGGATGAAGGCAAAAATTCTCCCGTGGGAACGGGGATGGAGGCAAAAATTCCCCCACGAATATTTCGGGGCGGGGAACGGGGATGCTTCCTCCAGACATTCCCCGCCCCGTTGACATCCCTATTCATCAGCAATACTACATAGGTAGGCTTGACGGATTCACGTTTGCTCCATTTTGGGTAGTATATCCATCTTGTTCATTTAAGTACTTAGATGCATGACATGTGTTAAAAAACATTCAAGGACTGTGATTAAATATTGAAATAAATATTTATTTAATAAAATAATAAAAAAATCCGATTCAATTCTTTCTCTATCATCTTTACCATACGAAACAATGTTATCTCCTTTTGAGGTGGCAAAACAAGTCGAATTTGTCGAGACGTCCGCTATATTTTTGACGGAATAGGCTGAGATTTTCGGCTCAATGCCTTAAGTTGACCCACCCCGCTTTGCCCGCCTAGAAAATGGAGTGTGGACGGGCCGAGTTGGCCCGCGGACATTTTTAGAGCTTGAGATAAAAAATTAAGTAAAGAGTTAAACTTTAATGTTGCATTCAATTCAACATTTTTTTCTCTTTATATTTTTTAGACAAAAAAAAAAAGTAAAACCAAACTTCTCTTGTGTTGTTTCCATTCCCAATTCAATTTATTTTGACACTTATTTAATGTTGTTGAATTTTAATTTTGAGACTTGTTTAACGTTGTTGGATTTTTATTGGTGTTTTGTTTTATTGAGACTTCTTTATTTTGGAGAATAACATTGTTATTGCGATGATGTAGCGAATTGAAATCAAATTAACTAATAATTTATATGAAGCAATTTGGTTCCATGTTGAATTATTAATCATTACTATTTACTACAAAAATTTTGAATTTTTAATCTTTGAAGTTGTTTTCTATTAGATTATAAAAAAAAGAAGTTGTTTTCTATTACGCGTCGTTTAAAAATATTATTTTTTTATAAAAAAATTATAAATCATATAGTTAATTTATAAGTAAAAAATAAAATAAAAAAATTTAAAAAGTTGTTTGGCGGGCCGACCTGGTAACTCGCCAACTCGTTAGTAAACGGGTCAGACTTGACTTTTGAACTCGAACGCCTAAGTAGTCTCGCCCTGACCCGCTTTTTGGATAGGCTTAAGCGGGTCGCCCACTTTTCACCCCTAAATTCTTCTTCTCATAGCAACCACCATCAATCTCTAACCCAACACCGCCTAGTAATGCCCTTCCCTCCGTCAGCCTCTTCCTCTCATAGAAGCTTGCCCTCATCACTTGTCGCCGTGCAAAATGGAAGAGAGAAGAAAGATGTTTGCTAATGACACTTTGGGGGAAGGGAGAATGGAGATCTGAGGCGTTATGACAGACCGATGTTGTTCTGGGTGGCGTTGTGATGGAGTTTGACGGCAGTTGCGAGGAGTTTGACTGTTAGAGGAAGAGGAAATAATTTGTATTTCACAAGGAAGAAGAAACGTGAATCAATTTTTATTTTATTAAATAGGTACTTATTTCAATATTTAATCTTAGCATTTGGCTATTTTTTTGTCACATGTTATGCATCTATGTGTTAAATGGACTAAATGGATGATACGTTAAATTGGGTATACATCAACTCATGCAGGATTCAACTCTAACCTCTTTCCAACCATGTATACCAATATGAAACGATGCTTGAACTATTTATTCTTATTTCTGCACAGTTTCTCTCACCAGAGACAGACACGTGATTCATCCCTAACATTAGATTGTAAAAAAGAATTATCACTATCCCTTCTAGTGAACCCCAAGTGTTTGCCTCTGACTTTGATGTTGTTGGGAAGAAAATGACTCGGCTTAACTTCATTTGCATTTGTAACTCTGAGCTAAAAAGAAACTGACAATTTGCTTGGTTAGTTGGAGAAGGGATAGAGTTGAAATTCTACACAATTTGATTTAAAGATAACTGGTGAAGCGACATTCCATAGGAAAAACCATCATTTTTCAAAGGACCGTATGTTTTTGCAAGCAAGAGATTTGTACAAACATCAGACTTCCATTTCACCGCGACCAGCATCACTCCTATGTTACCACGAATAAGAGCTCTCATCCCCCAAATTTAAATATTGACTTGTTTTATGGCTTCAAGTTTGCACAAGTGTGTATACATTATATTATTAGATATATACAAAAATATTAATTAATCTAATTTATTTACATGTACACAACTTATAAATACATTTTATATAATATAATATGCTTAAATGATAAATCCATAGAGAATTAGATATTTTGTAACATACCTTTAATATATATTATCAAGACCTTTCCCTATTGAGAACTATGGGGTTTTATGAGTTATTTTAGAGAAATTTTTTATTATATCCTATCATTGCAAATTAAAGTCAACGCATATATTAATCAAAGTTATATCAAAAAAATATCGCATATACTATACATTGAGTAAATACATGTATTGCATAAATTTTTTTAATTTTGTATTCACGTCAACATCATTTCTTTAAATTATATTTGGTCAAGAGTTTTTATTTTAACATTTAATAAAAAATGTAACATCATGAAATATTAATTATTATTTTCTTATAACATATGAAATGAATTTAATTTGTAACATATATATAAATATAAATATTTTTATTTCAGTATTTAATATAAAATAACGTCATCAGATATTAACTCAATTATTAAATAAAACGTAACATATAAATATTAATTCTTTATTAAATACGATGATTAAATACATGTACTGCATAAAAAAATTAAATTTTGTAATCACATATACATCATTTGTAAGTTTGTTAATACGATAGCTTCTTCCGATCTGATAGTTGACTCCTCCAATGCTCACGTCAATCTTAAATTAAAACTCTTGACCAACCAATTGTCTAGTCTCATTAAACAGACGACGTAATAGATTTCTCTGAAAAAAATATATCATAACAATAAAACTGTTAGCATCAACATTGATACATGTTTTATTGTTCCAAAGGATTCATAATCTACGAATTATATCATAAGAATAAAACTGTTAGCATCAACCTTGATATATGCGAGGTCGTTATCCCTTAGTATATATAAAAGATAGAATTTTAAATGGTTGCAGAACCTATAAAATATACATACAAACAATGATAATTAATAAGTTAAAATTTAATGCAAAATAAATAAATGGTTTTAACCATTTTAGCCAACATCACGGATACCTTGTCATATCTTTATTTTAGGCATTAATATAACGACCAATGTATTTTCAATTTTGTCAGACGCAACGAACACATTCAACTCATCAACATATGGCCCAAATAGGGTAACTTGAAACTTGAATATGTGAAAGTAATACATATATTAGTATACATAATTAGTGAACTTGAATAGATTATTTTAGCCAACATATTTAATACTAACTCATCATATTCCAACTGAATGACAACCATCTTGGTCTTGATACCATTGCATTCGTACTCCTTTTGAGTTCTCACGCCGGTTAACATCCTCATAATATCTACAAAAATACAATTATAAGCACAAAAGTTGACATTAGATGTTTACAATGTTATAATGCCAAATATAACAAAGCATACATAACATACTAACATATCTTACCAAAAAAATAGTTTGTATCGTAATCAGGAGCAAACGCTGTAATAGGACTCTGAATCAAGTATATATTAGAAGGAACTTTTTTTCGATTCGCAAAGTTTAATCTTCGTGTGAAATTAAAGTTTAGTTTATATTCGTGCCTAGTAGTACGGAATGATCCACAATTTGCTACAACTCCAAAATTAGTAATTGTGTACACATTACCTTCCTTAAGGTCCTTTTCAAACTTATAAATTAAAGTACGACGCATTGTACCATGAATTTTGTTTCCCTCAATAGACCCACAAATATGTAAATATAATACCTCAAAAAAATAGATAAATATTGTGAAAAAAATTAAAATTATACAAATATTCTTACGGTTGAATTCATTAGTATCATATCCAAAGAAAAATGCATGTTGTTGTTGTTGGATATGTCACGAACAAACCACATACGAACCACACAAACAACAACATTGAAAGTTCCGCTACCGTGGTTGATTTCGGATATTAAGTTAAATTTGGGAGCCATTTTTGAATATATTAACAAATGTCTTTGTGATTTTCTTTTGACAACTAACTTAGCAAATGACTTTGTGACTTGTGGCAACCAATAGATTTATTTATAGTCATACATATAAAAACGTAAAAAAGATATGACTTTATGATAATTAAATATAAACACGTTTTATTTTCATGTAACTTATAAAAATTAAATATAATTATTTCAATAAAATGTAAGTTATAAGAATAATTCCATGTCATAAGTAGAGAGTTAGAAAAGTACACGTGTCATGTTCATATGAATCACCCCTCATTTATATATAATATAGAATATAGATATAGATTGCTGATGTGAAGAATCATTTTCTTTTAGTATGTTACTCTCTCCATCCCACAATCTATATGTATATTCTTTTGACAATTTTGTCCTCGTTGATTTTAGATTAAGAACTGTATGAACTTATAGGATATATAATTTTATCTTTAAATTCATATCTTTTTCATTGTATAGTTAATCATTCAAAATTTTGCCACTTTTTATAGTTGAATTGATACATAGACTATATAGTAGTATTATTTTTGTTCTTCTATTCATCATTTTCGTGTTTCGATTGATATTTTGCCATGTTCCAAAGCAAAATAATATTCTCTCCAATTTTATATATAAGTAAAATTTGACTTTTTTGATTTATTCAAAAAATAATATATTTGATCAATAATATAGTCTAAATACATTATTTTTTCAATGAAATATGTTGAAGTTCGAACCCCAAATATTCTATCGAAGAAATCGGACAAAGTTATTATGCATAAGTCTTTCTTTAAGCACGGTGCATAAATACCCTAGATTGCTTAGCGCACCCCCAGATTTCAAGCGCCACCAAATTTCTCGCGCACCCTCAAATTGTTTAGCACACCCCCCAATTTCTCGTGCACCCCTGATTGCTTAGCGCAACCCCCAAATTTCTTGCGCACCCCAGATGTCTTGCGCCCCCCTTCAGATTTCTTGCCAAAACCATTTTGCTATTGGAATGGTTTCAGAGAGTTGTACTCCAAAACCATTAGGTGCATAAAATGGTTTTAAAGTACAACCCTATAATTATGCACTTAACAAAAAAAATTTCCACCCTCCAGATTTCTAGCAAAAACCATTTTATGCACTTAATGGTTTTAGAGTGTGCACTCCAAATTTCTAGCCAAAACCATTTTGTTGTTGGAATTGTTTCAGAGGATTATACTCCAAAACCATTAGGTGCATAAAATAGTTTTAGAGTACAACCCTATAATTATGCACTTAACAGGTTTTTTTTTGCTCTCCCAGATTTCTAGCCAAAACCATTTTATTCACTTAATGGTTTTTGAGTGCAAATCTCTGAAACCATTATCACAGCAAAATGGTTTTGATATGGGGGCACGCGAGAAATTTAGAGGGTGCGAGAGAAATTTAGAGGGTGCAAGAGAAATTTGGGGGCGCGCTAGAAATTTGGGCGGCGTGCTAGAGATTTTGGAGATAGCTAAACAATTTTCTCTTATTTATACATGGGCGTGCATAAAGTAAGGCTTATGCACCGTAACCCCTCCCGAACACATCTAGCGGCGCTGTTGTCTCTAATAATTACATCTTTATTGAGTTCCGTGTAAACTCAGCATCAACAACACTCCATGTCAGATAAATGTCCTTAGACCACTTTTTCTTTTGAACCATCTTCTTCCTTCCTCTTTTCTTTTTCTAGGCTCCAACTCCAACAACAACATAACATAACTTTGACCCTTCCATTCACCAAATCAACACCAATGCCACCCTGTCATGTCTTCTGCATGGAGAATCGATCTCTCCATTATTTTCTCTCTATTTTATTCAATTTTCACTTCTTCTTTTTATTTTCGAATTTCAATCATATCCTTTTTTTTAATAGTCTAAATTTCACATTATTCACTCAATTTTTTCTTACAATTAAAAGGATTCATTCTCTACTTCATATTAATTAGTGTTCCGAGATACTTAAGTACTCTCTTCTTTTCGTTCCTTTTTATTTGTCGTTTTAAAAAATTTACTACAAATTAAAAAATTGTATTTTTGTACTTTATCTTCCTATTATACCCTAATTTAATTGTATTTTTTAGAATATATTATGTACAAAAAAAATAGGAACAAAAAAAAAACAATAAAAAGATTATATGATAAAGTTTATTAAAAAAAATACAATAAAAAAATTATATAAAATTTAGTCAATAAAAAAAATAGGAAGGAGGGTATAATAGACAAAATATAACCATCAACAATCAAAACGACAAATAATTTGAAACAAATATTTTTTTCTAAAACGACAAATAAAAATGAACGGATGGAGTATTTTTCTAAAATAAAATAAAAGAAAGCTTTTTTTTTTAAGATGGTAAACTTGAAATTTGAAATTTTAAAAAAGGTAAACTTGAAATTTTTAAGATGTGTAAATTTCAAAAGGAGTATTTTTAAATTTGAATTCATAACAAATGTTTTTGGATATTATTGACGTTTCTGCATTGATAGTGTATTTGCCTTGAAAATTAGTAATTAGTTGTTGTCTTTTTCTAAAAAATAGGGGTAGAGTGTTTCATCAAGTTAATTTTAAAAGATAGATTTTTTGTTCTAAATTTGTTTTGTAGTTACAGATATTTTATTTTTAAAACAATTGGACAATTTTTTCAAATAAGGTTGATAAGTAAAATATTTTAAAAGATATATATTATTTTCTTAGATAAGATCAATTGAAAGTGTGCTGTTAAATTAATAATTAGTGGTTGTCTTTTTCTAATAAAAAATAGGGGTAGAATGGTAATTTTAAAAGAAATACTCCCTTTGTCCCTAATTACAAGACTCTTTACAAAAAAAAAGTTTGTCCTCAAATATACGATCCATTATAGATAATTTTTTTTTTTTTGACTAAGTTATAAAAAATTGAATAAATTATAGATAATTTATTTAAAAAAAGAAAATTGGACAATTTTTTCAAATATGGTTGATAAGTAAAATATTTTAAAAGATATATATTGAGTATAATATTTTTTTTAATTATTTTCTTAGATAAGATCAATTGAAAGTGTCCTACTATTAAACTTTGTACTAGTATTATGTTAAAAAAACAAATTAATGTCTTGACTCTAGAAAAATTTCAATTGATATACTCCTTCCGTCTCAAAATATAAGTAAAAATTTGTCAATAAAAGTGAATGTATTTAGTCAAAATCTTTAACCAAATACATTAAGTTTCTTTAACTCATATTTGCTTATGTATTTCAATTAACTACCACCTCCGTCCCTAATTGTAATATTTTTACCCTTATTTAATTGACTCATGTTTGAACCTTGAATTTGTAACTCCCATATAAAATTCTTGAATTAAAATTTTGGTACAACTGTAGAGCAAATCATGCTATTGTGTAATGCACTGTTTGAAGAGTTGGAATCCTCTCCATTTCCAATTATCTTCATTTCTTCCATTACCAAAGTTTTTAAATATTTTGGGGTGCAAAAAAATAATTTCACCTCATTTAATGTCACACATTTGCATTTATATTTCCAAAACTATATAGTAATGGAAAAATGGAAATAATTGGAAATGGAGAGGATATTGACTCCTGTTTGAACAACATAAAAAAATGTAACTGCCTGAGTAATGGGCATTATGGAAGCCATAATTCCAACATTTCAAACCCAACAAAGCCTAATCATTCATCTCATACATGCACACTCCTATTTCAAAATTTTACCATTCAACATTTACATTTGCACTAATCAGTCTTTTGTAACGTCCAAAAAAGGCCAACAGTGCCACTTTTTTATATAGAGTATAATCACGTTTGAATATGAAACATATTATATTTATTTATTTATAAATGTTATAATAAAGGCCAGAAACAAAAGCAGCTAAAAAGCAAAAGAAGACTACTCTACACATACATGCTATGTTATGCTATGAAAATTGAAAAGAAAAAGTTGTATTGCTATGTGTGTATGTGTGTACTATCTATGACATTTATGAATAATTGATTTCTATCTTGAGCCTCTTTTGGGGTGTTTACTTCAAAATATTCTTGAACCTGCAATCACCGTACACATTATTGGATGATAGTATAATCATCCATAGCTATAGGTAACAGTTTGTGTTTCTGTTGCTGAAACATTAAACATCCACATGCAGACACATCTCAGTCACAAGGAGTAGGAGCTTCCTGTTCTCTAATACTACTACTATTCTCTAATAGAAAGAAAGGAAAAAAATGGTTTCTGAAAACTCACTCTCTTCTTCTAAGCACTCTTCTACTACTACTAAATTTTGTAACTCTTACACTACTAGGTACTTCTGCAATAAGGCTCAATTACCCTTATTTTTCTTTTTGATTATTAGTTCTTTTTTACTATATTATGTATCTTGTGTGAATGTATTTGTCTCAGTTCTGTTTGTAGAGTGTACATTTGATAACTTGGTAGCTATGGATATAAATCTTGAAGTGAATACTTAATATCTATCCAACACATGTTTTACTCTGAGATATTTGGAGCTTCTGAGTTAGAGATTATCAAAATTCTTGTTTTTGAGGTTTTACTCTGTGAATGCCGTTAAACTCTTTCACATCTTCCTTTTTGTAAAGAATTAAGGTGTTTTGGTTGGGTAGAAGGACTAAGAGGATGCAGGAGATTTTTGAATGTATGTGGTTTTCATGAAGGGCTTTTGTGTCTATTGTGAAATCAGATTTTTCTTCTTCATGGCAGGATTTTTGCTGATGTTGCTGGTGACATTACAATTGTGGTTGATGGGGAGTCATTTCTGCTGCATAAGGTAAATATTTCAACATTTAAAAGCTTTTTGTATTAGTCATATTGAATTGTAAGTTTTATATGGTAAACTTGGTTATTATTGTGGTTCATGTAGTTTCCCTTGGTTACCCTAAGTGGGAAGATCCGAAAGATGGTTGCTGAAGCTAACAAGGGTTCAAATGTTTCAAATTTGGAGCTCCTTGATTTTCCAGGAGGACACCAGACATTTGAACTTGCCATGAAGTTCTGCTATGGGATGAATTTCGAGATTACGACATTTAATGTTGCCCGACTGCGTTGTGCTGCCGCGTACCTTGAAATGACAGAAGAGTACCGGGAGCAAAACCTTATCTCAAGAACAGATATTTATCTGAATGAGATTGTCTTTGAAAATCTTCAGAGGTCAGTGGAAGTTCTATCTACCTGTGAGATGTTACCTCTAAATATAGTGGAGGAAATAGAAATCTCGAAAGGGTGCGTGGAAGCTATTGCAATGAATGCTTGCAAAGAGCAACTAGTTTCTGGTTTATCTAAATTAGATTGTGATGGTGAATCTAAGGAACTAAAGGATGAGTGTGTAGCATGGTGGATTGAAGATCTCTCAGTACTGCGTTTCGATTTCTACCAGAGAGTTATATGTTCCATGGGAAGAATGGGGATTAGATCAGACAACATTATTGCTTCACTGATGCATTATGCTCAAACATCACTGAAGGGTATTGGGAAGTGTCAAATCTGGAATCAGTCAAGGACAAATTCAAGTCCAACCACCATAGAAAAAGATCAGAGGACAATCGTCGAAACTATTGTTAGTCTCATGCCAACAGACAAAAGCAGCTCTTCCATCATTCCCTTGACTTTCTTGTTTGGCATGTTAAAGATGGCTATCATGTTGGGTGCCACAATTCCATGTAGGCTTGAGCTTGAAAGAAGGATATCATTAAGGTTGGAAATGGTTTCACTAGATGATCTTCTTATACCATCTCTTCAGAGTGGAGATTCCTTGTTTGATGTTGATACAGTTCACAGGTTACTGGAGAATTTCTTGCAGCGAATTGAAGAGGAAGAAACAGAAGACTACGGATATGAATCCGATGGGATTGGTTCTAATGGACATGGTTCTCTGCTAAAAGTAGGTCAGCTTATTGATGCTTTTTTAGCAGAAATTGCACCTGATCCTTGCTTAAGTCTACAAAAATTCATTGCTTTGATTGAGATACTCCCTGATTATGCTCGTGTCATCGACGATGGCCTTTATAGAGCCGTCGACATTTATTTGAAGGTAAATTTGCTTTGGCTATAGTCTTGTAGAGAAGATCGTTTTCTGATTCCAATATTTAGGCACTGCATATTCAAACCACATTCTCAATCATGCAACAGTTACACTTGCAAAACTAATCAGTCGATTCTGTTTGTTATTCACTTTTCCTACTTTGTGTTAACAATGCATCTCCTTCTTTTCTCTGTTCAGGCTCATACAACATTAACAGAACAAGAATACAAGAAACTTTGCAAGTTTATAGACTGTCAAAAGCTGTCTCAAGAAGCATGCAACCATGCTGCCCAGAATGACAGGCTTCCGCTGCAGATGGTGGTACAAGTTTTGTATTTTGAGCAGCTGCGCTTGAAAAATGCCATGTCAGGAAGTTCAGGAGATGTGCTGCTATCACAGAGAATAAGTAGCGGTGTTCCAAGTGCAGCCATGTCCCCTAGGGATAACTATGCATCTCTGCGGAGAGAGAATCGTGAACTGAAGCTAGAGATTTCAAGATTGAGGGTGAGGCTGAGTGAGTTGGAGAAGGAGCAATTGTTCATGAAACAAGGCATGATTGATAAGGCAGGAAATGGAAAAACATTTTTTACCTCACTTTCTAAGGGGATAGGAAGAATTGCAAATTTTAGCAGTCAAGGTGGAGTAAAGCGCCAGAAATCGAGTAGGAAGTCTCGGGGAACAGAGGGAAAAAATGGTAGGAGTAGGAGATATTCTGTCTCATAGATATTGTTCTTCTTAGTTAGATGCTTTTACAGCACCCTCTATTTCTACCTTTTCAGGTGATCAAAACGTGTAAATGAGTTGCTCAAATGTTTCTCTTCATCTTTGGTCCTTAGTTTCACAGTTCAACTTGAATGTTACCACTCTTCCTAGTCCCTGCAATGTTACACAGTGAAACTGCTTGTTGCAGTGACCATCAAGAGGAAGCTTCATCAAACACCACACTCCAAGATGTGGAGACCTTGTTGCCGCATAACACCTCCATTCCTTTCTCTTGGCATCCTCACGATGTACTTATCAAACTTGCTCTCTAAATTGCTTGGAAGGATAATGTAACATATGCGACAAAATACTCAGAAATGACTCACCGTGTTTTTAAGTTTAAATAATAACTTCTCATGCGGTAATATAAATCCTAGTTTGAGTTGCAGAAGCCAAATGATGAGATCAATAATTATATTTGTCCATTCTGCCAAATCTCATTGGCACATTATCGGCATATGCAACATGCAGCACAAATCTGTTTGGTAATGTTGGGGCATGTTTTATATGAGGAAAATAAAATTCATAGACATGTTAAATTTTCTAAATACATAACTCTACGCAATAGCAGAATTCTTGAGGTGTGAGCTCTTTCTATTGTCAATGCAAGAAAATAGATCTATATTACGATTTCAGCATTCAAAATTGTTCTTGAAATGTGTGTTTCAAGTTTTTCAATGTTTCTAATTTTTCTTTCATGATAAATACCATCCATCTACTTCCTATAATCACTGATGAAAGTCATCATATAACTACCATCCATTGATGAAAGTCATCATATAACAAACATCATACCCTTTCACTCATCCAAACATGAGCGGACTAACACCAATACACCATTACTCATCAATATATATGTGAGTGGACTAACACCAATCACTCAGCTTGAAACTTGGAACTTCAAATGGTAGTTACTGCACCTTGGCATCTCACGCTTGTTCCCATAACTCAAAATGTGAAAGTTTCTTAAGAATCAATTTCTTGGTCTCACCTCAAGATTACGGAGCTACAATATCCAGGTCTCATGCGCTATCAAAAAAATCCTTTACTTCTTTTAACTCATTTATGTGAGAGCTGGCAGTGGCAACTGCATATTAACAGAATGGCATTCAGATGTTGGCATCAGAAGAAAATAATGAATAACTAGTTAATCAAGTCACTTGTTAAACCAAATAACAAATTGTCATTGTTCTGTTACCTTCAAGTCGAATAAGTAATTACAGACATACAAACAATATATACAGTACGACACATCGTTTCCGAGGGACCATTTGTTATTGAGTAAAATCATGTACTCCCTTCAGTCTCGATTATAAGCAAAAGTAACTAACCTCACATTTATTAAGAAATTTAGTTAAGTGCAATTAATATTCTTGATCTAATAAAACATTGAGTACATTCTCGAAAGTATCTTAATGATATATTTAATGCTGAAGGGTATTTGAAAAGAAAATTTTAGTTAAATGAAAGGGTATTATGATTGAAAATAATAGCAATAAAAGTTAGTTATAAATTGCTTGTTTTAGGACAGCAATTTATGAAAACCTTTTTGCTTATAAACATGGCGCGAGGGAGTAGGTCACTAAACACAAAGTGGGCTAATGTTAATTAGTAAGATGGATTAGACCTATATAAGTTTACTCGAAAAGAATAAAACTATTCTCATATAATCATCAGCTCAGGATTCTTCCAATACAACCATTCTCATTTAATTAAATGAAACTAGATTTGATAAAACTAATGAATATAGTAATTTAGAGAAAAAATATTCCATTCCTTGTGCAAAAGTATTATTATGTCAGGGACCATGTTCCAACAGTTCATCCAAAAGGGGGAAAAAAACATGTTTCAACATTTAATAGTATAAAAATTATCTCCAGCAGCATGTTCTATACAAGATAAATGTATGGAAGAATACAAAGATGTTATCAATGGTCGATTAAAAATTGTTATTGCTATATATATATAGATATAAGGCAAACTTTACCCTATGATGACAATCTTCCAGCTAGGATTCCACCAAATATGATAGCTCCATACCACTTATTTGATACAAATCTGACGGAGGGGAAAAGAAACAAGATCGGGTCATATTTAAAAAAAAAGGCCAAGTCGTAGTTATAATGGAGAGAACTGAACAAAACATTACACCATACGATAATTAAATACATCAGAAGTTTTTGCAACACAGTGCAATCCATCAATAAGACACTTGAAAAGTAATTAACAGAAAAATTGATCAATCACTGAATTATCGATAAAATTTAGTCTTTGAAAAAACTTCAAATGAAATTCGAGAGAAGTTTATGATAATCTCAGAATTGCTTTTCTGTGGTATTGACCATTAAATAAAAATATACTGAAGCTGCAATAAATGTTCAAGCCAGTAAAATAAAGGTTTGAGATGCTTTCAAAAGATGGACGTTAGGATAATTAAATCATAAATTTATGCAAATAGCTTCAAAAACTTACTTCCTATTGCAGTCAGTACGAGAAGAAAGGTCAACTGTCCATATTTGCCAGCCTAAATGTCCAGACGCAACTCCCAGAAATGCATAATATGGCCACCCTGCTCCAATCATATAAATCAGGACACAGAAAACAATTATTTAACCTCGTGAAAATGAGAGCAGAATAACGTTCATAAATAAATACCTAGTTCGGCATTAAATCCACTGAGAGCAAGACTACTAAGGCTTGCAATCCCAAACCCAGTAAGCCACTCCTTAGTTGAATCACCGAAGCGTAAAGCTGTTGATTTAACTCCCACTTTCAAGTCATCTTCTTTATCCTGAATGCATAAGATTTTGATTAAGTTACTTTAACCAAAAGAATTTTGTAGAGGATACTGGAAACTAAGCAGTCTTGTTATCTTCATTTTTCTATAACACCTAAACTGTTAGAGACAATAATATTATCTGAACATGGTTGAAATTAAAATTACACCGTGACTTTTGCACACTCCATATCTAAAGGAGTGCATAATATGGCCAATAGCAGGAAAAATGAGGGAACAAAAGCAAAAAAACTCATAAACATAGACCTATTCTTATTTCACATAATCAGTGAGGATCATGAAGCAATTAACCTTTCCAAAAAAAATAAAAATTCATGAAGCAATTAAAAGGTAGGACAGAGAGGAACAATGCCTTCCAAGAAACTATACTGTTTTTACCTGATGTGCATAGATAGTGTCATACACAAGAGTCCAACAAACCCCAGAGGCGTAAAGTGGAAGCACAATAGATGGATCCAGATTTCCTTTAACTGCTGCCCATCCCAACAGAGCCCCCCAATTAAAGGTCAGGCCAAGAAATGCTTGAGGCTAGCCAATATAGCAGGAGAGTACCGTATAAATGAGATCATATATCAAAGAAATAATTAAGAAATAAGAAGATAAATAAAATTTGCCAGGAGAAATTAGAAATGAGAAAAATCATTACCCAAAATGTAAACCTCTTCATCAAGGGATATGAGAAGACAAGCAACAAGGATGAGGCGCCCAAAACACGGCTGCCAAAAAGACAAACAAAATAATATTAATGAATGCATGAGCAGAAATCACATTTCGTACTTTACTTTGATTTAATTATGCTTGCATGTGAATTAATGATAACACGTATAGACAAGTATATATGTATGATGACACTTTTGAAGAAAAGCTGGTTAAACAAAAAGGATCTATCTTTGTGCCGAACAAAACAGTGTTTTGCAAGGTATATAGCAATGTTATATTCTCCTTGTTTCCCACACAAAGTGCTTTCTTATTAAACTATTGAATCGATTTTGACAATGGCCGAGGCTATAACATGCAGAAAAGGCAGTTGTGTGAGAATATGCAATGTAACAAAGAATTACCTTTATCCTCTACTCTATGTGGCAAAAGTTTAATGGAGATTAACCTCCGTCATTCTGCTCTTATAATTTTAACTTCATTTCCTCCAACTAATTTTAATATTTTAAATGTCTATTCTAAGAAAGAATTTTGGTTAATTTGTTTCAAACAATCTATACAACATTTAATCATAAAAAAATAAAAAGGATTTGGAGCTTTCAGCTTTGCCAATCAGGGCCACACTGCCATACTGAAGGACATAGAACACAGATCATACGTGCCATGTTTAATAACTGATTGAGATATTGTAAATTTAACAGTCTAAATCCCCAACATAACACAGGTAGACGTTAACCATAGATCTTGGAAGACAAAATTAACACTAACCTATAATTATTCAGTTGTAGAAGTATACCAAGACCCAAAAGCAGTTGAAATCCAAGAAAAGAAACTCCTTGAAACGGTGTCAAAATACCACTTGCCACAGGTCTCAATTTTGTACGTTCTACCTGCAATATTAGATTATACAAAAAAAAAAATCAGAACGTGAAATGTAAGATCACATAAAAAAATGGGAAAAACATGCAATCATCTGCTCAACAAACACGACGTCTTTCTATTAAAACAAAGTCACAATGTGACATCATAGGAATAACAGTAGAACAAAAGAGACAGCAACCAAAGTCTCCAATGCTATTCTGATGGGTGGGAAATGTTTAGTTAGACTAATACTTGGCTTTCATCATATTTAGTAGCTATTAGCCATGCTTAAATAATTCTTGCAATTTTTTTCATGGGATGTTTGAAAAAACTAATTTCTATTAGGCACTATGAATGTTGAAAAAATAGACAAGTTTCACACTGGTAAATTGATAATTTAACAATATTTGAAACACACTAAGCAAGAAGAAAAAGAAGCTTACATTACAAGTTATATAAAATAAAGACAAATTTACAGGCCACATGAAATGTTAAAGCACTAGACTTGGCATGACTTAGCTGCAATCCTACATATCCACATACGCACGGACAGTTTACAACAGAAAAATACTATCTTAGTAACGATATTTACCTTTGTATCAATATCCCGATCAATGAGATCATTAATAGTACAACCAGCACCTCTCAAAAGAAAAGCCCCACATCCAAACAGAGCCAACATTTTAAAATCAGGAAGATGCCCCGGGGGAGCTGCCAATGTGATAGACCTATCGCATGGAAAAAGAAAACAAACTTAGAATGGAGCATTATGCTGACAGAATAAAGATAGACCTATTCTTGTCACATTGCAGCTTTCTTTCGTTTTAATTCAGGACCATCGCTGGCTAACCCATGGATTGTCCCCACGCTGACAACTTAAAACTAATCTCCGCTCGCCAACACATTTTTTAACTCTACAAGAATCGATCCTAAGAGCACCAGGTCGACCCCCGAGTCCTAGGGCAGGTTACTCCACCGGGCCAAGCAGTGTTGGTTATTGCTTTTAACTTCTCATTATCAATTTCAAAGGTGTAACCATATCTACTACCTAACTAACATATTTCAAATCACTAATCAATTCCATATCATTAAGCTACTAATCTCTCTATGTTCTTATCATAGTGAAAACATTTAACCATAATATAATTAAACAAAAACTCTTACCACACACAAGGCCATAGCAGCAGCCATGTTCCAATCGGTTTATCGAGACGAGCAAGGCGAGCATAAGGCTGAACCGACCTATGCAAGTACAAATCAATCCAAGAGACACCCCCTCCACTACTCACATTATTACTACTACTACTACTACTATGATTCTTATTTTCCTTATCCTGTCCTAATCTCAAAGGTGATGTAGAAATATGCACAACAAGTTGAAAATTTGAGAGTGACCCAACACTTTTACAAAACTGAAGATCATAAATCCCAATGTGGGTTGGCTTAAATGAAGTGATTGAAATATTTGGACCGGGGTTTCGTGGAGAGGAAATCAAGGGATTGAAAATAGAAGAGGAGAAGCTAGAAGGAAGGAGAGTAGGTTTGAGAAACCTCCGTGAAGCACGAGAAATCAAAGATGAAACCATTCTCTCAAGGCGGAGCAACGGTGGTCGGAGCAGCGGAGGCAGTTGGATGAGGGATCCGGGTTCTCTGACTTTTGCGCGCTAACTGAGGGTTAATATTTGCAGGGGAGGTTGACGGCAGTAGGCAGCGGCGGCTCGAAGGTGGTGGCCGCTGGTCAAAGCGGTGGTTTGTTTGACAGGATTAGGTGACGCTGTGACGGAGACGTAGCAGACGAGGCGGTGGTCGCTGTTCTGTTACTTTTGTTGTTTCAATATTTTAGGGAAGAAAAGAAAACAGTATGTGTCATTGTGTGAAACACATGATTAATCTGATGGCTCAAAAAGACTGAAAGTTAGGTGCCTTCGCGCGAAAAAGTTAGACAATCAGAATCCTTATTAAACGTTGGATTGATCGGACAGATTAAAATAGGTGGGAGTGACTTTACGTTTGACGTGTTAATGGTAGACGAGTAAAAATGGAAAAGAGCATAGCGTGTGAAAAACATAGGTAGAGAGATTGTTCGTCAAAAGCACATTTTCTTATGGAAAAAGTTTCCTTGCACCCCTATATCTAATTCTTCACCCCTATATTTATCTCTTTACTATTTAATTTTTCACACTTTATTATTTCACCCTTCATTTCAATTTTTCGAAAGAGATTGTTCGTCCCTCCACTATGAGGTTTTCGGTTTTGACAAGTATTTTAATTTTTACAATTTTACTGAAACTTTTTTACAAAGTATTCTACAAATAACTACCAAAACACTTTCCATAAGTGTTCTGGTTTGTAACGCGTTTTCATACACTTAACCCTGAAAAAATTTATTTAAGTGTTTTGATTTGTAAATAGATATGGCGAGTTCTCAGACAAACAATACATGTCAAACATGTGTAGACTACAACTGCATTTACAACTACACAAAAATTTGATACACGAGAAATTGTAGTAAATAACTATTATTATTACCGTATCCGATACAAAGACCAGAAAAAGAGAAAGAATTGACAAGTTAATTTTGCATTGTGACAAAAGTGGAAAGTATAATGAAATTGAAAGTTCAACACAAACTGCTACTTAAAAGTGTCGTCGCCCATTCAAAATTAGATCAACATCGTCAAAAGATGGTTTGAGATGAAAAGTTGAAGTAAAATGCGAATTTCACAACCATGAATTACCTGATAGATTTGAATGTCATCCGCTTTTGGGGTTTTAACTCCAGATGAGAAGAAACATGTGGATCAGACTAAGCGTCATGTAGCATCGAGCCACATACATTTTTATCATTTTAAGAGCAAAAGCCAATGAATGTCAATCGGATCACCCAAGTATATAAGAACAAGAATATGCAACAAATAGAGGAAAAGAGGTCCTATAAGAGGGATGTAACAATTGTTGAAGTTGTTAGATGATGCAAATTTTGTTAGTTGGAGTAGAAAAAGAGATGGCGGATCATATATTTTGAGAGATATATTTTAGGCACATCCAGATTAAGTCAAGTTATTGAACATGTTTCTAGTTGCTTTGATTATGGACAACACATATAAAACAAACAAATGTAGACAACCACTACTTGAAATTATTGGTATGACGTCAACTGAATTGACATTTTCTATTGGATTTGCTTACATTCAATGTGAGCGGATGGATAATTTTTATTGGGTGTTAGAGAAGCTGAAAAAATTGTTTATTAAGCAAGACTTATTTCCATAAGTGGTTTTGACTGACATCGACCCTTACTTTGATGAAAGCAGTTGAATTTGTATTTCCACAAATTGTTAATAAGCTTTGTCTATTTCACATAGACAAAAATGTTGGCGGAAAATGCAAGTAGTATGTAGTAAAGGGTATGTGAGGCTTGGTCATGGATTTGTGGAGAAATGTTGTATGGTCACCTGATGAGGTTGAGTATCAGAAGCGATTGGACGTGTTTGAGCAACCATATATTGATTGCTACATTTTTGTTGACTATGTGAGGACACCTGGTTGACCTCTCACAAACAAAGGTTTGTTGCAGCTTGGATCGACCGAGTGATGCATTTGAGAAAACAAACAACCAATAGGTATGATTGTGCCCCTATAAGCGTCAAGACTAACAAGCTTATTTATATCTGATGAGGAATTATTGTACAAAAACATAGGAGAAGGGTCAACATTATAAGCATTAAGACTAATGAACTTATTTATATATGTGACGAAACGTCCCTGGGTGTGAAAGAGCGACCATACCATCTCTTAAGAATCTTTTTTTGCTTTTGAAAAACACGACCCAAAGGCAAATCCTCGTCTCTCCTCAAACCCGGTATTCTAGAGATGAACTCACAAATATGATCTCGCCAACACCCTTTACACTTTCTCCCATATTTCTCTAACTCTACTATTGTGCAAGCAAATAATAAACGAGCAAATAAGAAAGTAAATCAAAGAAGAAGAAAGTTACCTCTAGAAGTTCGAAGAAGTAAAGACAACAACAAATGAGGGACGGATTGAACGACCACATAACTTTCCTAAGGAGGAAAACACTTAAGCAAAGGGCAAAACTGAGGTGAGTAAAGGTATCCTTTACAAAATCCCGCCTATTTACATAATTCGGAAAAAGAATCAATGCCCGAAGAAGAAAGAGAAATCAAAACATAAATCCAACGGTCTGGACAATAACTTGGAAACACAATTATACTCATGTAGTCTAGGCGCGTTGCTGCACAACTACACGCGAGTGGGGGACAAGCCAAATAAATGCACACATAAACATCCCCTCGTTGCCAAATAATGGTACATGTCATAAGCCACCTGTGACTTTGAGAAACAATGGGGAACCAAGAGTCTCTGGACACAAGAGATAGATCCAACAACGGACATATCTTACAACAAACACGCCCTAAAATGTCTAGATCTTACGGGAAGCAACCTACAACAGGTAAGCTTCAACACGAGCACTTGTCATAACGGTTACTTAACACAAAATAACAACTTCAACATAACGGAACCTCACTCTTGATTCTTACAACATGCTATAGTAAGGACTTGGGGGCAACTGTTTCGGATTGGACTAAAGCCCAACACATTAAATGCCCAATACTCATCACCACTCAGCATATTACAAGTATTGTCCACCATATCATATGTTGCACTCCATGTAGCTAATAATGGTCTGTCATGGTACTATTATGAATTCCACTTACGTGAGTGGAATGACCGCTCTTCATGCATATTCTTGCATGGCCTAGCCTATAAATATGCTTGCGTATTCACTTTCAAGGTACACATATTCTACCCAATTCATACATACTCTTATTGAGTTGTTACTGACTTGGGCGTTAGAGAGCTAATATTTTTGCATGTATTCTACCCAATTCTCCTTCGTGCTTGAAGCTCTTCACCATCGTCACCAACACATTCATCTTGCCAGAGGTGCTGTTTGTTATGCCCGTTTAGAGCAGATATTAAGATTAAGGGTTAAGAATATTTGGCGTAACTATAAAGACTTACTCTTGGAGTCTATGTGTGTGTGTGTGTGTGTGTTAGTGGACCAAGTGAAGGGAAAAAATACAACAATTAGAGCTTTCATAGCAAATGGTTGGATTTCATAAATTCAAAACAAGTTCTGATGACCTTATCATCGGGAAGACGAATTTTGGTGATGTACCCAAAATTATTCCACCGATCATAGGAATCCAAGGTTTTTTTTTTATTTCCATTATAAAAAAAACTTAATCTTCTTTCCTAAATCTTCAAGGGTACCGTTTGTGCTGCATTTATTTCATTTTTCAATTCATTGTTCAATTAAAGTAATGTTGAATACAGTGTTTTTTTCCAATGAAATTTGTAGTGAGAAAATAAGGGTACAAAAAAATCTATTGTTCCAAATTCTCTGCCAAATTATAATCCAAAAGTCATGTATGTATAAACACAATTCAAAAGTCATGATTTTTTATAATAAAAAATAGTTGATGCAACAATGGCCTTGCGCCGGAAGTGGAGAAGTTAAATTTGAAAGTAAGTGTGATGTGAGAGAGAGCACATTGAAAGCTAGGAGGGGACTCAAGAGACATACACATAATTGTGCAACCGTAAAAAGAAATGTAAACATTTGATTTAATTTAAGGGTTGTCATTTTTTAACACTCTCATATCCCACAATAAACATTCCCCTCACTTAATATGCCTCATGGATTTGGATCCTCTCCAATTTTCTCTCATGTTTTCTCTCCTTTTTCTTAATCTAAGGGTTGAGAAAAACATGAGGAATAAAAAGGAGAGAAAATCAACCATTGGATTAAGAAAAAGGAGAGAAAACATGAGGAAAAATTGGAGAGGATCCAATCCCTATGCCCCATATATATATATATATAAGCCAAGTTCCCGACAACGGCTCTAAAACTTTGATATGCAACAAACACAATTCTATCACAATAATAAAATATCGACCCCACAAACACTCATTAAATACCAAGTTTCTTTTCGTTGAGTATCAATATCATCATCAAGTAGAAATTAACCAATTTACAAAAGTTATAATCCACTCCAAACATTTCAGGTTGAAGTCATTTCAAAATTTGTGACTATTCCCTACATGATTCGCAAGATACATTCTTTTGTGTCTCCTTCATCTTCTTGTTCTCTTTCAAAATCCTTTCCTTTTCGGCATGAAGGGCAACATTAACTTCTTTTTCATTTGCATCTTTGAGATCATAACATATAGAAATAATTATTACATTATATCAATTAATAGCTTGTAAATATATTTAAATTAAGAATTTGATCAAGAAGACGAGATTTTATTCGGTCGGGTCGTAGAACCCGATGTTTTTGGTTCCAAATTTTTTTATATTTCAAAGGGCAAAAGGAGATTTTTGGGGTTATAAAAGAAACATCAGGGTGGAAAGAGTAGAATTCAAACATAACATAGCATATTAAGAGGAATGAACATACAACAAAGGCCCATAATAAAAATAATATTAATTTTTATCGTCTTTTAACAATGACAGATCTCTGACGTTGAAGAATCTATAAGAACATAAAGTGAATTCTTCTCTTTTAATTTTCAACCAAATTTTGTTTATATGTAACATTGTTGAATTTGTGGTATTTAGATGAAAGAATGGGAAAAACAATACAAAAAACATAAATATTATTGATAATTATGTCACTAAAATACTTTTTTACTTAATAAACTAGTTTAAAGATGGCATTGACTTTTATTCATTATTTAAGTTTGTCATTATATTTTGGTAAAAAAATTATTTAGAATAAAATTTATAAGAATTTATTATAAAATATAAGCGAAACTAATGTGCTATTTTTTGTAAAGCTTATTAAATGAATAAATTTGATTATAATTATCAATGATAAATTATCCAATTTTTTATGTATTCGTTTAATTAGGAGTATTTAGGATAATTTAGTAAATTTGATAGTAATTAACTTTATTGTATTATTATTATTATTATTATTATTATTAATAGTTAGTAGTATATTGTTTATGTTTTTTTTTTATGAAGAATATTGTTTATGTTTCTATTTCTATTTCTATATTCCTATTTTTATGTGTATTTATCTTATTTTTTTCTATAATTTTTTTATTGGCTATTTTATTCTTTTTTTTTGTTGATATAATTGACTATTTTATTCTTTTTTTTAATAATAAAAGACTTAAATTAACGAACTAAATGAGGGATAGTAGCACCCTTACAATCTAAAACTAAAAGAGCATGTAAAAAATTTCAATCATGATTAATTAAAACTGAGAAAAATGGAGCATTAAATCCCTTTTTAGCTAGGAAGTCAGCATGTGAGTTGGTCTCTCTGAAACAATGTTGAATAGTGACAACTCAATCTGAAAGATTTAATAGATTAAGAACCTCTTCTAGGAGAGGTTTGAGATAAAATATGGTGGTAGAACGATTGAGAACAGTAGCTGCAATGACTATTTTATTCTAATTTCTATATTCCTATGATCTATTTTACCGTGCTGATAATTTTCTCATACCCATTGTATTTCTGAGCCTCTTTCTTTTGTTTTAATATAAAAAAAAAAACAAATATTCCTATGATCTATTTTATTCTTTAAGCATATAACATCATACAATATTTTTATGGTATTTATCTTATATTATTTTTATATTATTTTTAAAAAAAATTAGTGAAATTGTTGAGTTGATCGTATTCATCTCTTTTTTATGGTTCTCTATTTTGTTTCTATTTGTAAGCATATCCTCTTTTTTTTTTGTTATATATTTTGTTTCTATCTATGATATATTTTATTTTCATTTGTAAGCATATCATTTTTTATTATCTTATATTATTTCAATACTTTTTATATATATTTTTTTTAGTGACATTACTAGTGTTGAATAGTGACAACTCAATCTGAAAGATTTAGTAGATTAAGAACCTCTTCTAGGAGAGGTTTGAGATAAAATATTGTGGTAGAACGATTGTGAACAATAGCTACAATGACTATTTTATTCTTATTTCTATATTCCTATGATCTATTTTATTCTTTAAGCATATAACAATATATAATATTTTTATTGTATTTATCTTATATTCTTTTTATATTGTTTTTGAAAAAAAAATTAGTGAAATTGTTGAGTTGACCGTATTCATCTATTTCTTATTGTCCTCTATTTTGTTTCTATTTTTAACCATATACTTTTTTTTCTATATTTTGTTTCTATCTATGATATATTTTATATCCATTTTTAAGCATATCCTTTTTTTTATTGTATTTATCTTATATTATTTCAATACTTTTTATATATATTGTTTTAGTGAAATTACAATGAAGCATATAAAACTTGAAACGTGGTTAAAACTAAAAAGGATACATGTGTAAATTTGGTGGTAATCGATTTTATTATATTAGAATTAGAACTAGAATAGTACTCCTCCGTTTAAAATTACTTGTTGGTTTTAGGAAAAAGAAAACAAAAACTTAAGAAAATGTATTTTTGCACCTTATTTTCTTATTATACCCTTATTTTAAAACAATAAAAAAAATTATACGAAGAAGTTTAGTAAAAAAAAAATATACAATAAAAAGATTATATAAAATTTAGTCAATAAAACAAAATTAGGAAGGAGGATATAATTGACAAAATATAACTTTAAATTATCAAAACCGACAAGTAATTTGAAATGGATGGAGTATGATATTACCTTAGTATTTATAACTAAGTGAATATATTTAAGGTTAAATTGCACTTTTGGCCCCCTAAGTTTCAGAAAGTTGCGATTTTGGCCCTCTATATTTCAAAATAACACTCTTTACCCCTTAAGTTTCAGAAAGTAGCGATTTTGACCACTTATGTTTCAAAATAGCATGTTTGGCCCCATATCTTTACCCTTTTGCAAAAGGTCAATTTTGATCAAGTCAAAGTTGATGTGGCAAGTCACTCAGCTGCTACATCAATATTTTTTTGTCATCTTTTAATTTTAAAAAATAAATAAATAAAAGAAAAAAGTCACGTGCTTTAAATTTATTCTTTCACCAACACACATATATAATCCCAAATTCTAAAGAATTAATCTAATCTTTCGTGACATTTATTCAAAAGGATTTCTCAACTATACGTAAAAAACAATTAAAAAAACAAAACTAATCCCAAATCCAAAAATAAGAAACAATGGAAATTGGAAACCCTTCATGTTTTTTGTTATGTCATTTGGATTATGTAATGACTTTTTATATGTAATTACATGATTTGTTATGTCATTTTGATTATGTTATTTTGCCACTGCAGTTTATGCTCAACAGATTCATTATTTGCTCTTATTGTTTGTTAATTTTGTTGGGAAGGGAATAAAAAAGAATAGCCTATATGTTAATGATTAAAACAAAAGTTAAATTTTGATGCTAGTAAAATTTAATTTGATGCTACTGGTATTGAAATTGTGTAGAGAAGAGACCAAAATTTCGATGCTATTGTTGATATGATAATTCTTTTTCAAACTATAATTACAACCTGTTTTTCAATTCGTGAATGTATGTATGTTTGATAATCATGCATTTCAGAATCAGAGTACAAAAGAGGCATAAATCATCACAATCTCACGTGACTTTCTCTCTTTTTTTCTTTATTTTTTAATTATTAGATGGAAAAAAAGCTGACGTGGTAGCTGAGTCACTTAAGTGACTTGCCACATCAGCTTTGACTTTGTCAAAATTAACCTTTTACAAAATGGGGTAAATATAGGGGGTTAAAAGTGCTATTTTGAAACATAGGGACCAAAATCTCAACTTTCTGAAACTTAGAGGCCAAAAGTGATATTTTGAAATATAGGGGGCCAAAATCGCAACTTTCAAAAACTTAGGGGACCAAAAATGCAATTTAGCCTATATTTAAATTTAAATATAAACTAAATCCTTTAATTATAAGACTTAGAATAAACAAACTTAATCATGGAGATATTTTCTCAACAAACTATAATATAAATATTATCCACATTTTAAAGTTATTTTTTATCCACTTACTTAAAAACTTTTAAAGACTGGTACGACTTGCACAAATTCTTGTTAATCAATTTTGCCATGTCTTATCATGTAGCACACATAAGAATAATGTGGCAAAAATAAGTTACTCAATTCTTTCTTTAACCTCATAAAAAAAAGGACGAAAGATCGAGAATATTAGGTTGATGGCCTTAGAGCCAAAGTTAGTTGCAACGTCTCTTAAAATGCACCTTAATAATAATAATATTTGGGAGAAAGAAATGGAGCAGGTTAATTTTCATTTCACTATATGTACCTTTATCTCTCTCACTCACTCCATCGTCTCCTAATTATTATAACTATACTACCAACTAAAGCCAAAATTATCATTGTCTTGCCGTAATAGAAAACATAAATCGGTACCGTAAATTTAACTCGGTTGGTAGAACATTGCATTATATATGCAGTGATCGAAGTTCAAATTCCAATCGTCTCACTTATCCACCTAATTAAGGATGGAATTTTTTGTCATTTGACTACTTGATAATATATATATTTATATATATAAATTAAATTTACGGTACACAAGCGAGACAAAGTTTTTACTATTTATAAATTTATTTTAACTATTAAATTAATAAGTTTTACTATTAGATTAATATGTCATTTCACATTTTATTTCATCTAGTGATGCAATTTATTGATCAAGTGATGAAAATAACCGTATGTATGTTGAAAAACTTATCTCACTTTACTTATACATATTAGTCAAAGCTAAAAATACTTAATGTTGGTTGTGGATTAAGGACTTGAACTTTTAATTAGGATATGGAACATTAATTTGTTATCAATCATATTAATACTCCATCCGTCTCAAAATAAGTGGCCTATTTTTTATTTTGAATAATATTTATATGATCTACTTTGACTATATTTCTCTACTAATATATATATATATATATAAATATATAATTTTTAATAAAATATAATTTAAGATATTAACGATTGAAGTTGTACATTGACAAACATGACAGTGGTCAACTATATCACTTATTTTAAGACGGAGAAAGTAAGTTTTTTTTTAACAGCCAATCATAATAATATATAAGTGTCTTTTGCTTCGAAAATAATAATTTTTTAAATGGATTTGTATATTTTATCATTTAACAATACAATAGTATTAAAACCCTTGCAAAAAAATTGTAGTAGCCATCATTGTGCAATGTTGCTTTTGCGGTAACATGGAATTGTCAATATGCATTTGCATAACAAGATTCTCCTCTCAAGCAATGACCGGTGCAAAGCAGAAATAAACACCATAGTGATAGGGAAGTGTAAATTGAAAAATATGAAAGCCACTAACATAAGCATAAGAGACAAGTAGCAAAAAGATTAGGGTCTTTTTCATTATGTTTCCATTTTCTACTTTTTATTCTTTATTTTAAAATATAAATAAAAATATCGTTTCACTCCTTTAAAAACAATAAAAAAAAAACAAGCTAGTTTGTTCAACATTGACATCTATGGATGTCAATTTGCATTCATAAGCTGATATTTATAGGAAGATTGTTTTATTCGGAGTTCCACGAATGAATATTTTTTCTTTGTGGAGATAGGAACACGCAGAAAGTTTTTCAAGGAGTAGGTCAAGGATGAAGATGAGGAATATATCCCTACTTCACATAGATCACAATCTCAAATAAGTTATCGAAATATTATGTGTGCACGTATATACAAATATTTTATGTTATATTTATTTGTCTTTTTACATAGTATGCGTATAAATTTCTTGTATAAATTTCTTTTATATGTAATGTTTATTTTTGTTACAGATTTACAACAATATCTTAATATTTAATTTGTTTTATGGTTAAATTTAAGTTTTCTTACCCCAATATGATTGAAAATAACACAAAATCTAGTTATTTCTCATGTTGGGTTCTTCGCTGGGATAGAGGAAAGAACTCCCTATGATGGAGTATGAAGTTAGGAGCATTTTACATGAATGATTCTACATCATCAAATTGTGTGACACGTCATTTAAAATATGTCGTATCATTATTATTAAATTCAAAAATTCAAGACAGTGGACCAAAACTGAGTGATTTAAAAATAGAAAGATGAATTATACCAATGAATAAAAATAAAAGACTAAAACTACAACTAAACTTAAAAATTATTAAACTTCTTTATAATTAAATTCTTTGATTAAAAAAAAAAGAAGAGAAGAAAAAGAAAGGAAGGTTGAATGCAATCACCCCATCACAAGCCATGTGCCAATGGGACACACATGAGCAGCAAAGTGTGGAAAACAAAGAAAGATCTCACCTTTGATCTATGATGATGTATCTATATGAGTAACTAAGTAAGCAAAAAAGTGGGCCAATAGAGAAAAATATGCCATGTGAGTATCCATAAATCTATCTCAATCTCTCTCAATTCTCACACCCCCTTTCATCATATTTAATTGTTTCTGACACTCCCACCTCAACAAGCAAAAAACAAAACATAAATAATCAAACATGATTGTAGATTAGAAGAAAACATATAACCAACCAAACCAAACAAACAAAGCAACCATGTGTATGTGTAGATCTAAATAATACAAATAAAAAATATTCAATAACAAAACACCATTGCATTGCACTACTTTTTCAACTCTCTTAGATCTTGTTCTTGTTCTTGTTGATGCTGTTGTAGTGACAGTGGCATCAGTTACCATGATGAATGGAAGAAATGGAAGAGAGTCTCTTTATGGATCCATTAACCATAACAGAAGAAGTAACACTTTCAATCATTCTAATGGTGTTTCCAACCATGATGATAACTCTCTTGATCTCTTCTCTAACAACCGTCGTTCTCTCTCCTTACCTTCTTCAGATGACTCTTCTGATGGTACTTCATCACCCCTTTTGTTATCTCATTCTTAATTTCTCCAAAAACATGTTTTTTTTGTTTGTTTTTGTTTCTGTCTGGTAATTCGGAATTCAGCTGCGAAGTAAGTAAAGTCTGTTTCAGCCATGATTTGAATTGGGATGTCATGTCTAGTTATGCCAAATGGAAAAAAAAAGTAGCTTTATTTTTATTATATAGTATTTTATAGATTGTGGATAATTGCTATTCATAAAGAGATTACTTGATTGTGAAAGTTGTGTTTTTTGGGATGATGTCAATTAATTTAAGCTATTTTGTCTTGTTAAGGATGTTTACTAATTAGGCTTTAGCTTTTGGTTTATGCAATTTTTGTTTAGTTTCTATTTTTTTATGATATTAAGTGATTGCTATTTGTGGATTTAGTTTCTGTTAAATTGGGGAGACTCTCAGTTGGAGCAGCGAAACCGGCTAGAAATGGGATTGAGGATATGATGGCATCTGTAGAAGGAGGAAAACATGATTATGATTGGTATGTATGTAACAATTTACATTCAATTCATTATGATCTATTATTAGTAGAGATTGAATTTGGCCAAAATAAGAAAGAGGGAAAGAAATAGATTTTCACGTTTTTATGTGCATTATTAGTAGTTCCCCTTAGAAAAAATTTGTATCATTTTAGATCATTCCTAGATCTGGAATTAATTGCAGGTAACTATTTATGTTGGAATTCATAACCAATTAACCAATTCAATTACATTTAGGTTATAGTATTTTAGTTGTTGGCTTACTATTTGAAGTGATGAAATGCAACTATAAATAGTCCGACTTATAAATTATTGTGTGTGTGCGCACACACAAATGAAATAAATAAATAAATAAATAAAAACTACTGGTAGCATAGTTTGTAATATAATCAATGTTTTATGTTATTAGGCTTCTCACTCCCCCGGGGACCCCGGTTTTTCCATCATCAGAAAGTGAATCACAACCAACCTTGGCGCCTCCAAGAAGAAGTTTGAGTAGATCAACTTCTACTACTAAGGCCTCAAGGGTATGTGTGGTCCTCTTATAGTTTATATCTAACCTTTCTACAAAAAATTTCCGTATATGTTACTGGTATGTATCCATGCTTACATATTTGTTTCGATGAGGGAAAAGGCGATGAAATGTATGTTCTGTTTAAGTTGATTTCCTTAATCAATATGCCTATGGCTATTCATCAATTAGTAACTTTGAGATTAGTGATTACTTGGAGAACTAATTCATAATATATTGACCTATTGAAAATGATTTTCTAGGTGCTGTTAAGTTTAATTTCTTAATCATGTTTGTTTCAGCTTTCAGTATCACAATCTGAGAGCAACAATCACTCTAGTAGACCGGCAAGAAGCAGTTCAGTGACTCGCCCTTCGGTCTCCACTTCTCACTCACAGTACACCAACAACAACTATTCTTCAAACCGATCCAACTCTGCAAATATCCTTAACACAAGCTCAGCCTCAGTTTCATCTTACATTAGGCCATCTTCTCCTGTTACCCGTTCGACATCTTCGGCAAGGCCTTCCACTCCTACTTCCCGTCCAACTGCATCAAGGTCCTCGACACCCTCTAGAATACGTTCAGTTTCCACCAGCTCCGCTGTGGAAAAACCTAGACCGACGTCACAAAGCTCAAGGCCATCCACTCCTAGTTCTAGGCCTCAGGTTCCTGCAAACTTACATTCCCCATCTGCACCATCAACTCGGTCATTGTCCCGTCCTTCTACTCCCACTCGTAGGAGTTCAATACCCTCTTTATCTCCTTCGTCTACAATAAGTTCTTCAATTTCAGCCGGACGTCCTTCATTGAGCGGACGTAGTTCGGCACCATCATCACGGGCAAGCTCACCAAGTCCACGAGTCCGAGCCCCACCACAGCCAGTTGTTCCACCTGATTTCCCCCTTGATACACCACCAAACCTTAGAACAACATTACCTGATAGGCCTCTCTCTACAGGCAGGTCCCGTCCTGGTGCGGGCACTTTGAAGGGAAATAATTCTGAACCTCAAGCGTCAGTTAATATGCCAAGGCGACATTCATCTCCTATTGTCAGTAGGGGGAGATCGACAGAACCTGTCAGTAAAAGTCGTGGATTTGCCAATGGTCATCATGCTGATGTTCTTGAGCCGAGGAAAGTGTCACATGCTCCTGAGGTAGTTGCAAGAAGATCGGTTAAGGCCTCAACCACTGCACCTGACAATTCTGGATTTGGGAGGACTATCTCAAAGAAATCCTTGGATATGGCTATCAAGCACATGGTTTGTATACTCTACTTTTCCAGTCCTACTTGATTAACAATGAAAGCTTATTGACTAGACTCTCGAGTCTCAACTTTTAGCAGTTCAAATTTTATGCATGCTCCAAATGATATAACAATCCTTGTCATTTATGCTATGTTTCATCATTCGCCTTGTGATACCTCATGAATTAGACTGGTCTCATATTTTTGGCAATGATACTTAATATATCTTCCATTAAAGTTATCTTACGACTTGGGTTGTTTTAGGAAACCAGGATACGATTAAGCATGTTTTTCCCTTTGTATCTTTACAAAAACCAAAAGCATGTATTGAATGTATTTTATTTTTACTAAATAAATCAAGGGTAAATGAGAAGCAGTAAAGTTTTGTAGGACCAAATATCAGATATAGAAGGAGTAACTTATTAGGCTTATCATATTACTTGTTATGTACTACAAAAAGTATTTATTTGGTTGCTGAAGCATACTTTGAGAAGATGCATGCTTAAAGCAAGTTTGTTCTATCTCCCAAACCTAACTTACCATGTACTTTTATTCTTAATAGGATATAAGGAACGGCTCAGGAAATCGTGCACTATCAAGCACCACACTCTTTCCGCAAAGTATTCGAAATTCCACTCCAAAGAGCCAATCTCATCGTGGTTCAATTGCTCCACCAACATCTATCGAAGTTAACAGAAACCTCCTAAACAAAAATAATGGATCTCATTTTGATGTGGTAAACGGTATCAATAGGAATATGATAAAAGGAAGAGAGATAGACGAAAGACAATACTCAGCAAAACTGAGTGAAATTGACATCTACGAGAGTTCTCGTTACGATGCACTATTGCTTAAAGAAGATTTGAAGAATACAAACTGGTTGCATAGTGCTGATGATAAAATTGATCAAGGATCCTTATTATTTGATAATGGATTTGAGAATCTGCCTGAGCCTTTTGGCCTCTTATAGCATCTAAAAGAGGTTGTGCTTGATGCATTTGTAAGATGTTATTTATATTCCAATTCTTATAAAGCTCCAAGTTGAAAAGAAAGTAAAGATGCATTGTATGTTTTCTGCAATATGCAGATAAATTAGTGGATTTAAATTTGATCTTACTCTTATACAATAATGCAGGAAAAAGATTACATGATGATATATAGGTTCAACTTTCTTGAGTGGATGAAAATTTTCATACATAAGTTTTTTGTATGCACTTGTCAAAAGGCAAATGTACTTTTGTAAGTACATAAAGATGGAATGTGATGTTTTATGCAAACAATATGATTGAGTGTTTATTTTCCCCTTGTCAATGGACACTAGTTAAGGTTAGTTGCATTTCACGCTAGATAAATTACTTTTTTCTCCTCCTCCAAGAAATGTTTGAATTTCACTCATATCTTATTTCCTTTTTGTTAATTTACACTTCCATCCCTTCTAAGTGACAATGAATGACTTTGAACAAAACTTCTAGTAAATGAAATTATCTCTTTACTGCTTTCAATTAGTAAATGAAATTATCTCTTTACTGCTTTCAATTATTCAATATCATTGGTGACTAATTTTGAGCACTGTATGGTTGAGAATAGTGTAATTTTCTCTTATAGTTTAATTTATTTATTTATTCGACATTTTTTTATAAAAAAAATCAAACAAAATATATAAAAATAGTATTTTTCTAAAATAATTTATATTTTCATTAATAAAAATAGAATAATGACACATGAATAAAAGAAAAACGAACAACAAGTTGTTCCGATAACTCTTTGAATGGCAAAACCAATTATCTTAAAAACAGTATCCATGCACCTAGGAGATACAACATTGTTATGCATAACTTTTTGAACTCTTTGCAGAAAACTCACAACCCTTGTTGCTAAGAAGCCAAAAATGTCGAATGCAAATGGTATGAATATATGCATGTTGATGTCAGAACATGCCTTCTAATGTTTGGCCACTATGCTTGAAGCAACTTTGAGGGGGGGCTATCCAACAATAAAAGCTTGTTCCTCAATCTCAGAACTAGTGAAACTCCGGTCAAGTCCACACGCGTTCGATTAGAATATATAGTAAACTATTTTCACAAATAAAAATAGTAATTGTGATAAGTATAATCATATATCATTAAATGATCAATGTATTTACCTCTGGCGTAGAATATCAATCATGCAAGCAACATGATTGGCATTGGGTGTAATGCCATAAATTTTTTCCATTGAGCTAAAATATTTCTTTCCATCATTAGCAAGTTTATAATCCCTACAAATTGTGAGGGAAATTCAGAATGCAGCTTCATTGGGCATTATCCCTTCCGCGAGCATCCTATTAAAAAGATCCTGGAAAAATTCTACACTTCTTTCCAAGTTTCGGCACTTGGAATTCATGTTTAACGGTGCGGTGGTCACAAGGTAGTTTTTTCGATTGAGAAAGTCCTAAGTAACGTATTTATCCACCCAATAGGCCAGTTCGAAATTGCCTAACTTTGCAATGGCGGACAGCACGCCAACCATTATGTAATCGCCTGGTTTCACTTTCATTTGTATCATTTGGCGAAACAATGCACAAGCTTGAATAGGGTCGCCATTTATTGTTGACCATGTAACGACATTGTTGTTCTTATTTAATAAAAACACGGATTGTGCGGTGGCCATGTTACCGGCCTTGGTATAGCCCGCGATCCGCGATTAATGTGGCAAATGAAACAAAAGTTTTTTCTGGCATATCATCGAATACAGTCCTAGCCCTACTCAACTCACCAGTCTTCACAAATCCGTGAATCATAGCGTTGTAGGACGCCATTTTTCTTTGAGGCATTTCATCGAATATTTTCATTGTCTGATTCAAATCACCAATAGCAATGTATCCAACGAGCATCGCAGTCCAAGTAACAACATTTCTTTTAGGCAATCCGTCGAACAGCTTAAATGAAAGCCTCTCGATCATCATAAAATATGCAATTGACAACTCACGGGTTCTATTAGAATATATAGTTAAAATATTTTCTACATGATGTGAGAAGTATAACAAGGCTGCTTCATTATGAGTGGCTCGGCACATTATGACATCAAAGCATGTTTCAGGTATGAGGTTTATTTATGCTATTACAAAAGGTTATTGTAATGAATTTAATTTATATGTATCGTCTGTGTAAAGTTATTTTATACATGCGTCCCATAATATATCGACACATCATATATGGTAATTAGAAATACATGATGTGTTACATTCATTAAATGATGTGACAACACATCATTGAATGTATGTGCAAAAAAAAATTTACACCGACGATGCACAACCATTAAATTCTATTGTAATTACCATTGCTGTGGTAGTAGAAAACTAGAAATGTAGTTTCCATGGACTTGTTTTAATTAATCAGGATTTTTGGAATTGTGTCGTATTCAAATTAGAATGAAAGAATTAGACACATTAATTGGTTTATAAATTTGGTTTTGCAAATTTCAAAGATTTGTATTAAGGTTTGTTCCTTATGGTTTAGAGAATATTAAATATTATTGTATGTGTTCTGACAAGGCCGTTCCAACTAAGTTACATGCCCGGCTTTCGGTAAAAATAGACTCCTAATAAATTAAAAAAGAAAATTCTATTTAATTTGTAAGTAAATAAAAAATAATAATTTATCTATGGGTGCAAACAGTATGTTAATGTAGTCTTAGGAGGTGCAGACAAAACCCACTTACAGAAGCCCAGCACAAGTCCAAGTGGGCTGGACTGATGGAAGTAGATTGCAGAATTTCTATTTACACCCATATGCTATGATGACTTGCTGGTTACACCCCCTAGGTGAAAAAAATTTAAATAATAATTGGAGGCCCCAAAATTTTGGAGGCCCAGCTCTGTAGAGCTGTTTGCACCTCCCTTAGGCCGGCCCTGTATTCTGAGATACTAAAATTAGTATTAGTATCAATTATTTAAGAATGATCAAAGTATCATTAGTTCCTTCAAATTATGAATGATCATAGTATCATCGTCCCTTTATTTAAGAATGGTCGTAGTTACCATATTAGAGTGGTCATAGCATCATATTTGAATGGACTTAAAACTATAGCGCATTGATCGTCTGTCTTGCACAATTTTAGGCAGTGTCGCGAAACGTCTTAAAGAAAGCGTACCGACTCGCGACACAATCCAGTAATCTCTTCTGTGACTGAAAATTATTTTAAATGATTTTTTAACCTCGAAAACAACATCGATTAAAACCGATAAACTCAGTATTTATAAATACAAAAACATTTATTGAACGCTATAAAATAATAAAGAATTTGTCCGTTGTAAATTTGTAGTCTTCTTTGTAAGTTAAAAAATGATCACATATACAGTTTTCTTTTAGTTCTCTCCCTTTAACCGGCCGTAGAGTTTTCTTCTTTTTTTTTCATTGGCGAGGGGTGGTTTTAGGTCAATTTTGGCCTAAAATCACCCCCTCTACATCTTTTTTTCTTGTTTTTTTAATTTAAATAAGTGATTCTCACATAGATTAAGTGTTTTATTTGCTTTCTTTTGCTGTGATTTCATAGTCTAAGTGCGGTGTTGTGTTGTTGGTCGTCATTGGTACGACGTTTGATTTTCCGTCTTGTTGCGGTGTTCGTTTAGTTCATATTGAAAGATTGACTTCAATCAATTGCAGATTCAATCAATGATTTGGACATCGTTGCAGATCCGGAAGTATGGAAATTTCGGTGACTTTAATTTTATCATAGCTATTAACTTGGATGTTGTGAGTTTGTTCGCAGATTCATATTTTTTATTTTTAGTGATGTTGAATTTGTATTTGCATCTGATGTACTCTATCGATTATTGGAATGAATTAATATGTTGTTTTTGAGTAAAAAAAATTACCACAGATCACTTAATTGAACAACAATTTCATTGGCTCTTTATAAAAAAAAAATGTTACTGCCTCTTAACTCTTTCAAATTGTCACACATCCACTATTAAAAATATAAGAGAGAAAAAGAGAAATAAAATTATAAAAATATAGGAGATTAAATTGAATGGTTTTTGTGTAACAATTAAAAAAAAAATCAATGGAGGGAATACACTCTAAGGACCACAAAGATGGGAAGGCTTATACTTTAGTTGTGGTCCTTTACCTCTAGGGAGGCACATGTCTTTAATATACACATCATTTTCACTATAAAGACTAAAGAGGCAACGTTAAATAGTTCTTCTACAATATCAAAACTACATATTCTGAAAAATTGTCCCTTGGTCACAACATAAGACACAATGTACGACTATATATATAATGTTATTACCATTCAAATTTGATCATGTCAACACCCTTTGCGTAATTGCAATAGTAGTTTTTCAATCTTAAGCTCAAATTTTTCAACATTAATTGAATCATTGACCCTTCTATATAAACTAAACTGAAAATAAATACTGTGCTAAATTTAATTTTGTAGTGACTCAATTCATAGGAAGACGGGAAACCCATACCTTCCATCGAGATCTACATTAACAAGAGTGAGTAGTACTATTCAATAGTTCAAATATTACAAAGAGAAAAATTAGTGCTTCATATTCATTCATTCTAATAATTGAAAGATTATATTAGATTTAAGTATAAATTCAACATTGCTAAAAATAAAAATGATAAATCTACAAACAAACTCACAGCATCTAAATTAATAACATACAACGGCAATGTTCCTACTAATATATGATAAAATTAGTGCTTAGTTATAACAGAAAAATTCCTAGATAATAATTTAGTATGTATCTTATAGGTTGGCCCGTTCGATGAGGAAGAATGAGTGTAGTTTAAGCTGAGTAATCTTCAACGTTGAATGCCTGCCTCCCAAATCATAAACATCCATAATTTCACTTTGATAGCATATGTAAGGTATTTTCGCATGTGCCAGTACTAGATTAAAAAAAATATAAGAAATAAAAATCAACATAATATTGGTCTGAGTGAAATTAAACTCATATCTTTAAATTATACTTATAAGATTTTAAATTTGAGTTTTGGTCTTAGATGAGGTGGTAATTCACTGAAATTAAACTCACAAATAATTGTGAGATCCCGGGTCATGATGTCCGACCTAACAATTTCAGCATTTTTATCAGTTGAACTAGGACTTAGGGGACTAATACTATGTTTGGGTGTCAAAGAGATAGTGAAGAGAGAAATAAGAGAGAAGAGAGATAGAAGAGAAATTAGATAGATGGTTTGGATGAATAGAAAAGTGAGAAGAGAGAAATTAATAAAAATAGGAAAATAACAAATTTATCCTTTTTTAAAATAAAATAAATAAACTAGTTGAATGAGGGTATTGTTGTAAATTTATTTATTTCACTTCTTGACACACAAATCTCTCCTAATATGGAGAGATTTGTTTTTTACCGTTACTAGTCATTATATTTCTCTCTTTCCTTATTTCTCTCCTCATCCAAACTATAGAAATAGCCAATTTCTCTGCTAGCTCTCTCTTTCTTATTTCTCTCTTTTGTAAATCTACCTAAACAAACACAATGTAAAGGCATTTTTGCCAGTTGAGTGAAAAAATATACTCCCTCCGTTTTTTTTAAGTGTCCAGTTTTGTCGGATTTAGCGTTTCTATTTAACTGTCCATTTTGTGTTTTATTTTAAGGGTACGATTTGTCAATTGTACCCTTTTTTAATTACACTTATCTTTTTCAATAAATATTTTTTATATATATTTGAAAAACTAAAGTTTTTTTTTTAAAAAAAAACAAAAAAGTTTGTTTATTGTTATATTCTATCGATAACATTAATCAGAAAATATTTTTTTTGTATAACAATAAATCTATTGATGAGGGTATAATAGGAAGATAAGGTGCAAAAATCCAATTTCTTAATTTGGTGTTACTATTCTAAACGGACACGAGGGAGTAGTTAGGATGGGAGATCCCCACTAAAAATGATCAAAAAATATAAGTTATATAGTGGACTATAAAGTTATAAAAACAAGTCCGTTCCTTTTTATTTGTAATTTTAGAAAAAAATATTTGTTTCAAATTATTTGTCGTGATTTTTTCTGTTTTTGTATTGAGGAAACTCTCCTAAGTTATAGTGTTATAGGAGAATATTTTGGAGATTATTTAGATATTCTTTTTTTTTTTTTCATAATAGGTATTCTAATTTTTTTGTTCTCATGACTTTTCATATAAAGCTAGGAGAAAAATAAATTTCTACATCAAATCTTTTAAAAGAACAAACTAATCTTAAATATTCTAAACAAAAATATAAATTTTAAATAAATCCTAATAATATCTATTTTAAATATAAATTTTAAACATATTTAAATATAAAATCTGTAAAAATATTTATACATTATTCTCGACCTATATATACACGGTGCTTTTCATTAACAAACTTTTCTTTTCTTTCTCTATGGTTGTGTGTTCCTGAAGATATGCCGTTAAAGCTTGTCCTTGCTTCCTCTTTGCCGTTACTTGTCATCACCAACACTGCTTTAAGACTTTTCTTTTGTTTCTCACAATCACATGTATTCAATCACAATCACAGTCAACTTGATTCATAGTCTGAACAAAACACTTAATGATGCCACAAACACAATCCTACTTTGTTACTATACAAATTTTCTTACTATTACTTGTGTTTCCTCAAACTAAATCTGATCTAAATTTAGAAAAGCAAGCATTACTTGATTTTATTGCTACATTACATCATGGTGAAAAAGTCAATTGGAGTTTCAATACTTCAATATGCACTTCTTGGGTAGGAGTTAAATGCAATCCTAAGGGCTCTCATGTTAATTCTGTTAGGCTTCCGGGCGTTGGATTGCGCGGTTCTCTCCCCGAAAACACCCTCGGTAAGCTACATGGTTTAATCAGTCTCAGTCTTAGGTCTAACAACTTGTTTGGAAACCTTCCAAGTGACATATTTTCAATTCATTCACTAAGATTTATATATCTTCAACATAACAATTTTTCAGGTCATATTTCTGATTATTTACCACCCCATCTTATGTTTCTTGATTTGTCCTATAACTCTTTCACTGGAAAAATTCCAAGTATAGTCCAAAACTTAATATATCTAATAGGACTAAATCTTCAAAATAACTCTCTCATAGGACCTATTCCTAATATTATTGTTGAGCTTCCTAACCTTAAGAATTTGGATTTGAGCTTCAATTATTTGAATGGTTCAATCCCCTCAGGGCTTCATAAGTTTCATGCATCATCATTTAAGGGAAACTTAGGATTATGTGGTGCACCTTTGAAACAATGTTCTTTAGGTTCTTCCCCTACTACTATTTTGTCTCCAATAATAGTCTCACAAAAAGTACCTAGTGAAAACTCAAACAAGAAGTTAAGTACATGGGGGAAAATTGCTATTTCTTTAGGAGTTTTTGCAGCAATGCTTATTCCAGGTTTTGTAGTAGTGTTCTACTGTTTGAAGAAAAAAGTAGGTGAACAAAATATAGCAACTAAAGAGAAGAGTGAAAAGCTTATGGAAGAATTTGGAAGTGGTGTGCAAGAAAATGAGAGAAATAGGCTAATATTTTTTGAAGGTTGTTCTTGTAATTTTGATCTTGATGATTTGTTAAGAGCTTCAGCTGAAGTACTTGGTAAGGGAAGTTGTGGAACAACTTATAAAGCTATTTTGGAAGAAGGGACAATAGTGGTTGTAAAGAGGTTAAAAGAAATAACAGTGGTGAAAAAAGAATTTGAACAGCAAATGGAGATTGTTCAAAGACTTGATCATCATCCAAATGTAGTTCCACCTCTTGCTTACTATTATTCAAAGGATGAAAAATTGATTGTTTATGATTACTTAACATCTGGCAGCTTTTCCAAGTTATTGCATGGTAATTAATTACTCTCATTTTTAACTTTTTCTTGGATTTTTGCATAGTATTAGTATATGTGTTATCAATTTTCTTATGAATCAATATATGTTATCAACATATTACAAGATATTACTATCACTACATTACAAGTTACATGTGCTTGAATGTTTTCACTATGTTTAAATGTGCTTTTAGTCTCCAAAGTATCGCGATTGTGTGATTTTGATATCCCAAGTCCCGATAGTACAAATTGGGTGCCCGAGTATTTCAATTGCTACAATCAGATCCCTTTTGTACATAATCATTTCATTTTTAGCATGAGTCGCTATGTGGCCAACATGAGTCTAAGTTGGTGTTAACTTAATCCAGTTTGGAAAGTTGATGAGGCCAAATAATGGTCCCTCGACCATGAAGGTTCTCGACGTTAAAGATTAATGAACTGAGGACCTGAATGCAACAATTGGTATATCTTGAAGATCCAATTTGCGTAATTAAAACTTGAGGGACCAAAATTGCACAATTGTGATATCTAAAAGACCAAAAATGAAATTAAGTCTTTTTGTAATGTACGATTAGACATGATTATATTATATGCATTACCATTTTCTGATTGTTTCATTTTCTTACTGTCATATTAAATATGATGACAGGAACAGGTGAAACTGCACGAACTCGACTAGATTGGGATTCAAGATTGAAGATCATGGCTGGAGCTGCAAAGGGCATTGCCTATATCCACTCAGCAAATGGAAGGAAACTTGTCCATGGCAATATAAAATCATCCAATGTGCTTCTCTCCATGGATCTTCAAGGCTGCATTTCAGATTTTGGCCTAACACCACTAACAAGTTTATGTGTCTCCCTTAAAAGTCCTCCAGGATACCGAGCACCGGAGGTGAACGAAAGCAGAAAATCTACCCAAAAATCTGATGTATACAGCTTTGGTGTTCTTCTTCTTGAGATGCTGACAGGGAAAACACCAGTTCAATATTCAGGTCATGAAGATGTGTTTGATCTTCCAAAATGGGTTCAATCTGTTGTTAGAGAGGAATGGACTGCTGAAGTGTTTGATGTTGAGCTAATGAGATATTCAAACATCGAAGAAGAGCTTGTGCAGATGCTGCAACTGGCAATGGCATGTGTAGCAGTGATGCCTGACACAAGACCTTCAATGGAAGAAGTTGTTAGGATGATTGAAGACATCAGAGGATCCATTTATTAGCACCAGTTACCATTCACAGAGGACAGGTTCAAAGTGTCTCATGTTCATGCATGTAAATTCATTGCCATGTTTGAATAGTGCCTACTTGTCAAGATTAGGTCTCAGCATCAAAAGAAAAACGCTTATGTTTTAAGCATCTTGCCATTTTCTTTCACCTTTACATGATAGCTTTAACTTCTCTAAAACATACTAGTAAATTTGTAATAGATTAATTTTTTAAAAGAAAAAATAATATTATTTTTATGGTAATAATGGATAAAGGACTACTTATTTTTCAGTTATTTTTTCCCTGGTAATCCAGAGTTCGGTCATAAATAAAGTCTGACGAAGAATTGTTCCTGCCATAGAGCAAATTTTACATTTCATCAAAAAACTTGTCATTACAAAAGAATATGGCTTGTACATCAATTACCAAAATGAATCATTAAATAATCAGACATGGCACAGGCTAGTTACCATCTATCAAATGTGTGTTTGGAAGAATTTATTTGGAGTTTATTTAAACTTATAACATAAACACTACTGAAAATATTTGAGTTTCAAAAATTGTTTACAAAATATTTATAAGTTGTTTTCAACATATTTCGACAAACTCATCAAGACAGCTTACACAAATGGCTTATAACTTAAGTGAAAACATATCGATAATATTCTCTCAATATATAAATAACTTATATATGATAAACATATATGCAAAAAGAACTTAATTAAATTGTTTACCCAAACGCACCCTCAATTCTTACTCATGAGTCGTATCATTTCCAATTATGAAAGCAACAGAAAGTAAAGAACCACAATATAAAACTCTATATTCCTTCCTGGTACAATATTTCCTAATGTTCAAAGAATTGGCATACAGATATAAAAATGGCCGAATTTGGCTCAACCTATATTGGTATTCTGACTAATGTAAGTGAGGTTACTGTATATTATGGACCGCCATAACAAAAATGATAATTGTCTGTTTCACCCACTATTAAAAATCAATTACTGGTGTTTGAGGAGTTTTGGTTAATCAAATCAGCACCACTAACATACTTAGCAAAAAACGATATCAGACGAAATGGAGCACCAATAAGAGGAGCATCTGTTATTGGCACAGCATCATCATTCTCCACATTCTTGGTATCCTGCAGCTGTATATCTCTTACATCATTATCATCCAGTGGAATTTGAACAATGTCTTCAGAATCATCAGGTACCAGTGAAAAGTTTGAAATCACCCCAACAGCATGCTCGGCATGAATAGAGTTGCTATTATCATTAGCCAAATTCTTTTCCAACGAATCCAACTCTGGTGCTGATATAGACGTAATCTCAGATGATTCAGGTTCAGCAACGGCAACACCAGCAGGTTTAACAAATTCAATCAACTCATCCGGTCTAGTGACTCCAGAAAGTCTAATTTCTGTGTCTCGTTGATCTAGTTCAACACATAGCTTCTGGACCTGAGGATACAAATGACTTAAGAACACACAACACTATCTACAAAATCTAACCGATCAATCTAAATCTACTAATACATGGGAGAAAGAAAGAAAAAAAATCAAATCTTAAAGTCATTAACAAAACCATCAAGACCCTGCATATTTACCTTCTCAACAAGTTCAGCATTTTCCGCCATCAATTTTTCCACCAACATATAGGCCTCTTCAATTTGAGATTTCAACTCCTTGTTTTCAGAAGCATGATCCTGTCCATCATTAAGCAAAAAATTGTCAGTGGCAACATAAAAGGCAAGAAAAAGTAAAGGTTCTTCTTTCTCCTTCCTACTCCAAGTCGTGAATAGAATAAAAAATCCCTTTCCACAGTTATATAAAACTATCGATGATCTTTTCCTTCTTTTAAGGATGTCAAGAAAATGTATTTTCCTATGAATTAATATGTACTGTAGATTTTAACCATAAAGATACCACAAACAAACCTTTGCAGATGCATCCTGTGAAGCGGAAGAAGAGATAATGTTTTCAAGATTCTGGATTGTTGAATGAAGACCTGACAAGTTTTCCCTCAATTGCTGGTTTTCTAGCAAATGGTTATTCTTGGACTCTTCCAATTCTGCCACCTGCCATGCTTTGTTTTTAATTTCCATATCAGAATTAACACGGGTTTGTTACAAAATGGACATGAGCAAATAACAATATGTGAGGGTAATTCATCAAACCAATGTTTATTTGAAGAAAAGACTTATTTAAAGAAGAAAACATTTATGTCAGAAGGGGATCAAGATTGGCAAAAGAACATTAAGTCAAAATGAAGGAATTACTGAATCAGTTTTTAAGTACCAAAACAACTAAAAATATTGCCGGAATTGTTACAGAAGTTAGCCAGAAAGCGTAATTAAGAAAAGATCAGGATCGTGCTTTGGTGCTCATAAAACCAGTTATGGCTCACTCGCAATAGTAGTCCAAGCTATATTGTTAGTTACCTGATTCCAAAACTGAACATTACATGATAATGTTTCAAAGATAGTGATAAGGAAATTAAGGATAATGGTACTTGAAAATAATAATCTGTAATAATTTCTTAAGGTTTTCAGTATAAATATTCATGTATGTATAAATAGGTGTATATACACCAAGTACATACCTTCATTTGTAGCATACTGATGTTTCCTTTCAGATTTGAAATAACTTCTTTAGTCGAGTTCTGCAAATAAAATACACAATATTCCTCTTGTAAGGGACGGAAACACAAGAAATAGAGAACATATTTAGCACTATTCTGCTGACTCTTCACAAGGATTGGATGCTGAAAATTGCTAATCTACTATAGGAAAGTTAAGGTTGTTTTAAGAGAATATATTCAATACAGTAACAGATTAGAGAGTAGACGAGTCATTACCTTTTCCTCAACAGAAGAACTCAAATCACTATCCAGAAGATTTACTTTTTGCTCTAAACTCTCCTATAAAATAATGTATATATTAGATTTAGAAATTCCATTCTAAACTTTCACTAACCCAGAAAAAGGAAAATGTGTGAAACACTATCAGGGGAGATGGTCGGCTAAGGTTAAATAAACAATAAATGTAAGAATTAAGTTGAAGAAGTTCTAACCACTTTTAGGCTCAAAATGGCTTTTTCATTCACCAACTGATTGGTTTTTTCAACAAATCCAGTCTGCATATGATATAGTATTGAATATGAAATATCTTGATAGATAAGTTTTCAAACTCAATGCCTCCTAAATCTTTTAAAAGAGAATAATTTTAAGTCGCACACCTCTTTTTGAAGTAAGGAATTATTCTCACTCTGCAATTGTGCTATTCTCATTTCCAGACCAGTAGTCTGTAGATAATTGAGTTAAATATACTAGTCAGTAGCTAAATTTATATAAGGATAACAAATTTTGATAGTGCAGAAGAGCCATCTACACATTCATCAAAAACTATTCTATTCAAATCCAGTTACTTCTTAATATAAAAAGTTAAGGTGACAAATTAAACAAACAAAATATAATCGGTGCAATAACACATGAGGGAATTGACAAGTTATTACCTCTTTCTCACTAAAGGAACTCAAATTGCTTTCCAGAATCTTTACTTTTTGCTCTAAACCCTCCTGTGTAATAAATGTATAGCAGACTTTTAGTATTTAAACTACAATGCCATTAACAAAAGAATAAAAATAAAAATATTCATGTATGAGCAGCTAAGAGGGGTGAAATCAGCCAAGATTAAATAAACGGTGAATGAAGGAAATTGAGAAGTTCATGAACCTAGGCTCAAAGTCAAAACTACCTTTTCACTCAGTAACAGACTGGTTTTTCCCACCAATCCAGCCTGCATATGATAAAATATAATATTAAACATCTTCATAAAAAGTATCTCCAAAATTTTACCAGTCAGTAGCTATATATAAGGATGACAAATTTAAATAATGCACAAGAACCATGCATACATTCGTGATTGATCAAAAATTGTTCTATTCAAATCCAATTATTTCTGTTTAAAAAGCAGATCAAAATTAGGTGCTGATTATACCTAGTGTCCTATACTAAGAGTTAAGGTCATAAATTAAGCAAACAAAATATACTCAATGTCAATGCAATAACACGAGAGAAATGACAAGTTATTACCTCTTTCTCACTAAAGGAACTCAAATTGCTCTCCAGAATATTTACTTTTTGCTCTAAACCCTCCTGTGCAGGAATGTATAGCTGATTTAGAATTTAAATCGCAATGCCATCAACAGAAAAATATCTAAATATTATTTTTATATAAGCAGCTAAGAGGGGTGAAATCAGCTACAGCCTACGGATGAAAGAAATTGCAAAGTTGATGAAACTAGGCTCAAAACTACCTTTTCATTCTGTAACATATTGGTTTTTTCGATCAATCCAGCCTGCATGTATGATATAATATTAAATATTAAACATCTTGATAAACAATAACTCCAAATAAATGGTCCTAAATGTTATTCTGATATAAACAGCTAAAAGGGGGAAATCAGCTAAGGTTATATAAACGCTGAATGAAGGAATTTGCAATGTTGATGAAGCTAGGCTCAAAACTACCTTTTCACTCAGTAACAGATTTGTCTTTTCCACCAATCCAGCCTGCATATGATATAATATTAAATATTAAACCTATTGATAAACAATATCTCCAAATAAATGTTCTTAAATATTTAAAAGAATATGTACTAAAACACACTAACCTCTTTTTGAAGTAGGCAATGAATCTCATTATGCAATTGTGCAATTCTCAGCTCTAGATCAGTCTGCAGATAATCAAATTAAATATACTAGTTAATAATTAAACATATATAAGAAAATATAATTCAAATAGTGTTTTGCATTAGCTTATTTTTCGGAAATAACTGGCGTTTCTTGAAGCTTCCTTACAGAACCTTTTCTTTTAAAGAGACTTATTTCACCAAAAATGAACTTTCCCAGACATGGTAAGAGCCATGCACACATTCATCAAAACTGTCCAATTCAAATTGAATTACCTTTGTTTGTTTCTGCAATTCATTTTCAGTTTGTAATTCATTGATAACCTTTTCCAAGGTAACCTGTAAAAAGAAAGGCAAAATAAATGGTAGGGATGAAAACAGTTATAATAAGAGAACTTTTTTTAGAAATAAAGCTCAATTGTAGTCCTTTTTTATGTCTTTCTAGGCTGCTATTAAGAAAGTAAATATACAACAACAACCAAACCTTATCCCACTAAGTGGGGTCGGCTAGATGGATCAAACGACACCGAAATGCTCTATCATATACCATATTTCTATCCAACTCATTAATCTTAGATCTTTCTTAATAGCTTCTCTTATAGTTTTTCTAGGTCTTCCTTTACCTCTAGTGATTTGACTACCCTTCATCTGATCTACTCTCCTTACTACAAAATCTACATGGTCTTCTCTCTACATGCCCAAACCACCTAAGCCTAGTTTCCACCACCTTTTCTACTATAGGTGTTACCCCAACTCTCTCTCTAATGTTGTCATTTCTAATCCTATCCCATCTAGTCTTACCACACATCCAATGCAACATCTTCATTGCTGCTACGCTTCATTTATTTTCATGTTGGTTCTTTACAGCCCAACACCGTCCCATACAACATTGCCGGTCTTACAATTGTCCGATAAAATTTTCCCTTCAACTTAAGTGGTACTTTTGTATCACATAAAACACCTGAGGCCCTCCTCCATTTCAACCACCCATCTTAAGAAAGTATGATAAAACTTACAATACACTACCTCTTTATGAATGTGTTTATCAATTTCCTCTTTCAATTTTGTAATTGTCTCCTCTGCTGTGGCCTGCATAAAGATGGGTTATATGCATTCATACTAAAGGATATTGGTGATAATGTCATATTATAAGCATGTAAATAATAAATTAAATACATCCAGTAGATGCAGTTTAAAGTAAAATTACCTCTTTCTGAGTGCCCAATTCATTTTCTTCTTTCAATTTTCTTATTGTCTCTTTTGAAGTGGCCTGTTGTGAGATTTGGTATACATTACAAATTTAAAACAAAGAACAGGTATTTCTTGGATAAAATTTAAAATATATTACCTCTTCTAGCATATGAAGATCATTTTCCTTATTCAATTTTCTAATTGTATCTTCTAATATGACCTGTGGAATGATAGGTGTTGTACATGTTAAAAAATTTGAAACATAAGGACTCAAACAAAGGACATATTTTTACATAAAACACTACCTCTTTCTGAACATGCATATCAAGTTCTTTTTTCAATTTTCTGATATGCTCTTCTAATGCAACCTGTGGAAAGATAGATTAAATGTGTTGAAAGAAAGTCGCAAGCTATAAACATTAGTAATTAGTAAAAAAAGAATAAATGTCGCTCAGCTAGAATTTAAGATATATCACCTCCTTTTGCACATGCATGTCCTTTTGTTCATTCAATTCTTTGATTGTCTCTTCAGATATGGTCTGTAAAATGATTGAACGTTACTGCCAAAACATAAACGATAGGTGTTTTTTCTCAGATAAAGCATTACCTCTTTCATAATGTGCATATTATTGTCTTCGTTCAGCTTCCTGACCATCTCTTCTGACATCACCTTTGTATCGATACACAGTACATATTATAAAAACATTGAGACATGATAAAACAAAGGACATATGTTTCTTAGAAAAAATATTACCTCTTTACGAATGTGTGAATCATTTTCTTCTTTTAATTTCTGGATGGTCTGCTCTGATATGGTCTGTGGAGCGATATGCCGTACAAGTTACAAGAAAGCATATGCTTATTGAAAATTTGAAGTATTAAACATGGCAAAATATTACCTCTCTCTGGATGAGCATAGCATTTTCTTCTTTTAAGTTTCTAATTGTTTCGTCCAATATGTTCTGTCAAAAGAAAGCATATGCTTATTGAAAATTTGAAGTATTAAACATGGCAAAATATTTCATCAGTAAAATATTACCTCTCTCTGGATGAGCATAGCATTTTCTTCTTTTAAGTTTCTAATTGTTTCTACCAATATGTTCTGTCAAAAGAAAGCATATGCTTATTGAAATTTTGAAGTATTAAAAATGGAAAAATATTTATTTGTAAGAAAATAAAATAAAACTTTTCAGACATCTTCAGCAAATTCTGTTTGTGAATATCACTTTCATCTCCCATTTTTTTTAATTACTTCTTCTGACATGGCCTGTCAAAAGGTGATTTCATTTAACTTGACAATGCACTCATGTCCACAAACACTCAACTCAAACAAGAGCCAAAGAGAGAACAAGGAAGATCCATTTTTTATGAATTTGTTTGTATAACAAGGGAGATTCAATTTTTTGGCCATATATAACTTGCACAATAACTCACACAAACCTCGAAAAACTAAATAGAAAGTAAATTAGGAAATAACAAGTTCAGACTAAATTTCTCAATTTCAATGAAAAATAATAACAGCTAGAGAAAACATATTTCACTTCATGAACCAACATTTGAAATATAGGACTAGAGTAACGAATTGGTGGAAATCTATATTGGTTGGTGGAAAACTTACACATTCTTTACCATTTGGCAGATGTCCATTGGAATCCAAATTAGTACTTTGCCCATCTGCAGACTCCACTGGTTGAGCAGGCTCGCCCTCTCCGCTTTTCACCAGATTCAGATCTCTGTTTGCGACTTCCACATCGCCATTCCAATCCACACTCACACTTTTCTCAACAGTTGCCCCCAAAAGCTGACCAGGCTCATCCTTACCGCTATTCACTAAATTCTGATCCATAGTTGAAGTTTCCCAATCCCCATTTGAGTTTACCGCCACCACAGAAAGACCGGTGTGCTCATCCTTAGCATCATTCACCAGATTATTATCCCTGGTATCTGTTTCTCTTTCTCCATCCTCATTCAAATTTTCTGCAGCATCAGAAAGACTACCATGCTCGTCCTTAGCATTATCGACCAGATTCTTATCTCCGGTAACTGTTTCTCCATCCCCAATTGAATTTTCCGCAGCCTCAGAAAGATTAGCATGCTCATCCTTACCATTATTCACCAGATTTTGACCCGCGGTACCTGTTTCTCCATCCCCAATCGAACTTTTTGCAACCTCGGAAAGACTAGCACGCTCATCCTTACCATAATTCACCGAATTCTGAACCCCAGTATCCACATTCTTGTTTTGCTTGTTCTTTTTTTTCTTATTTTTTCTCCTTTTCTTATCATCCTCCATCTACCCAGCTAAAATTTCTATTCCAACTTCTTAGAAACACCACTCACTATCCAAACACACAAACACAAACAAAAAAATAAAAATGAGAACTTTCAGGTTCAAAAACCACAAATGTTAAAACCCAATAATGCCAACTTCAAGATCAAACACCCAGAAACAGAATCGATCAATTTCCATTATATTGCAACAAAAAACACCAACCTAGCTATAAATCTTAAATCTATAATAATAAAAAAGTTAATTAAATTGGGGGGAATCTTAATTCTTAAAACAACAAAAAGAAGAAAGTGGCGAATGCAAAAAATTATTTGATGAAAAAAATGCTTACAGAGAGAATCTGGAAAGATTGTTGATGTCGATGAGTTAAGTTAGCGTAATGTGAAAAACAAAAGTCTGTGTGAAATGAATCTGTGAATGGAAAGTAAGAGATGGTGAGTTTGAGTGAGTGAGAAGCGATTTTGTTAGAAAAGTGATTAATTGAATTGAAGGGTTGTTGTGTAGTGTCGATGAGCGTTTTTTGCGATTTGGTTTTATGGAACTTTCACGTTTTGTTTTGTGTAATATACTGTTCGTGTCATCTTTTCTTATTTCCTCTTGTGTAATGTTTTTTTTCCTGTTACGTTCAGCGGTGGTTGGCGCTGAGTTCGGTAGGAATGATTACAGTTAATGTCAGAACTGACCCCCGAACCAGATTAAACTGGTGTGAAAGCCAAAAAAAATATTTTTTTACTAAATTATAAATAAATGATATTGATTCATCGATGTAATAGAAATTTAAAATCGCTAAAAGTAAGAGGGTTTATTCGATGAACAACTCACGGCATTCATGTTAATAGTGTAAAATGGCAAATTGCTTAAGCCTAAATATTTTACTATATTGAAGTGTCCGAAATATCCATGGCGCTGGATCTGTAGCGTTGACGACACCAAAGTCATTGTTTGGTATGCACTAAATGCGCTGCACTAAAATGGGAAATCAAAACAAACAACGTCGCACTATAAGACGACAAAATCAGAAGAAAAAATACAAAAGAAACACTAAATATATGTGAAAATCACACTTATTTAACTAAAATAGAAGAAAAATAATTTTGAGGGGTGATTTTAGGTTTAACTTGACCCTAAATCACACATCTATGATAGATCAAGTAGATAAAAGTTCAATTAAACAATTATTTTAATCCCTAAAAGTGTCACTCGTTGTCATAATAGTCCATAAATCATCAAAAATCTTTTTAAATTCCCTTAATCGAACATTTGTTAGTCGATGAGGTCCCTGATATTGTTGGTTTTTTCTAATTAACCCTTTGTTAATTTGAGGGTATTTGCCTTATGCTGACATGGCACCAATCAAATTCAGCCAAATATAATCAATTATTTAAGTCAAATATATAAGTAATATTTTACCACAAGGTAATTTTGACTACTTTTATTTTCAATTAATTATATTTTAGATATTCTATTCTATGAATTTACATTTTAGATCCTAATTTCAATTGCCTCTAATTTATTTTTACATCTTCTTCTTCACTTTATTTTTACATCTTCTGCTTCACTTTGTTTTACAATATTATCAGGCCAACCAACTAATCTCCCAGAGGAGAACAAAAGCAGAATAGTAAAGGGTAAAATAACTCCAACGACGTTACTCCGCCGAACAACTCCGACGATTCCGATGAGGCATTCGTTCCGCCGCTCAATTTCGCTATGTTGATAACGGTATTTTCAGGTCTGGTTTTCCCGATTCTGCCAACTTCGGTTTCATGAAATCGCTTCGTCTCCGTTCCGTAATGTGAGAGTTCAATTTTTTCCTTTCTATGTTGTATTATTGTTTGATTCATGAAATCGATTTATTGATGTTAGTTTTTGTGCAAATGTTTGTGCCCTGAACCCTATCCTGAAACGACTGCGGAGTTTTTGAAGGCTAATGAAATAAGGCTTTATCAATTTGGTATCCATGGATTCAAGGTTTGTATCCAATTTTATTGCAATTAATTAGTTATTTTATTCCAACGTGTTGAATTGAATACTTGCATGATGCTTTGGAAAATTGATATCAATTGAAAATTCAATTATGAGTTGCATTTTCTTAGGTTTAACTTTTTTAACTCTGTGGCGTGGGAACGGCAACGACGGAACAACATAGCGGAGAAGATGGTAAGATTTTTTTAACTTTTTTAAAATTTTAAAAAGACACGTGTCAAGCTTTGGTTCATTAGATCGATCAAACGAACAAAAATTGCTCAAAGTTACTGGGACTTTGCCTCGTTAAAGTTAGACAAAATCGTTCCCTTCTTCTTTCACTTTGTTTTACGCTTTACTATTCTGTTTTCACAGCCGCCGCTTCATCACTTGTAAGATCGCCGACCGCTTTTTCTTGTCCTTCCTTCAACCTTCAAACGCTCATTCACCACTTTCAAAGGCTCCATAATCGCTTCTCCATCATCGGCCTCTTCACAGTTGTGTTTCAGAATTTTGTTTCTTTTGTTCCAGAATCGGGTTCATCTAGGTAATATTGATTTTATTTTTTATTCTCTTGTATGTTTGAATTGCTCTTTGTCAATTTAATTCCTTTAGTGATTTAGAATTCTTGTTTGAATTGTTAAAGTTGTGTTAATGTTTTTGGTCTAGGGATTTAGAATTTTTATTTTTCCTGCTTTTCGGTTTGTGTGGGATCAGGTGGTTGAGCAAAGGGATTTTGACTGCTTAATTTGGGCATACCTCTCAACTCTCAACCTCTCATTATTGATTTTCTTCTACACTTTTACAAATTTCACTTTTGTAATTGACATATGCTACTTGAATCTGGGCATACCTTGTGTTTGGTTCTTTATAGAATCATACTAATCTTTTTTTGCTTAAACAGAATCATAGTAATCCAGTGAAGGACCATAAACAATTGATTTTTAAGAAATTGATACAACAATCTGCTATACTATTAAAACTGGAAACATCAACGATTAATCAGATTCATATGTGACCACCACTTAGATTTAGATTAAATGTAAGAAATTTAAGTGATTGATTAATCATTTGTGTTTAGATGGGTTCTGGTTTATTTCCTGCACTATTTTGCAGGTTGTAATTTTTTCTCTCTTCATGAATTCTTCACAAATGAATGGCACCAACACAATATAGTAACTGTCCTGAAATGTTGTGTGTTGTTTTCTTGTGTCTATAACAATTTTTTTTTTGTAGGCTATAATTTTAAAATGTCTACATATAGTGAAGCAACGGTGCATCTAGAAAGTGATACAGATGAAGTAGAAATTAATAGTGGTAATGGCATGTCTAGTCAGCAAGGGAAAGAAAACTCCAATGATTACAAATGTATCAGTGATTTGACAGATGATGATATAAGGGGTATGGAATTCAGCACAGAGAACGAAGCTACAAAATTCTATGAATTGTATGCACATTTACATGGGTTTGCTGTAAGGAAGGATGACATGCAACGTGATCGTGAAAATAGGATTGTTATGCGTCAATTACTTTGCAATAAAGAGGGTACAAGTGACGGTTCTTCGAGGCCAACTATGCGAACTGGTTGTCAAGCGAAACTTCGACTACGTTATGATATTGTTCATAAAAAATTTAGAGTTTCTGTTTTCAACCCTACTCACAACCATGAACTAACTCCTGAACGTTTTGTTCATTTGATTCCTAAATATCGTAAATTGACTGAGGCAGATAAGCAAGTTGTTGATGGCTTGCATTCCCAAGGCGTTAGAACTTGTCATATCGTGGGTTATTTGATGGGTCAAAAGGGTGGTGGTCATGAAGGTCTCGGGTTTATTAGAAAAGACCTATATAACTACACAGATCATCAAGCAAGAGTTAGAATAGCAGAAGGAGATACATATGCGACTTTGAGTTATTTCCAGGGTAAGGCTGACGGTGATGCATCATTTTTTTCAGAGTTTAGTTTTACAGATGATGGACGCCTAGAAAACATCTTTTGGGCAGATGCTACCAGTAGGTTTGACTATGAGTGCTTCGGTGACGTTGTTGCTTTTGACGCGACTTATAGAAAGAACAGGTATGGCAAACCCCTTGTAATTTTTTCTGGATATAACCACCATGGAGAAACAACAATTTTTGCTGCTGCTTTAGTTTGTGATGAAACAATTAAGACCTACAAGTGGGTTTTAAATATGTTTTCAAAGGCCATGTATGGGAAACATCCAAAAGCAGTGATTACTGATGGTGATAAATCAATGAGAGAAGCCATTAGAGTTGTCTTTCCAAATACAAGGCACCGTCTTTGCGCATGGCATCTACATAGAAATGCTGGTGAACATGTGAAGAATAAAATTTTTTTAGAAGAGTTTAAGTCGCTAATGTATTCTCATTATACACCTGAAAAGTTTGAATATGAATGGAAGAGGGTTGTTGATAGTTATGGTGTATCAAACAATAAATGGGTAAATAAAACTTATGAATTGAAGAGAATGTGGGCAAGTGCATACATGCGAGACCATTTTTTATGTGGAGTTCGAACTACATCAATTTGTGAAGGTGTGAATTCATTTATCAAGAAGTATGTCAAACACAAAAACAGCATTGTGGATTTCTTGCATAATTTTGAAAGAGCTCTCAAAGACTATAGACATAATGAATTATTGTCGGATTTCAAATCATTCTATTATCATCATGTGCCAACAACTGCCTTGCCGACGTTTGAGTTAGGAGCTTCAAAGATATTCACTGCTAAAAAATTTCAAGTTGTCAAAAAGGCGATAGAGGGTGTTGCTGCGTTATCAGTCACTGAACGGAGTGAAAATGAAGACAATGTCGTTTTCAAGGTTAATGTATATCGCAACAAAGATATAGCTTTTTTTGTTCATCTTGACAAGTTGAACACTAAATTTTTATGTGATTGTAGACGTTTTGAACGTAGAGGACTGCCATGTTCCCACATTATTTGTGCCATGAAGTACGAGGACATGGATATGTTTCCTGAGAGTCTAATTTGCAAGAGATGGACAAAAACTGCGAAGAGTGATCATATCTCATCAGTTGCCTCCCAAGAAAGTAACGATGAAAAAATGTCAATGTTCCGTCGAGGAGCACTTGCCGCTGCATTCAACAGTCTATGTGATGTTTCGTGTAAGAGCGCAAGTGATTATAAGGAGGCTTTGGAAGGGATTTATAATTTGTGCAATAAGATAAATAAGGATCGTGAGGGAAACGGACACGACAAGCATAAGGCCAAGAAATATGTTGCGCGTGATCCGCTTATGGTGAAGTTTAAAGGTGCCCCTAGGAGGGGAAAATCGAAGCCGACAAGAAAATGTACTCAATGTGGAAAGCGTGGCCACAACACGCGGAGCTGTCCAACACTTGGTGGAACCGGTGTCGTATTTGAAGATGAAGATGGAGACGCTTCGCGTGCTGAATATGAGGGAGACGCTTCACGTGCTGAATCTGACAATGAATCAAAAAGTTTAAGTGTAAGTTGATTATTATGATTTTTTGAATATTTTATGTACTTGTTGAATCTGTAAATAAATTTGAAATTGTATATGATGTTTTATTTGGTTTATGTCCAGATGTCTAAAAGCCATGATATCAATGATGAAATACACTCTGTGGAAGAGTCAGATGGTGCACAACATGTTGAGAAAAACACTAGAAGTAAACGTAAGAGAAAATGTGACAATGTTGCTTTTTCAACACAAGACTCTATCAATAAAAGAACAACAAATACAGTCACTGGAAAGGATGATGCTTCTGTGAATCCAAATATCGCAATCAACACTAGTAATGTAATGCCTTTGTTACAGTATATTATTGAAAATATTGTTGCTTTGAAATGTTATAGTATGTTTACTTCTTCGTTTATTGTTGTTGTAGAGCAATATGTCACGTGACTTTGGTCAAAGTGCAAGATGGACTCATGATGTACGGTATGGTGTTAATTATTTTCCTATGCACAGTGGAATTCCAAATAATGGCGGATACACTTTTCCACAGTTCTCTCCGGGAGGCATCCTCTCGTCACATCCTAACACCGCTCTTCATGCGGGAACACAAAGTGTTCCTAATTATACACCGGTGTGTATTATAATTGTGCAACTTCTTATGCATCCCACAAGACAACCAGTGTGGTGCTGTTCATTGTAAAATCACAATTATTGGAGATTAATGATTCAAAAGTATTAATAAAAACAAATATTCAAAGAACAAAGCGCCAAAGGCAGCGGTTCACCAGAGGTGAACAATATGTATACTTATTCTAAAATAGCTCTATGACAGGATAGAAAACATGAAAGCAAAATATCACATAACAAAAAGTAAAACCAAATGGTTTTCCCCTATGAATTCAAACAACCAAAGCAAACTTTACTAATCACTAATATTTTCTTCAGTTCACGGGAAAGTTATTATCAATTAGTGTTGTTTAATGCTTTAAAATCAAAGAGCGCACTTTCAAAATGAAATTAGGGTCGATTTGGATTTTTTTTTAAAAGCCAAACTGAATATATATAAATATAATCTCAAGCACAAGGAGTACTTAAGGATTACAAAAGGTACACAGAAAAAGCAGGGAGATCTCAAAGACAGATACAAGCAGCCATCTAAGGAAAATCCCACCAAGATAAATCAAAACAGAAATTAGATACAATAACAGGGCAACATTTAGTAACACAGCAGCAGCACCACAAAGGCACACCAACCATCAGAGTCCCATCGCCTAGACCAACAACACAGCAAAGCAGCCTCACCGATTGAAGCAATCCCCCGGGTTCCATCGCCATTGATAAAAGAGACTCGGTGTACTTGCCATACGCTCTAAATACCACTGCCACGATGTCCTTTTAATGGATTCCACTACCTCCTCCACATCAATAACACCATTGTTGAAAATCCGATTATTTCTCATTCTCCAAATCATCCAAATAAACGCATGCCAAATAATCATCATCCCCTTCTTTCCTCTCTTCCCCACCCCACAGCGAACCAAGGTTGAAAAAGAGTGGCTAAGACTCGGAGGCAGCAGCAACACATATCCAATCCAATGGGCTATCTCGTACCAAATTGTTGCCGAGGTATCACAGTGTAGGAACAGGTGCAGAGCGGTTTCAGCAGAGCAATTACAGAGTAGGAACAGGGTCTATTTGGATTTATTTAATTGAGCTTATCTACTGACATAAACATTTGCGAGACCTTTTCAGAGAGCTTATGGAACTATTTCATTTCCAGAAACTTTACAAGATCAAATTTATGAGAACGGTCTATAGCTTATATGAAGACAACTTAACTTAATTTTATCTTTTGTTGATTATATATTTATAACTAAGCTGTTTATCAAACTGAGATTAGTTTAGTTCCATGGTATATTACATAAATAAACCTAAGAACATGCAACTCATAATTGAATTTTCAATTGATATCAATTTTCCAAACCATCATGCAAGGATTCAATTCAACACGTTGGAATAAAATAACTCTAATTAATTGCAATAAAATTGGATACAAACCTTGCATCCATCCATACCGAATTGATAAAGCCTTATTCCATTAGCCTTCAAAAACTCCGCAGTCGTTTCAGGATAGGGTTCAGGGCACAAACATCTGCACAAAAACTAACATCAATAAATCGATTTCATGAATCAAACAATAATACAACATAGAAAGGAAAAAATTGAACTCTCACATTACGGAACGGAGACGAAGCGATTTCATGAAACCGAAGTTGGCAGAATCGGGAAAACCAGATCTGAAAATACCGTTATCAACCATAGCGAAATTGAGCGGCGGAACGAATGCCTCATCGGAATCGTCGGAGTTATTCGGCGGAGTAACGTCGTCGGAGTTATTTTACGCTTTACTATTCTGCTTTTGTTCTAGTCTAGGAGATTAGTTGGTTGGCCTGATAATATTGTAAAACAAAGTGAAGAAGAAGATGTAAAAATAAAGTGAAGAAGAAGATGTAAAAATAAATTAGAGGCAATTGAAATTAGGATCTAAAATGTAAATTCATAGAATAGAATATCTAAAATATAATTAATTGAAAATAAAAGTAGTCAAAATTACCTTGTGGTAAAATATTATTTATATATTTGACTTAAATAATTGATTATATATTTGGCTGAATTTGATTGGTGCCATGTCAGCATAAGGCAAATACCCTCAAATTAATAAAGGGTAGAGAAGTAGTCACCGATATTGTTATCTTTGATGACAAAACCTTTTGAACTTTATGACATGTCCAATGACATGGCAAATCTCACTCAAAAATAAAATCTACCTAGGTAGGGACCAAAATGAAAATGAACTACAATAAGGACCAAAATGAAACCAAACTCATCTTCATCTCCTTCCTCTCACAACTTCACCACCCAACAATTCATGAGTATCATCAAAACCCTAAACAATCAACAAAAACCCAACAACTTATATTTTCCTTCTTCCTTAAATAGATGGGAATTTGGAAATACATTTTTCTCTAGCATCTTGATTTAGAGATGATTTTTTTTGGGGGGGGGGGAATATTTAGAAATGGTTTTATGAGTTGGAAGATAATTGAAGTATAAGAAGGTCGTTAGTTAAACTCAGAGATGCGAGCTAGCGAAGGCGATGCAATATTCATGGATCTCTTGAATTGATTTTGTTTGTTGGAAAAAATGGTTTATGTGATTGCTGGAAAAAAGGGTTTATATATATAATTCATGGTCATGGATCACCATTGATGAGATTCTTATAAACAAATAGAAAGGTCAAAATGATTAGACCACTACCTTCATTGAAATCCTTAGGATGAAAGAATCACATATTGAAAAAAGAAGACAATGTCTAGTTTACCTTCACTTTGGTGGTTTTAGCCCCTCAACGTCAATCTTTTTTGTGGTTTTTGTCCATCAATATTTATTTTTCTTTTTGTCTAGTTTACCTTCACTTTGGTCTCTCGCTATGTGGCATAAGTTTTTGTAAGTCAAATAACATGGCATGGTCAATGTCTACCTCAGCAAGAGTAAATAGGTTAATGACAAAACTTAACATCAAGAATTACTATGACTAACAAGAATAGGGGTGGAAATGAACCGAACCAACTCGAACAAAGTTCGAGACTCGATTCGACAATTGATTCGTTGAATTTGGTTCATGAATCAAATGAGCCGAACTTGAGCTAAATATTAAGTTCGTTAATTAAATGAGCTGAACTTGAGCTATATATAGTTCGGCTCGTTTGGTTCACGAGCTGGCTCGATTATATATATAACACTTCAGAATATATCATTTTTAAATAACACTTCAAGAATAATATTTCTCTTTGGAAGCATAAGTGATACTTGTTTCTTTGATGCTTCACAATTTATACACTAACACTAAGTCTCACATCGGTTAATTTATCTAGCATTGAGAGAAAACTTTGTTATAGGTGGTGTACAACATGTCTTGGAAGCACAACAAAATGCTTATGGTGGGTTTGTTATTGTTTCACATTTTTCTAAGTGTGATAATACTCCCAAATACGGCTGACAATGAACCGAATCAACTCGAAAATAGTTCGAGACTCGATTCGATAATTAACTCGTTGAACTTGGTTCATGAACCAAACGAGTCGAACTTGAGTTGAAAATTAAGCTCGTTAAATAAATGAGTCGAGCCAAGCTTAAGCGAGTTCGACTCGACTCATTTCCAGCCCTAAACAAGAATGTGAGATAAACACAATAGGGGGTTGAATTGTGTTAACTTTTTCTTGCTTTTCAGTAAAACACGACTTATCAGCTTTTGAATCAATCTTGAGTCTCAAGAGTGTTTGTTTTAAAAGAGTTATGCAGCGGATATAAAAGCAGAGATAAAGAGAGAAGACAACACAAAACAATTTTATACTGGTTTCTCCTATAAATTGAGAGTAATTCAATCCTCATCATCATTATAATTGCTTTCAAAACCAGAATCAAGAGGTTCTAATTACCCAATTGACCAATCTAAGCCATCAACAAAGGAGAATTTGATGGACATTTTACAATTTGAAATTTGCTCTTTAGGCCTCCTATGGTACTCTTAAGCCCCCCAAAAACCCAAAAATACCCTTAATTTTTTGGATTTTGGATGGTTTGGCAGTTAAAATCCGAAATCGCTTAATTTCGGCACCCACGTGCCGAAATTAGTTAATTTCGGATTGTAACTGCCGAAATATAAAAAAAATTGAAAATAAAAAACCATTTCGGCACGTAGGTGCCAAAATGAACTAATTTCGGATTTTACGTGCCGAAATATATAAAAAGTTGAAAAAAAATTCCGAAATTGAATAGGGATAATTTGGTCAAGCCAGGGGGCTTTTGAGCAACACGGGAGGCCTATAAAGCAAATTTATTACAATTTTAGAGAGATATTTCCCTATTTTCAAATTTCAGAAGTTATTTAACATTTGGGTGTTGTTAACATGTGCATATAGGGCACATGTTAAGGTATCTATAATTAGAAATTTGCATTTAATATTACAAACGAATTTAATGCTTAAAATATATAATACACATGTTTCGAGAGAATATTTCTATATTTGTAGTCTTAACATGTGCGTGCACATGTTAACATTTGCCTTAACATTTTACTAAAAAAATTCCAACGTGCACTAAAGCGGCAAAACCCAAAACAAATCGACTCTGAGTTAATGTTTGAGTCTACTTCGCAGCAAAATTCATAGGTTTTTCCATCATACTGTATCACATTCTCCCAAATCTCAATCACTGATTACGGAGGTAGGGTTTCTATTTCAGTTATTTTTCTCCCAATTTTACATAACCATTGATCATTGCTATTATTTTATTCGATGCATATTTAATTTTTTTAGTTCGGCTTCTCCTTCACGTTATTGATTAGGGTTTTGTTCGATTTTTTAGGATTGTGTGGAATACATGAATGTTAAAATTATCTTATGTCTTAATGGATTTTTATATGATTGAAGTTTATATATTTTTTTTGCATAAAAATACAGAAAATAAATTTATATCTATCTTTCCCTCTAGCATACCAACCTTCAGCTAGTTACATATACACTAGTATATAATCCAGAATCATGAAGTAGATTAACAAAATAAAGTCATAAAAATCTAATTACTACAAAAATAGTATAGTGGATGTAATGTAATGATGGGAAGAATCAATGTAAACGGTTGCGCGAGCGTAGATTATAATTTGTTGTAGTCGTAGAGGTTGTGGTCGAATTCCCTGCTTATGGAATTATAAAGTCCGGATCATCGAGGCAACCCAAATCATCTGGTAAATCAGTGTCTATCCATCGAGACCGATTCACATCGTCGTCATCAGCAGCATCAATATCCCAAGACGATGAATCCTCTATTTTTTGTTTGTTGTTATTATTGTTAACCAATGTTAGTAACATTTGATAGTTCAACTTTTCAAAGTCCTTGTATGTGCAGAATGCATATAGAATTTGAACTAAAGCAGCTACCATGAAAGTTAATCGGACATTGTTTATTATCCATGTTTGTCGCTCCATGTTGTCATTCGTTAAACGAATAATGAAAAATTCTACGGCAAGAGAAGCACAAAGCGCAAAGTAAAGGGAAGGTCTAGCATTGTAGGTTAGTTTTGTGCTAGTCAACATTAAGATGAGTAAAATACTAAAATCAATATGAAGTAAACGGCGAAAGCTTTAATCAATCTTGATTCAAGCAAAATGGTATTTTGCAAAGCATGAAGATTATCCAAACATAGAAACATGTTAGCCTGTTTTGCTTCAAAGGAGTCCTGAGCAACGATAAATAAATCAATTTTGATATGATATGATTGAATTTTACATTTAATGTATATTCTATGGTGATATTTTATTTTATTTTAATGGAGAAATATTTATATGCTTGAAGATATTCTGTTGAGTTGTTATTTATGTGACTTTTATTATGCAGGTATAGATGCTTGGAAAAGGTGTCTCGAGAGAGCACTTTCAACCCCGGACATGTTCTACGGGGAAGAATGCATCCAAAACTGTTCAGGCGAAACGGGATTTAGAGAATATTGTTTACATTGACTTAGATTGTGATCATTTTGATGATGTAGAAATCATAGATTGTCCTGATGGTGGTTTACAAAAATTGTGCGGTTTTAGTGGGCCAAGTAGAGATAGAACATCGACACCACAGAGTGTTATTAGCATTGATGATGATGATGTGGATCATTCTGGAATTGATGTTGATGGTGTTGGAGAGTTGGATAGTGATGCCTCTTCAAACAAAAGGTTTTCTACAACCTCAAGTGTGCGAAATTCTGTACATGTAGATGTTGATGATTGTGATGTGTATGAAAAAGATTTTGTTTCAAAGAGGCAAAAAAGTAAGGAAGTATTCTCTTCAAAGACTGCTTTAAGAAATCGTTATGGTTTATATGGGTCTGAAATTGAGTCATCTGATAGCGATTGTTCTGATTGTGAGGTCATAAAACGTGAACAGTGGGAAAAGGTTTCGGCAAAGAGAAAGGTCCGTGTATTTAATGAGCGTGCCAGTTCTTCTGGTTTACATATAAATAATTACAATAATACAGAAGTGGAAAATAGGTCTCAAAGGCATGGGAAGGGCCCTTTATATGGTCCTAGCAGTAGTAATTATGTCAAGGAGAATCAATCTTCCTTCACTGTTAAGGATGATATTCGGCATGGAGAAAAAGTTTATCCCTGCCCCAAGTCGAAAAACTGTAATTTCTGTAATGGTGTTACCGGTTCTACTAGATTTAAGGATGATATTCAACATGGAGAAAGGATAACTAGAAAAAGAGTTTCTGTCTGCCCCAACTCTGAAAATTCTAATTTCTGTAATGGTTTTACTGGTTCTTCAAGGTTAGAGAAAGAACTAGGTGATAAAGAGTCTAAATTTATGAGCTCCAACCAAGATGGACATGACATGGAAGTTGACGATGATGAATCTCAATTGAATGCACATAGGCAAGTTAGCAGTGATGAATCTCCATTGAGGAATAAAAATGACAATATTTCTGAAGAGAATTTCAATGGTACCTCTTTTGATAAAATGAATTATAAGGGTCATGAGTTTGAGTTACATACTCAAGATGCTGATCTTACTGCTTCAAATGAGAAGAATATAATTAATCAAAAAGAAAAGCATAAGGAAACCGATTTATATAAACAAGCCATGGAAGAGGAATTGGCATCCAGACAGCGAGCATTGCAAATTCAGGTGATTCTTTTTTCTTCTTACGGTTATGCATTTACATGTCTTGGCTCTTTAAACAGTTGTGTAGTTTGTCTTGCATGTTGAAGGGGGGCGAATCAGTTTGTAAATGCTGTCTCCCTTGTAAATTCAAGTGTATTTATTGTTTAGATTAGACTTATCTAGTGTACATCCAAAGCCCTCATAGTTTTGGGACTTGGATGATAACTTGAATCTAGGAGTTTCAAATAAATGCGGGTATAATTTTATCTACTCTTTAGGTCTACTATAGTTATTCATCTCTATGATTATTAAATGGATGTGTGTGTGTGTGTGTGTAAAAGAATAAATATATTACTATGAAAAGAAAAATATTAGGAATAATATTTGTGAATGTGTATCTTTTTTGCTAAGAAAATATAATACTAAATGAGAGAACAAAACAGAAAACAATCAAGAAAAAAGAGAAAATATATGAAATAGAGCTGACCATACCCTCATATCTATTGGAGAAACCTTATTGAAAAGCTCATACACTTTTCACAGATAGATTCAAAATACCTAATGTTTCCAAATTGAGTCCCACTCAAGTTAGATGCATGAAAGTGTGGTGTAAGTACAATGCACAGTAAGTTAGGCCCAAATTATGCAAGTATGATGTATTTAAGTAGAATAAGAATGAGAAAGCATCTCATTCGGTTTATTTTGTGTGATTGAGGAGAGACTAGGCTCTCTAAGTCCTAGAGGTTTGTTAGTTTCCTGCAGTTTCTTACTGCAGTTTGTGTCAGTTTACATTCCCCTATTTTCTGTAACTACCTCTGTTTGGCAGTTTTCAGAGAAGATTAATAATATCAGTGCATCTTCAATTTCTATATTTCATATACTTCCATATACCATCAGAATGGTTTAGGCCAATGTTATACATCCGAATATTAATGGATGAAGGTGCTGGAGATGTTCGGGGCATCAGAAACTTGTGATGCAGTGAATTTATGTTCTCGTGGAGGTGATGGAAATTTTGGAAGACTTCAAGTGGAGTAGGGGATGGAGAAATATTACCAGGACCCTTTATGGGGAAGGTTCAATATTGTACCTACAAGTCAATATGGCCCAAACTGTGGAAATAGTGGGTTTCACCAACAAAGGATGGCCAGTTTGGGGAAAATTCTCCAACAGTGCTTGAGCACCTCCGGAAAAAATGAAGCTAAGAGAGAAGTAGGGGACTGAAAATTTTGACGTATTCCAAGCTGGTGTACTGAAAGGCTTGTTGGATGTGTTTCAGATGTGGAGAAAAGTGCACCTACTAAACCATTGTTCCGAGAAACAGTCGAGACTTCTGATTTTGAGAGACGATGAAATCAGTGAATGAAGTTCAATTTATTTTATGGATTTCTTTGTAATTGTTATGGCTAATCAATATGTTATGGTTTCCTATATTATCGTTTTCAATGTTCTTTTGAGCCTATGGAGTTTAATTTATTCCATGCCAGTACATGCGATATTTGATGTTGCTCACCTAATTTCACTAAGCTTTAGTTTTGGGCAACTTATTGTTCTGTATATTGATGCATACTACAGGCAGAGGAAGCACAACAACTGCGCAAAAGAAAAAAGGCTGAAAAAGAGAGAGAGACACAAAAGAAGGTTGCAATTATGTCTTTTAACTTAAAGTGTTTCTTATGCTAATTCTACTTCACATGTTCGTTATTTGTTAACTTCGATTTTTTTTTCCTTTAATTATATTTGGTGGAGTTGGATTTTCTGTGTCCCCTCAATTCAGAGGAGCTAGATCAATGTTTGGCCATTTGAATGACTTTTTACGCTTTAGTGTGAACCTAGTTTAGTCATAGTATTTTGTTGTAACTTTTGTTACTGCTATTTTCTTAGTTAATCTTGTAATTAATGCCAATTTCAGGGCGAAGAATTAATGAATACGAAAGAAAAACTGCGCGAGGAAATACTGAAGAAGCTCGGTCAATTGGAGAGGCAATGCCCAGATATGACCTCACTGCTTCGTGGCTTAGGAATAAAAGTGGGGGAAAGTCTTAGACCTTCGCCAAACGAGGCAAGTTATCTTTATTTATTGCTTTGCATATGTAAAAAGGGTAGGGAGGTAAATGAGTGTATGGTGGTTTGGTAAACTCTGATGCTTAATAGCACCACTTCAAAAGGAATTATCCATGAGAAAGGGAGAGAAGGATGGCAGAAAATCAGATATTCATTATATTTTAAATTTTATTTTCCTTATTTACAATTGAATATATTTGAGTCCCAAAGTTCTTCCTGTGTAACATCTGATGTCCTCCCTGAGTTCATTTTTAGTCATACATATAATGAAATTGTGAACTATTAATGGTTCTTATTTGTATAGTCCCTTTTGTTCTGTGTTTTATGCTTTAACAATTTTATATCTGATGATGATCATTTCAGGTGCAGGCTGCCTATAAATGCGCTAGGATCAAGTTCCATCCAGATCGTGCATCGAAAACCGACATTAGCAAGCAAGTTGAGGCTGAGGAGAAGTTCAAGTTCATCTCACAAATGAAGGATAAGCTTTGTTCGACTTCATGGCGCTAGATAAATTCCCACGTATGAATGGATCTGGGTAGTGTTATAATTGAAGCGCCTATGCTTCATTTTATTTTTGTACTCCCTCCGATCACATTTATAAGTAAATTTGACTTTTTTGATACATTGGAAAGTGGATGTATGTGGTCTATAATATAGGTCACACACATTCATTTTTCAATGTACCAAAAAAGTCAAATTTGCTTATATATCTAACCGGAGGGAGTATTACTTTATTAATTCATTTAGTCTTGTCTACCTTCCCCCAACCCCCAAATTTAATGGCAGGATAATAGGTTAGAGAACAAGAACATGTGAAGGTTATATAACCCTTAAGAAATGCGAGGTTTTGGAAGGAAAAAGAAGAAGAAAAGGAAATGCCAGTTTTTGAAGATGGGCTGTTATAACACCCTCAACTAAATTGTTTAGTCGAGGTTTGAGTAAATTAAGATTACAGTATAATTACTTGAATTACAAAATAGTCACGAGAACGTGATAATCCGATACAATACTCCGATACAATACAATGGAGGGTAAATAGGGTTTTAGTCCCCTGCAAAATATGCGAATTTTTGTTTACCCCTGCAAAATATATTTTTGGGATTCACCCCCTGTAATAGTTAGATTCTATCAATTTATCCCCTGGTTGTAAAACTTGGCATCTGACTGGATATTTGAATGATGTGGCATACTTAGTTGGCTTTTATTTTAATTTTTATTTATTTAATTAGGGACACATAGATAAATGTTGCTACATAAAGGTAATTAATTTTTTAAAAGGAAAAAAAAAAATAACGGCAGCACTTAATTCTTTTATCAAAAGTTTTGTTTGCCATTGAGTGGATTAAGCTTTGATGATAAACCACAACTTAATCAACCAGCATCTTCAATGGACGCATATCGGCATCAGCTTCACCAACTTCACGCTTTCTCACCACCATTGTTATAGGAAGAACTCCATTAAATCTCAAATCCCAAAATTCAAAAGTTCATCAATATCCATCAAACCACAGTATGAACTGAGTATTTTTTTTTTTTTTTTGAATCATAGTATGAATTGAGAAACAAATTTCGTCACATGATTTCTAATCAAAGGGCACATTCATCATCACTAGGGGTGCTCAAATCCAAACCAATCCAAATAAAAACCGCAAACCGATTCAAAAAAAGTGAAAATCGCAAAAAATCGAATACTTTTGGATGTGTTTGGATGTCCTTTTTGTGAAAACCGCTGGAGCGGATCGAATTTTGGATTGATTTTTTAAAACCGATTCAAACCGAACTAAACCGCACACATATTTTTTAATATTTTTTTTCTTCTTTTTATTAGTATAAATAATGCTTATGAATTCAAATTAATCTATTTCTTTTTACTATTTCATAGGTTTCACATATAATTGATCATTTTCATTGCAAAATATTAATTTTTAACGTATTATTGTTATATTTTACATCAAATATATTATTTTATCGTATCTTAATAATATTATTATTTAATTAAAAAAATTTAATTTGTAATTTGGATATCCAAAAACCGATCCAAATTAAACCGCACAAAATTGGATCGGATTTTTTTTTAGTTTGCCATCCAAAACCGAACCAAACCACAAGTAACTTTAACTTTGGATCGAATGAATTTTTGCCTCAAAACCGATCCAAATCGAACCGCGAGCACCCCTAATCATCACAAGCTTGCAAATTTATTGTAAGAATTAACATTATTCATCTCAAAAACCCAGATCTTTAAAAAACCCCAAAAATCTCAGATTTGTAAATTTCTTCATCTTCCCCAATACCTCCTCTACATCTCGACCTCAATTTCGATTTCGAATCTCTCGAACTCGATCCCCCTCTCTCGAATCTCTCTCTTTGGGTTTGTTGAATTAGAATTGTTTGTTTTTGTTTTCTCCATTTTTCTGGGTTAATTTGTTTTGATGTTGATGTTGTTGTTCATCAGGATTTTGTTGAAAATTCTTGATTTTTTGTTCTTAATTTTTTTCTTGGGTTATTGTTTTTTTTTGTTTTCTGAATAGTTGTATCGAAGGAGGAGATCGTTTTCTTGGGTTGTTTATTGTTCTAGGTTTCTTTGTTTGTTTTTGTCTTTATGGAATTGTTTTTTATTTTTTTATTTAAATTAATTAAAAATGAATTAAAAAACCAGCTAATTAAATTAAATAATATTTATCTATGTGTCCTAAAAAAACAAATAAAGAATAAGCGATGCATGCTTACAATGGAATGAGAACTAAATTCTATTTACCCTACAATGGAATGAGAACTAAATTCTAAATAAATAGATTAACAGACGAAAGTCTTCTAATTCGATAATCCAAATTCAGTCTTGATCATCAGTTCCTGCCTGGTCTTTGCTCCGGTTAACCTGTCTACCTATTTTTTTTTTTTTTTGAAAAACATGATATGAGACTACTAAGCCTCGGTGAGTTCCTACTATCCAACTAATGGTGACTACACGGGGTAACTGAAACTAATAGTTTCTAAAATAACCTAAACCTGTTATCTAATAATTCTAATCCTAACAAAATCCTAAAGTTTTCATAACATAATAATATAAAGCAGTAAAGGTGGAACACTTATTATTATCTTGGTCGTTTTATCTCAAGTGCACTTTGAGGCAAGCTGGTCTCGGAAAGTAGGAATTTTGAGGTTATGAGATGTAGATGATGATGTTGTGGGCAAGGTAATCAGAACCGGACCGGTCATTGAACCGGTAAGCTTATCGGTTTAAGGTTCAATTGGTCGGACCGGAGTTCAACCGGGTTGGACCGATTTTAATTAAATAAATATATTTATATATTTTTAATAATATATATAAAATAAGAGTTTAATTGTGGTGCACTATCGGTGTAAAGTTTTTTTGCACATACATCCAATGATGTCTTGCCACATCATTTAATGAATGTGACACATCATGTATTTTTAATTACCATACATGATGTGTCGATATATTATTGAACGCATGTGTAAAATAACTTTACACTGACGGTGCATGTCAATTAAATTCATAAAATAATATCAAAGCAAAAATTACACTATATTCAAAGAGTTTAATTGTCGTGCACCGTCGGTGTAAAGTTTTTTTGCACATACATCCAATGATGTGTTGCCACATCATTTCATGGATGTGACACATTATGTACTTTTAATTACCATACATGATGTGTTGATATATTATTGGACGCATGTGTAAAATAATTTTACACTGACGGTGCATATAAATTAAGTTCATATTATTTTTATATTTTTAATTATTATATTATAAGAGGTTTAATTCTCTCATGTTACAAATACCTTTCGTAAAAAAAAACCTTGTGATTTTTTGTTTTATAGTTTGTTTTTGATTGGGCTTAGTAGTTTATAATGTTTTAGTTGGCCCAATAAAAAAATGAAAATTACTTTTTTCGCCCCTCATATTGCTCCCAGATCCCCAAAAATTCCAAAATACCTGCATTTTTAGTCCCAGGATATTTCGGTACCTTTTTACCAAAATACTATTATTTCGGTACGTCTTTACCGAAGTCATGTTCAGTGGCTACAAATACGCTGTCAGACAGCAAGTTTTATGAAAAAATCAAGAAAATATATATGTTCGGTTGAAAGCTGCCGAAAACGCATTAATTCGGTATATGCGTACCGAATACGCGTAGTTTCGGTAGAAACGTGCCGAAACTGTGTTATATACCAGTAAATGCGAAGAAGTCCATCAGTTTCAAAAACACAACTATTTTGCAAAGAGGTAGAGCGAATTTGTGACGATTTTCACATTCTTGATCAATCTCTTCCATTCTTCTCACCAAACAAGCTTAACAAGTAAGATTTCATATATCTCATTATTGGTTTTGATTATGTTGTTTCAAAGTTGTTCCAAATGATATTGGTTCATATATGTTAGTAATGCTTGATTCCCAAATGATATTGAAACTGATTCAAAACCCTTCTTTGACATGATTATGCTGATCTTTTGATTAGGTTTTGAATTCCATGAATTTTGGGATGTTAATTTAATGTAGGGTTTATGATTTGTATTTGTAGTTTGGTTTATGAGCACCAAGTGTTTGATAAAATGCTTGAATGAGTAACTGATTATACTGCTAGGTTGAACTGTAACTGTGGATATGTATTTTCATTTTGTGCACCAAGTGTTTGATAAAATGCTTGAATGTGTAACTGTTTAAAAAAATGCTTAACGGATGAAGTTTTGATTATGTTGTGTATTTTATTATAGGAATGACAGATGAAGTTGGACGAACCAGAGGTGGCAGGGAAAGCAGAGCACATAGCTCTGCACGTAGAGAACTTGTGAATGTCGATAAAATTCCAAGTCGGGCTAAGGGGAAACAAGTTGTAGTTGCTGGATCGGCTCAAGCTCAAGAGGAGGAGCCTCAAGCTGAAGAAGAAATGGAAAAACAAATGGAAGGCGAAATCAAAGCGGGATTGGAAGAGCAAGAAGATGAAGACGATTTGAGTGACTTCTTTGACTTTGGAGATGAAGAGCAAGAGGAAGAAGCACAAGCAGAACCACAACCACAACCACAACCACCACAACAAAAACAACGGAAAAAAATATACGAGAACAACACAAGGAAGAAACCCACCACGTGCCGGTGAAGCACGAGTTACAAGTTACCCTGGTGGTCCAACAGACTTATCGTTGTTGCCGGGTTTTGGAAAGCACATTGCTGCGTCGTTGTGGAGAAAAGAGGTAAAATCTTATTTTAATTAATTTTCATTGAATTTGGTAAATTTCTGATTATTTCTTAATTTCTGATTTTCATTGAATTTGTGCAATGTAAAACGAGGCATTTGAGGTGCATGAACAACGGAAAAAAGATAAATGACTTTACATTGCCGAATTCGGACCTGCATTGGTTTTGAGATGTTGTTAAGGCTAGTGGACTTCGACCACTTTTGAAGACAAATTACAATAATCTTGACTGGGGATTGTTGACGGCATTTATTGAGCGATGGCATCCAGAGACCGGTACTTTCCATCTGCCTATCGGTGAGGTTACGATAACGTTGGATGACGTTTCTTGCTTGCTACATATTCCGATCACCGGTAAAATGCTCAACCACCTTGGAACTTCATGCACAACGGAAGAAGGTGAAGATATGTGCCGAGAGTATCTGAAATCTTTTTCCTATTAAAAGCCGCATTGTCTGATTTCGAAATCACAATAGAAAATCCAAGGTTCGCAGCATGTCTTTTACACCATTCAATCATGACATCTCGCACCTTCATCTTTTCACAATTTACAAAATATTCGCCCGTGTCAACAACAACATTAGATTGTTCGTCATCGGGTTCCACAACATTGGGTTGAACAACGACAGGTATGTCGGGTTCATCAATGTTTGGTTTCAATTCAATAGGAGGTTCAGCCATTCGAAAACCTACGCTATCAGCCAAACACAAAAACAACAAGTTATACACTATTTCGGTAGCTACAAACCGAAATTTGTTAATTTCGATAGCGATTTACCAGAATATCTATTGACAGCAAAACCAAGCAAATTCGAAAAATAAACGGATTAAAGCGCTTATTACCTGTTGTATGACAACCAATCAGTGTAGGAACCCTCTATGAATGAATAAATGTCGATTTCTTACCTCTGAAACGCCAAAAAATGCCCTAGATCGCAAAAATTTCGATTGTGTATTGAAGAGGTTATGAAAGTACAACTCTGTCAGCTAGACCCTATATAGACCAACTTCGGTAGCTGCGTACCGAAATTAAGCGTCTTCAGCACATAGCTACCGAAACAGTTAATTTTTTTAAAAAAATACATGGTTTCGGTACGAGGCTACCGAACCCTTATATTTCTGTTATAAACCACGCCAACTAGGTAACTTGACATGATTTCGGTAACTTGGTACCGAAGTTTATTTGATTTGGTAACGTTGTACCGAAGTCATCAAAGGGCAAATGGGTCATTCAGGGGGGCCTGGAAGCAAATGACGGGGGTGAGAAAAGCAATTTTCTAAAAAAATAATGTTTACTATAACTTAGCCCAAACTCACTTGTAACCCTAATTTTAGAATCTATGTTTGGAAATTGTAAGTATAGCTGCTGCCAGTCTCCTCTTGTTACCACATTCTTCATTTTGGTATCTTCGATTAGTTCACATCATTTTTTTTTGTTCTGACAAACCTTCTTCATCTTTATTATGTCTTTTTCTTTATGTTCTTCTCTTTCATTTTGTATGTTTTGCTTCTTCAAAGAATGTTTACTTCAACGTGGTTATGTAAACTGCTTTCTTCTTATTTTTCTACTGTAAAACGCAAGAGATACATGAAAACTGAACAAAATTTGAGCCACTTTAATCTGTTTCAGTAAAAGCCGATCCAACCTTTAAAACGGTAAGAACCGCCGGTTTTACCATTTTAATCTCTAATTTAATATTTTTCTACAAACAAAATTTTATCCTCGTCGTAAATAAACAGAGTAATTTATGTGACTAACTTCAACTTACGGAAATTATTGTTTTGGCCTCTCGTTGCTATTATTAAATTAAATAAATTGTTTAGTTTCACGCACCAAACAAACAAACTTTGAACCGGCCTTAGATAAACAAAGAGACAACATATAGCAGTACTTGTAAATTGGTCTTTGTGGATTCGACAACCTTTTTATACTAAAATTGACATAGCCGTATACTTGTAGCTAGGGGTGTTCGCGGTGAGGTTTGGTTCGGTTTTGAGCATAAAAGTCATCTTAACCGTGACATAAAAATGCATGTGGTTCGGTTTAGTTCGGTTGGTTTTTAAAAAGTCATCCGAACCAAACCAAACCAATGCGGTTAGGATTGGTTCGGTTTGTGCGATTTATCGCGATATATAAAATATGACAATATTACCAACATGTTACAAAATAAAAATAGGAAATTTTAATTTAATTTATTATTTACATGATATACTATGCATATACAGAAATTGAATATACATAAGAACTATTTTTAATACCAACAATACATTTTTTGGACTCAATTTGGGTTGGATTTGTTAAGTTGAACTAGGTAATAGGTTTATTGCTACTAGTTGATAGAGTTAAATTAAGTATTGCAGTTTGGTTTGGTTTTTTAAAATGAAAACCGCAAATCAAACCGCGCGGTTTAGAAGAAATATGATCTGTTTTTGGCGCCACCCCTACTTGCAGCCCTATCAAGTTTTTGGCGCCATTGTCGGGGACCAATTTTTGCAATATCCCAATTCGTTATTTCACCGTCTAGACTAAGGCATTCTTTTTATTTTTTCTATTGTATGTGAAAAACTCGTAGTGCCAGCAACCTCACTAGGTACGTAGACAAAATTGAGCGCTACTTTCAAGTTAACCACCGATTGCAATTCGATACCCCGTTAGGTTCTGAAACTCAAACAGACATGGTCGACGCTCTTAATGACGACCGACCCCTTAACAACGATGCTCTTAATTACTATCTAACTTATACAAAATAAATTGCTTGAAATTACACTTGATATATAATCAAAAAAAGCTTAGCATCTAACTCTAATCTTAAAAGAATTTCTAAGATTCACACAATGATAAGAAATTCTAAGTTAAAGATTATGTTTTTGAATTTGATAGAGTTGCAGTTCAATGCATTCAGAGTCGTCACAAATCTTCAAGTCTTTAGCTCCCTTAAATAGGCCAGCAAGAAAAGAGTCGTTGGTGATGACTTGGCACAATCTTTGAGTCATAGAGAAATTTGATCATGAACGTTGAAAAATTGCTTGATAGGAATAATGTCGTTGAAGAGACATTTGAAATTCATTGCTCCAAATGGAAGTACCCGTTCATTCTCTTTGTCAAATAAGCTTTTTGTTGATTTCTGCACAGGATCAGTAGAAGACAAATTTGACTCTGACGCTGAAAGTGATACTCCCTCCGTTTTTTTTAAATGTCCAGTTTCGTCAGATTTAGCGTTTCTAATTAACTGCTCATTTAGTGTTTTAATGATACGATTTATCAATTGTACCCTTCGTCAATTACTCTTATCTTTTTTAATAAAACTAACTAATGCTATATATTTGGAAAACTAAAGTTTTTTTTTTTAAATTTTTTTTGGTACATAACATATTAAATATATTTTGTTTTTTTACATAATATATTAAATTTATTGAAAAGAAAAAGTGTGTGAAAAAAATAGGAATTTATTTGTGAATTAAAATTAGGGTATAATAGGAAGATAAAGTGCAAAAATACACTTTCTTAATTTTTGTTACTATTCTAAATGGACACTTATAAAAAAACGGAGGGAGTAGTTTAGAAGCTTCTGAAGCTGACGTGTCACTTTAGATTTGACTTCAAGTTCTAGAACTTCAAAAGTCAACACTTCAGAGTTTGACCACTTCATGTTTTGATGACTTCAACAACTTCTTTTTACATTTGGCTTTCTGATTTCTTTTTGTATTTTTTTTGGTCAAGTAGCCTAGCGGCTAGAAAATTCATCTGAAAGGTGAATAAGTGGAGTATCCTAGGTTCGAACCCGGGCTCCTACACAATTGAGTTAAGCTCAGGAAGATTCTTTTAAAATTATTGTTATACTGCATTTAATATCATATATCATAAACTTTATAAAACTCTTGTGATAGCATTGATGAGCGTCTAGTTGTAATTAAAACCATAATCCTTCATCCTTATTGTGATTAAATACCGCACAACAATCATTAAAAAAAGGCAAATGCTAAATGGTGTATCAGAGACACTCTTTAAGACCTTAAATAGTTAGTTTTTGATAAAATTTCTATGGGAATGCGTAAAATTAACGGATTAAAAATTATAGTATTTACCTTTTTGAATAAAAAATTTCTTTAAATTGAATGATTAAAGAATGTCCTGAGACACTCGTTAGTAACCACCTACAAAAAATAAAAAATGCCGCACAACAAAACCCAGGTGTAAAGTGAAAGCTGACCCCATTTTCCTTACCTGTCATTGATTGAAACATCAAAATTATATTGCCACAACACAAGCAATGGAATTTTATTTTCTTTCTTTGTATATATCAGACGTGGCAACTACTATTATTGTCTAAGCTTTAATGAAACCAAGGGACAGCCATTATTACATATCTGATATATATTTTCCCTCTTATTTGATTTTGTAAGAATCTTATATTAATTATTCAAGTGGATATAGTATATAAGTTTACATATATAAAAATTCATAGAATCTTTTGGAAAGCATTTGTAATAGTAATATATTCTATTTAAAACATGATTTAATTGTTAAGGCTTTGAAGAATCTCAACTGATCTTTTTTCTGTCAGCTGAGCTGATAGAGATTTATTTTACTTGGCCTTATCCATTTAGAGAAAACACCGTAATTATTTTTTCCTTTTAACTTTGTCATTAAAAAATGTGTATATATATATCAACAAAAGATTACTATAGCTGCCCATAAAGAAAATTACTATACTACTCACAGCAACTTCAGCGTCGGTTGCTTCGTGCCTATGTGGAGGTTTAAGTTATGCATCTCAATTTTTCAACAATTGGAGTGAATCTAGTTGACGTTCTCGTTACTTAAATATTTGTGCCAGTTCCGTTCTGAAGCAACGTATACGTAGAAGGCTTGAAATAATAAAAATGTGACAAAATTACATTTTTAGTCATTTAACTTAATTTTTAACAATTTGACTTTTTATCTTTTTTCTCTCTCATCGTTTTAATCTTTTTTTTATCCTTTGTCTATGTTTGAAAATGGTTTTTAAGCTTCAAATCAATAGTTTTATTTTAGGACATAACATATGTTTATGATTGAGAACGTACATAGAAAGAAAATAATAGATTAGAAGCATTAAATACATTGAAAAATGACTAACATGACAAGAAAAAAATATAAAGGACCGAATCGTTACGTGAAATTAAATTAAAGGATTAAAAATGTGTCCATAAATCTTAACTCAATTTACAATATGGTGGCTTAAGTTGACTTACTCTTTTGTGGGGATTTTATGAGTTCATATATCCCCAACATTTATAACTCCTTGTTTTTTTTGGTCAGGATAACTCTTTGTTTTTATTTAAACTAAAATATATATTCTCTCATTTCTCATTGGTTGGTTGTTTATTTATCTTGTATGGCAATGAGTGAAGACAATCACAAGGGGCATGTGAGCACTTTCCCAACTCCTTCCTAAAGCAAATAATGAATTGACCAATAGTATATATTTTTTTTACTCAAAAATAACAATATTCATTCATTAAAATTCATAGAGAATACATCAATTAAAATTATTACATATTCAATTTTGCTAAAAACTAATAAGGATGAATCTGCAAATAAGCTTACAACATCCGAGTTAATAACATAAAACGGCCTAATGTCTATCTGACCAATAGTATATATGTTAGCTTCTTGACCAAACACTTGCACTACCATGCATTTACCTTGTAAAGTTGTAATTGCAATCTTTTTTCTAGTGTATTTGTAAAATTAATTGTTACGTTGGAAATTTTCTTTTTTCGACGGATTTTTTTTGTTATCTTTCTTTAACTTTTTTTAGAAATAATTTTCTTGCATTTTATAAATTTCTTAAAGAAAGTTTATCGCATATTTGATTTTCACATAGTTAGAGAAATTAATCTCCCCAGTTATACACAAAAATATTTTATTTACTAAAAAAATAATTTACCTTTCTCCTCATTTTCATTCACTAAAACATTTTTTTAAAGATGTAACATGATTTTGTGATTTTCGTGAGATGCAATAAAACTTAAATCTAAGTGATATTCTCAAACAATAAGTTGGATCCTAAGCATGCTACCGTAAAATTAATAATTTTGATTTAAATTATCTATATAATCTAAAGAGACAATATTTTAATCGAGTTTGAACTTTGAATTGTCTCCCGTGAATATTTCATTGGAGGAAATCATTGATAATCTTTATCCTTTTTTTTTCCTACTTATGATCAAATTATTTGAAGAAAAAATTGAATGGTTTGGAATTGGATCTGATGGGAGAGTAATGTCATAGGAGGGGTGTACTCTCATTTAAATCTCACATGAGATATACTAAAATAGTTGTCACAGTAAATCAAAATATTGGACTCAAGTGATTAATTAATTTATTTTAGAGTGAATAGTTTGGGAGAATTCGAGTTTAATTTTGGATAAGAATAATTATTAGTCATATTTTACTTACCCTGCAGTTAAACTTTGAATGACTGAGCCTCATTCCGCTTGAACCAAAGGGTTAATATAAAAAAAAAATCATTGGTCACTGCTGTTAATAATAAATTTTCCTTTTCCTATTACTATTATTTAATAATTTAAATTTTCAACCGTAAACGAGTATCTTCTGCGTGTAACTGTAGAAATTAATCTCTCGAGTCTTGTAAAGTTAAATAGACGACAAACTATTTCGAAGAGTTTCAACTTTGCTTCATGTCCAAACCATATATCAAACTCAATACCTTGGTTGAGATAGAAAAGATATGCACGACGACTAATCTTTGTCGGAGAAACTGTGGGGCACTCATGATGAGTTTTACCCCACCAACCAAATATTTTTCAACTAAGAAGCCAAAAATCCAACCCTAACTATCTGCTTAAAAGATGAGGTTCGAACCCCGATCATAGTGTCCGATACAAACAATTTCGATATTTCTCCGATTGAGCTATAATTTTAGGACAATAAAAATACTTTTTTATTAGTAAAAATTTATCAATTAGCATAAAATCATATTTATTTGTATGGTCTATTTTCTATTTTTATAAGTTAAAAATTGAGTCAATTCATACGTGCCCTAATCATTGTTGATTTGTTTCCCTTTTTATTTAATTTTATTATATTAAAATTTATGATTTCTCTTAATTTGATTATTTTGGTGAAGAACTTGTTTCACCATTGTTATTTCACCATTATTCAATCTTTTACATTGTTGAAGAGTTAGTATATATATACGATAAGATACCATTGTCGTCTTCGTCATCGTCACAATTTACCAAAACTTAGATTGTAAAAAAGAGAGAGAAATAGCTTAGGGTTCCATTTACAAGAAAAAACCCCTTTTTCACTAATTTTCATTTTTGTTTATTCACGAAAACCATAAACAACAACACATCCTTTATCTTCTTCTTCAACTTCGAGGTTCACTCTCTGTGTCACCTCAAATCTACTATTTCGGTACGTTTTTCATCAATCTTTCTTGTTTAATCAACCAACCTTAAATCTACTAATTGCGTCTTTTCCTTCAATTAATTATTATTATTCATTTATTTATTTCTGATGGGTTGCTTTTATTGCTTGCGAATTCATGGAAAGTTTGCAACTTTAATTTTCAGATTTTGAAATATCATGTTATTATTATTGCAATCTAGGTGATTCCTTAAACTACTCTTTTGTTGCCTTTTATTTGTAATCAATGAATTAACCCTGTTTTTACCCTATTTGGAATTTATTTATTTACATTTCTTTGCATTTGGAGTACTTTTTGTATTCCTTAAGAGGTTTTTTTTTGTAGGAGTGTATTATTTTTTAGGTCTTAACTCTCCGGTTCTTGGGAAAATAGCTCCGGTAACCCGGAGTTCTGCCGAGAGTAAACAATGTCTGACTAAAGATAGTTTCAGCCAGGGTTTCTTTGTAGGATAAATCAACCTTTTTTTCCGGCATTCACCACCGTTTTAATCTGGTTCAGGGGTAGTTATGGCATAAGTGGTTCCAGCCCCCTCCCGATCGCAGTTGCGGGAGATTGACCCGTGGTCCTCCCTACCAAGTTCAGCGCCAATCACCATTGAACCAACTAACGATTGGCCAACCATGTGTTTTTTTTAAACGGCCAAAGTCAGTAATTAGTTATTAATGTTAGAAACTCGGATCCTTTTACACCTTAAGACCTTTAACCCTTAGTTCAAACCAATCGAGTTACCCATCCCACCCCAAAAATCAACCATGTGTGATGTATAATTATGGTTATTCTCTTCTGAAAACGTCATAGAAAGCTTATAGATGTTTATAGAGATTTTAAATGTGCTGAAAAAGTTGAGTTAACAAGTTAATTTCAACTTGTATGGAAAATTATTGTTTAAGAAACTCGTAAATTCTTGAGAAGTTTATCCATCGGGGTTTGGAGTAATTTTCATTTACTTACTTATATAATGATACTCCTCTTCTATGATTGAGGGGTAGTGGTTGTTGTTTTTTGAGTCTTTAACTTGACAGTTGTTGAGAATGCATTAATGTTATTTCTATATACTTTCCTTCCCCTGCTTGATTTTGCACATTCTGAATTTTATTTACCATCACAGGTTTCATCATTTATAGCCCACTATTTGTTTATGATTTATTTGTTCAGAAATGTATGTAAGGAAATAATTTCTAATATTTGGCTAAGTGAACATTTATTGGAGTGCACTTTTGTTACGTTGTTTGATTTTTTGCTTTTCCTGTTGTTATAGGCTCATAAACCGCTTAATTAAGTGTTGCATGATGCATATATTATTGATCAATCTATAACTTGGCTATTATTTTCTACCGTGTCTTTTTTGTCTGATGAAATAGGTGGTCTTTCTTGGGCTTCTTTTCATTAAAGTTTACAAGTTAGTGGCTTTCAAACAATTATATGGGGAACTGCTTGGCTAAGAAGGTAATAATATTTGGATGCGTCAAACTTACTATTTACTGTTATGATCATTTAATGTTGAAACTCTGAGTGCTTTTCTCATGATATCTCTGATAAATATACATGAGCACACTCTAAAATCAAAATTTATAATTTTTTTTTTAAGTGTGTAGCGTATTTTTCTATTGTAGAATCAAAGCATAAGGAAGAACTGCTGTTGTAAATTTGAACTGATAGTCTTTTACTATGTACCTTCTTTTTGTGGCCAGAAGTTACTTATTTACGAGCCACATCCCGATATTAACTTTCACATCTTCAGCTTGCCTATGTGAACTGAGTTGTATGCAACCAGTAGAAGATAAATTAAATGGTGATAGAAAAAGCAGGAATAGATAGACAAATATAACTCTTAGAATTGAGTTTTGCTATTTTCACCCTCATTTTCCTCACTTATTCCGCCTCACCTGAAAACCTCCCCCTTTTAATCTTTTAATGGCAATAAAGGCTAATCTTTGATTTACAGATTGTTCTAAATACATGGCTTTTCTCCATTCCTATTCATCTTCATAACTGATATTTCAATGATTTTGACCTATGAGAATGTTGTGGCAAGTGTCCAACAGAGAACCCTATTAATTTAGGATATTGTAATACTACTTAATATGTAACTAGAAGTTTTTCCTTCTGTCCGCCACTAGCCGTGACTTTTACGTTCCTAACCACAACTGGCTACTGTAAACGAAAGACAGGGAAAATGAGGGAAAAATCTTTAGGTGTATTGTAGCTCTTAAATTTTGGGGTACTTCAAAGCTTCTCTCCTTTATAATCCATCAATCTTTATTTATTAAATAATCAATTGACAGAGAAGTTTCATGTTTGTAATGCTTGTAGTCTCACACTAAGGATGACGATTCTGATCAACATGTGGAGTTTGCTTCTGGGAATGTGACACTTATTACCACCAAAGAATCTTGGGAGCAAAAGTTGGAAGAAGCAAGGAATGATGGCAAAATTGTAAGTTTCACTTTCACCTCTTTTTTAATATTTAAGACAATAAATTGAAGGTCTATTTCCATTTTTGTTGCGTTAATGGCTGAATCATTAAAAACCTTGCCACAATTTTCTAACATCTGTATTTTCAAAACCTTCATAATCTCGTTAGGAATTTTTTTGGCGGTATAACTACAGAAAGAATTCTACATTAGAGAGAATACGACTATGAAACTCTCTAACTTAACTACTCCATAAACATTTATAAGGATATTTTCATGAGTGAAGCTCTATAACTTGTTTTAATTGAAAAGCTCTTACAAGCTAGAAGTTAATCTAAATTAAGCCCATGTCTCTCTTTTTATTTTTTATATGATTTTACTCTGCCTAATCTAGCGATGGTGTAGAATTCGTGCCAGCTAAGTATTAAGATATAGGGTATATTTGGATTGACTTGTCCAAAATAAGTTATTGTGAGACCATTTTGTAGAGCTTATGGAAACATCTTATGACATGTCCAAAATCTGTTTTTAACTTGTTTTCATAAGCTAGCTAGGATAGCTTATGACAACAGCAAGTTAACTTATTTTATCTTTTGCTAAATAAATAGCTTATAATTATAAATTAACACTTATATGATAAATGCTTATGTTGTAAGTGCTAAATTAAATTTTTCATCAAAACTGGACAATAATAGTGCTGATTGCTGATTAGTACTCCCTTTCACTCTGACATACATGCACAAACTTGCATGCTTTCAGAGACGATATGAATTGACCTCTGTCATTTGGTTAAAATGCATAATTTTTTGATTGATTGCAGATTTTCCAGTATATTTTTCTTAACTTTATTTTACTTGTTATGCTATATAATTTATTTTCTTTGGATACAATCGCTAATACTAAAGCTATGCAACAGGTGATTGCGAACTTCAGTGCAGTGTGGTGCGGTCCTTGCAAGGTGATTGCGCCATATTACTGCGAGATGTCTGAGAAATACACATCCATTATGTTCTTATTAGTTGATGTGGATGAACTAACGGTAAGTAGCGAAGCTATAGATATTATTGGAAAATCTTAAATGTGTTGCTTTTTTAGTATATTAATAAGGGAATTTCATCTTGGAACTTGTGCATTCAATACCTTAAAAATGTAAAAAGTTATCTTTCCACCATTAATTTTGTCTTTAATTTCTTTTTTTTAGTATGCTTAACAAGTCACTGAGTGATGTAAAAAAATAAAATAAGGGAAATTTAATTTAGAAAAATAGAATAGAAAGTTAAAGATGAAAGGTGCATTGACTATATTTTTCAGATTTAGAAATAAGGGGACTAAAATTGTGAATCAGTAAAAACAAAGGCTTCAAAAGTGCACTTAAGCCGAAATATTTCGGATGATCATGTACTTTGTTGATGGTGTGATGAGTGTTATTCGGAATGGGAACATGTCATGTGGCAACACATTTAATTGAACATGGTTGTGTATGTTGCAGGACTTCAGCACTTCATGGGACATCAAAGCCACGCCGACTTTCTTCTTTCTTAAAGATGGACAAGAACTTGACAAACTTGTAGGAGCCAACAAGCCAGAGCTTGAGAAGAAACTTGTTGCTATTGCTGATTCAGTTCCTCAGAATTCAGTTCCTCAGAATAAACAACAGTCACTTGTTTAGTTTCCTGTTTGTAGATGTTGTGGCCTTTCTTCCCTCACAAGTCACAAATTCATGACTATGAGTGCTTCTAAATGTTTTGCAGTGAGTGCCTTTGCAATTGTTTTTTCTTGGATGTAAATATAAAATATTCATCATGAATGTCTCTGATTCAAAGTAATGTTGATGTAGTTAAAAAATCATGTGCAAATATAACATTTGTTCTGCAAAATTGGTTACATATGGAATATGGTGGCTGACTGGCTGTGTGATTCACTGAGTTTTTCATTGATACCAAAATTTGTGTTAATTTTCGTTTTATAAAATATTTATTATTGTGTCAAAAAAAAATTATTTATTGAATATGTATATAAAATAAGTTAGAAGTTTTGACATAAATGTGAAATCATACATAATCCATTTTCATCTTTGAAGATATCACAAATGGAAAAAAGTAGTATTTGTGAAGACTATTTTTGTTCTAAGTTTTCCAAACCACATGGTTAACAAACTTAGTTGGTAGACTTTATGCGATACAGCCTAATCTGGTTATGACTTTTGAATATATATAGTTGTGTTTGTTAATTTATGAACAATTATATCAGCTTGTCTAATACGATAAATCATGAGAAGATTTATTGAAATTTTCAACCACCATTTTCATGTCTGAGATCCACTTAGGCTCTGTTTGGTAAGGTCAAATTTTGAGCTTATAGCTTACGTTTATATGATCACAAAAGATCTATTTGGTAAACGTTTTTTAAAGAGCTTATAACTTATTTTACTAACTTATAGTTTATTTTTCAAATGCTGTTTCAAATAGCTTATGCTTATCATTTTTTTTCCAATTTTACCCTTACCATCTTATTTAAAAAAAATTAAATATAAATAAATATATCTTTTTACGTCATTTTATATTTATAAGTTAAACTAACTGCTAATTTTATCATACACTTTAAATTTAATTAACTAGTTTATTCGCTACTGGAAGCTTTAAGTTACAGCTTAATTTTAACACCACTAATCAATGAATTATGTCAAATTAGAGCTAATTCAAAATGCACTTAATTATTCCAAACAACCGCACCCAACTTATGTCATGTTTAGTAAAACAACTTGAATATTGAGTGAGACATTAATAGCCAGATCATCTGCGCTATGCATTTAATCATTTTCTTAACCGGTGCTAGCTAGGCTACATATTTAATTAAATTTGGTGACCTTCTATAATATAATAAAAGTTATGATAAAGACACAATAATAAACAAACAAATAGTAATATTATATGACGGTGAAGTTCGGTGTTAAGTGTCACTTTCATGGTATGAAATGATTCATCAATGGAGTAGGACCGTTTCCAAATATTTATTCATATTCACACATACAGCACAAAATGTCTACCTGTTGACAACCAAGATACACACATACTACATGAAAGTTGAAGAAAGCTCTCCCTCTAAAACACTTCCACACGTCGTGCTACTCAGTGCTTATCCTCAATCTTCATATGTCATACACTCTATAATATTAAATTAAATATTCCACCCTTCAAAATATTTATGATTCTTATTATATATCTATATCAATAATAAAATAAATTGTTTAAAATCCCGTGAGCATAGCTGATAGGACATTGCATGTAATATACATGGATCGATATTTAAACTCTGATACTCTTATTTATTCACTTTAATTGTGGCATGCTTTCTTTTCTACTGAAGATACAAAAAATGGTATGATTTATTAACCTAAGAAAATAGATGTAACATTTATCAAAAAGAAAAGGATAAACCCCATTAGTTCCTAAAAAAGGGAGTGTGACACTCATAACCGAATTTGGATACTCTCCATTGGGATCTCTCAATTGTTGACAGGTGCAATCTCAACTAACCAACAATGGATGGTGTCTTTTCAGTGATAGACATTAAAAATGAAGAAAAATTGAGAGAATTTTCAATGGAGAGGATCCAAATCCCTCATATCCATTGTCTTGTAGGTCTTATTAATCATGGAGGAAACCTAGGGTTCAGTTTCCAAACTATGAAGCAAACACATATACCAAACACGGATATCAGACACAACACGACACTAACACATCGGTAGGAAATACCGGACAAGCCTTCAATGTGAAGTAGTAGTATATTGGTGTTGCATAGTTTCTAAAGATTAAGATTACAACAACCTCATGTAATACATTTGCTCTTCAATCTTCTATGTCCACATATTACAACTTAGATACTCATAATAATGAATCAGAAACAATATTACAAAACGAATAATTTTAATAGTAGTAGTAATAGTAATAATATTAGGAAAATTAACAAGTAAAGTTCAGATTTGCTTAAATCAGATTGCACTACCCAACTTGAGCATTTGACCATGCAAGGAATTCTTACTAGATGAACCTTAACGTCCTTTTGGATTCATGATCTGTGAGAACACAGCACTAGGAGTTAACCCATCAGAGTCTTCACTAGCCAAGCTTCTACCTCCAATGCTCATAGACATGCCACTGCTTTTAGAGTCTGTCACATTACCGTCATATCCCGTATCCAACTCCTTCTTTCCTTTTGAATCAACAAACAATGGCTCCTCTTCACCGCATATTCCGCCAAAACCGTTGCCACTCTCCTCTGCGCTTTCTTGCAGCTGCAAAGCAAATTCCAGGTTCCACAAGACATCACCCATGGATGGCCTTTCAATGCCTTGGTCGTTCACACACTTCATTGCAGTCTCGGCAAACTTCTTAAAACACTCTGGAGCTATCTTGCCTTTCAGATAAGGATCTGTGATTTGGTCAAGAATGCCTTTTTTGTAACAATGAGCTGCCCATTCAGCTAGACTTACCTGCTCCTTAGCAAGTGTTGGGTTCAAAGCCGGGCGAGCACACAGTATCTCGAATAGAACCACACCAAATGAGTACACATCGGATTTGTCGGTCAGTTGCTGCCTCCTGAAGTATTCTGGATCCAAGTAACCAAAACTACCCTTTACCACAGTACTTACGTGAGTATTATCCAATGTAGGACCTGTTTTAGACAGTCCGAAATCAGAAACCTTGGCCACCCATTTCTCATCTAGTAAAATGTTTGTTGTCTTCACGTCTCGGTGGATGATAGTATGCTTAGCGCCGGTGTGAAGATAGTGTAAACCACGAGCAGCTCCAATGCATATTTCGAGCCTTTGCTTCCATGGAAGCGGAGGTTTCTGAGTCTTGTATAGATGTTCTCTGAGTGTTCCGTAGGCCATATGGTCATAGACAAGGATCATTTCAGTGTTCTCTTCACAGTATCCAATCAGTGAAACAAGGTGACGGTGACGAAGTTTGGAGAGCATCTCAATTTCAGTTTGGAATTCGTGCACACCCTGCTCGGAGAGTGGATTCCCACGTTTAATTGCAACTTTGGTTGATCCACCGTCAATTTCTCCTTTGTAAACCTTGCCAAATCCTCCCACACCGAGAATCAAAGCCTCGTCAAAGTTGTTTGTGGCAGCCTTGATTTCAGCAAATGAGAAATGACGACAAAGGTTTGATGGAAGAGTGGATGTGTAACTTCCAGTCGTATTGGTCTTGCCAGAAGCTGCAGAGTGTGAATTACCATAAAGAGAAAGTGGAAGCCAGCCAGACGGACCTTCACTTGTACTAGAATCTTTTCCATTCCTACGGCGACGAGATGTGCCAAAAGCAAATAGTCCAATCAAAAGTAGTAAAACAACTCCTCCGCCAACACCTCCAGCAATAATTCCTGTATGACTCTTAGATTTACCGTGACTAGATTTCCTAGCCAACGATACGTCAATCAAGTCTTGCACCAGCAGAGGAGGAGGGTTTGTCCCTGCCAGATTACCTTTACTATCACTGATTTTGAATATCTCTACTCCATTCAAGATTGCGTCGTAGTAATTAGACTTAGAAGCTGTATCTGGATGCAGTGCAAGCCACAGGTCCTGTTGCGGTGAACCACTGGGAGCATATACAACATAATCTTGATGCACTGGAACACCATTTGAATGTGGAAGGTTAAAATTTTCTGCCCAGGCAATAACATCAGCTCCATCCTGAGCGGTTTGATTACCGAGGTATATATCAAATACTCTTTGATTAATCTTGGATATAGTCGTCGTGCCCTCACAAAAATGAAGTCTCACAAGATAGGAAAACCCAGAATCAACTGAGAAAATCCAAGTCAAGTTGAAATTCAAGCTGATATTGGCATTCGGACCCATTGATCTGGCTGTCAAGTAGACATCTTTCGGAGCAATATAAGATGGTGTTCCTGGAGGATACTCAAACTTCACTTCTGGATCAGCAGTCTCGGTAACTCCAAATGCGGCCCCAAAGATGTAACGCACATCATCGGTCCATGACCTAAACATGCCAGTATCATGGGACGGCGATATATCATTCCCACCCACATTTACCCTATAAACATTCTCAAGTGCAGTGGTGTTGTCAATGGTGAAGACAGTATTTGTACCAACCGTCAAAGGGGATGCATCGGTAGAAGTATAAATATCAGGCATGGACACAACCTCAATCCCATTAACAAATGCATAGGCTTTAGATGCACTGTTAGATGGAGTAAAAGTCACATTCAAGGTTCCCTCATCAACATGGATAGAGTATTCCTTCACAATGTACTCATAATTCAAACCCAAACTGGTCTCTAAAACACTGAAATTCCTAAGCACGGTGTAGGATTGTGCTGTCACACCAAACCGTGCATCAGATATATTAAGCCCGGAATAAGAAGCCGAATAAAAGTACAACCGGAGGAACTTCCAACCCGAAGCCACCGGAAAACTATAGGTATACGGCGATTGGAAAATCCTCGCCGTCATAAATGGAACCTGAGGCACTGCAGGATCTTGAGTTGCAGCTTGTGATGTGGTTGATTTACCAGTTTTCGAACCAAACTTGGAACCATTATCAGTAGTCCATTCACGGCCATCAGGATCAGTACTAACAGCAGGGCCACCACAATTCAACAGGATTTTATCTGTAGGCTTAAAATCTTGTCCTAGAACAAGTTCAATAGCTAACACCAAGCACACAAACATTGGAACACAAACAAAGTATCTATCCTTGTTCCTCATCATGACACAAAACAAGACCAAAAAACCTTGTTTTGTTTTTTTTCTTGCTTACAAACACTTCACTTTGATGGGATTGAAATTACAATAAATCAAAACAGACCCAGAATTGTAAAACAAGGAAAGACCTTAAATTTGATTAAAAGATCTGATTTTTACAAGACCCAGATCAGAAAAGTGAAGTGGGGTTACGTGGGAGGTTATGATCAAATTGAAACAAGAGTTTCCAAAAACAGCAAAATTCAATGAAGAAAAATGATGAACTAGATTTAGAGTTAACAGAAGATTGTTGAACAAAGAAAGGTGTGGAAATCTCTAGGTGAAGATGAGCTGAAAAAGATGGGAATTTTACCTTATGCCATGGGAATAAAGATGAGCTGAAAAAGGAAGCAACTCGGTGAGTCAAAGCGGAACGATACCGTGTATGTAGGGTTTGAAGGAGTTGCTAGTTGCAGTTGGAGACCAGAGAGAGACAGATTGTTGAAGAAGGAGATGGAGTGAGAAAATTGAGGAAACAAAATTAAAAACAATAACTTAAATGCTGCATCCAAGTTGTAACATGTTTATGATAAGATAATTCATTTATTTTAATATAGAAATTATATGCAATAAATTAGTTTAAGCTGGATCGCAATGGGTACCTACAGGTGAAAGTTTTAGCAAAAACACATATAATTAATTATTTGTTCAAATTGTTCTTTTTTATAAAATGTAAAATGTAGCATAGTAATTAAATTATATAGTTCAATATAAGTAATTAACATAGTACGGTGACATTAGTAATTAAATTACATGGTTCAACATAATTCTGACTCGTTCACATTAAGGTCATTAGTATACTTAAGATTAATTAGGTAATTTTACATATATTCGAGTGGATGTATGAGTTTCGGGTGTGGGTTTGAGTGATCCCAAACCCACACCCATAGTTTTGGGTGTCACCCGAACCCAAACCCAGACAATTCAAATTTCGCCCGTTGACTTGGGTTCGGGTGGGTCCATTGGGTTTGAGTTTTCCTATCATCCCTAAGTTTAACTGATGATATATTTCAACCTTTTATTCAAATAAATTGTTAGAGACTGATCGTTTGTTGGTTCAGCGGTAATCGTAGTTGAGTTTGATAGGGAGGTCCATAGTTCAATCATCTCGCAGCTGCGATCGACCCTCTAAGGAGATTAAATTGGTGGAGAAAACAGAAAAAATAAAAAAAAAATTGTTAGAGGTTTGATTTCTAACTTTTGTGTATGATTTTTTTTAGTTGGAACATGAGAGAATACATTTTAGTGCGCTTCACAGGCTCTCGAAAAAACTAATCATCTTAAATAACAGTAAAATTTTTAGGAAAATGTTATTTTAAAAAAATACATATACGAGAGATAGAAAAATCTTATGTGGTAATATAATACTTATATAGTATAATCATTTAGTTAATTTTTAATTGGTGAAATTTCATAGTTTTGAGAATAATTTTCTTTCTTGCATAAATTTTTCTAACTAAATAATACTGCTCAAAACTTTATGCCTATATTATAATATATAAATAGATTATAAAAATTAATTCGCTTAACAAGGAAACTTACCATACAAAATTAACAAATTTAATTAAGAGCGATGTTAACTAATATTTTCTAAGTACTAGTTAAGAAAACTAAAAAGGATAAAGTTTGTATCCAAAAGAATAATTTATAATCAGCATTTTCCTTTAATTAAAGGGGCATTAGATCATAAGAAAAAGAAATACCAAGACAAATTAATTTTACATTTACATCTAATAAAAAATTAATATTTTATTAGTTGAGTTTAATGGTGATGTACCGACAGTGTAATATAATTTTATACGATCATTTAATTAATAACTAGGGTGAAGTGGAGTGAAGTGACGAAAAACATAGTTGATATTAATTAATGGTGTAAAATTATTTTACACTGCCGGTGCATATTCTTTTTTATCTTATTAGTTTATAGAATCAATTTGTATACGTCTACAAATATTAACCCAACTAAGGTCAAATTTACTACTTTAAACATCATGATTGAAATTCAAATTTTAATTATTTACTTTGTGCATGTGAGTTTCCGATACCATACAATTTTCGTCTACCTACCAACAAAATCAATTTTTATACTACACAGTTTTATTTTACTTAATGGTGGTACTTTTTTTGTTTTTTGACAATTACTTAATGATGGTAGTTAGTGATGGTCCTTTTGAAATTGCCCATAATAGAATAGTTCACCTAAATTTTCTCTCCTTTTAAGATTTTGTAATGAATCTATTTTTATTTCTTAATAATTGTTATATCTTTCTTATTGTGGTGTCCACTATCGCATGCAAAAATTTGACTTTTGCGGTATGCGTAAATGGATGATATTTTTTTCTTTTCTTTTGAATGTGGAGGCCATACTTGTTCAAATATAAATAATTATTTGTTATTTCCTCTTTTTTTTTTTGTTAAAATGGAGCAGGTAATCGAACTTAGGACATCTTGCATACTACTCACATCCATCACCATTTGATTTTGAGTATAAGAAAAAATGAAAATTCTACGTTCATCCGTTGTTGTTGTTATTGACCATTGTAATTAAGAGTGTAATCGATTCAGTTTCAATCAGTTTTTAGTTAAAGAAAAAAATTAGAACCGATAGAATTCGATATTGTTTTTTGTGTTTTTGGTATTGCGGAATTTGGTGGAAATATTTTTGTGGAGAAATGGAAAAGAAAATATATTGTTACATGGAAAATACTCTAGTATTTTGTTTTTCTTTCTTCGTTATTCATAACTATATGACTACATATGTATAGAGCTACATAAAAACAAATCATATCTTTAAAATAACAAACTAATCCTAAAAATTCTAAATAAATCTTTAAAATTCTAAACAGAAATATAAAATCATAATTTCAAATATAAATTTAAACTATATTTAAATCTAAAATCTTCACAAAGATATTTAGTTATTATTCTCAACAGAATTTTCATATGTTCAGTTTTGTATGTATCCCGGTGTTTTTTAAAATGAAACCGAAATAAACTAACTTATTCGGTTAAGTTTGGTTCGGTTGATCAATTTAAAACATTTTATTTTCAAGCAATACATTTATCCTCTAACTACAAGAGTGCTTAGATGAAATGACACGCAGTTCTCTTCTACTTTAACCAAATTTATATATGTGTTTGATCTCTAGCGTGGAAATGTAGCAATATTAAAATTCTTAGGGAGAATTTGCAGTCTATGTGAGCTGCACAAGACTCGAGGGATTAATCTCTACAGTTACTCACATATGATACCTGATTTATGGAAGAAAAAAAAAACTTATCATGTATATTCTCTACTATCATTTTTTCAGGTGTATTCCGTTTTTTCAATTTTTTTTCCATATAAACTATTTCATAATCGATTCAAAGAACTTCAAATTAAATAATTTATAGAACATGTCAAACAAAATAAACTAACATAACTTCATTTTGTTTGTTAAGAAAAGTCATTTCCATAAAATGTTATACACTAATAGTCTAATAGGCATGGCAACAAAAGTACAAAACCCACACCGATGTCAAATAACCGATTATCCCAAAAGCTTAAACTGTTAGGAAAGGCTACATCAATGATTTTATATTATTTCTAACACGCCCCCTCACGCAAGAGTTCACTTGGGCTTGAAGTGTGGATAATGCATTGGTCCACCTACCATATGCTTAAATTCCACTTTTAATTAGAAAGTGAGGGGAGCGGGAATCGAACTCTAGACCACTTAGTCATAGAGGCTCTGATACCATGTGAAATAACCGATTATCCCAAAAGCTTAAGCTGTTAGGAAAGACTACATCAATGTTTTTATATTATTTCTAACAACTCACGAGTATCCACCCGAATCCGCTTCGACTTTGACGGGGAAAATCTAAATTAAATGAGTTTAGATTTTCCCCGTTTTCAAAAGATGAGGGATGAGGCAAGTAATAGAGACATTGATACCTGTAGATACATTATGATTTTCTATTGTTTTGTGTAATGTAAAAAATTAGGCAAATTAATATTAAATTGAAGTAAGTAAAGGTCGACAATTTTTTTTTTGTAGAAAGTATTTTTGCAAAAGGTCAATCTAAAGTGTTTTTCAAAAACTAGTTACTTGAATCGGTGCATGTTCGAAGTTGAACCAGTGCAAAACACCGATGCATCTACCTACTTGAACTAGTGCAACTCCAGATAGAAGGCTTTTTTGAATCGGTACTGGTTCTCCAAGTATCGATACTTGAATGTCTTGGTTTTCTACTTGAATCGGTGCAATTTCAAGTTGAACTGATGCAAGTCTAAAAAGATTGGTTTTTTGTTTTGGTTTTATTACTTGCATCGATGCATGCCCCGAGCTTAAACCGGTGCAAGTGCGTGTTTTTCTAATTTTTTGCATATGTGTCACTTCATTATGATCTTACTTATATATAGCACTTAAACACTATGTAACTTTTGATTTTTGCATTTGAGAGCAACTTCAAGAGAGCTTAGTGAGTGTTCCAAGACAGTTCCTTTGAAGATCCAAGATTCAATTTACTTTCTTCAATGTTCATCAATGTTGGTTGATTGATTAAGAGAGTTGAAGATAATTTTTGAAGATCAAGAGAGTTTGATTGTTCGGGTTTGAATACGGATTGGGGGACTTCGTCAACGGAGATCTAGGCATTGGTGAATCCAATTGTAGATTGGGTTTGGTGTTTTCAATCGAGTTTGAGGGAATCTTCCAAGATCGAGGAGTGGTACAATATTCTTGGTGAAGAAGTGCTAAGTACATTCAAGGATAGTTGGAGATTCAAGAACAAGGATTGAAGACGTGATCTTGGTGAATCAAGATCTTCTTGAGCTTAGGAGAGCAATTGTTGTATTGTTTCCTAAACTCTATTGTGGTCATTCTAAACTTTGTTTGAGAAATAAAATTCTCAATTTCCCGTCGAGCACGAACGAGATCCAGAAACTCCCTAACCACGTCTCGTGTGTTCTTTATTGCTTTCGTTATTTTTGTTATTGTTTGCATCAAATTCAATTTGGAACTCTTGTTGGTATCTTGTGTTGGTTGTTGTTGATAATTTGTGAAAACACTTGTGTGTTAGTTTTCTTGCGTTAGTTTTCAAAGAAAACCTCAACAACGAATACCAAGTGTTCGATTAAAGTTCCAAAATGTTTTTCAATTTTACACTTGGTGGAAATTGAATTATCAACATCATGCAAATTGGTTACAATCCATTTGTTCTTGCTATTGATTAATTTTAGCTTAAAATTAATCAATTAATCACTTTAGCACTCTTATCATTAATCGACTATACGCGTTTCGATTTAGTCACATCATTTCTTTTCCAGACTTGATCTAGAATTGCTTCCGCGCTGTAACTCTTTTTGGTACAAAATTGTTTTTCAAAAAACTTTGAAAAGTGTACTTCGACTTATTCACCCCCTCTAAGTCGTAGTTATAATGTCTAACAATACCCACCCGAATGTATCGATACATTCATATGTTTAATACTCATCTGAAACTATAACAAAACCCTTAAACCAATTCTTAAATTACATTCATATGTTTAATTTTATTTTTAAGTTGAGTATTAAACAAATCATTGTCTCTATTTTTCTTTGTTTAAAAAAAGGAAAATTTTATGGTACATTTGATAATTTCGAATGTATCGATACATTAGGTCATTAAATTAATAGGTAAATAAATATTTTTAAAAGAAATAATTTTTTCTATCATTAAAAAAATATAATAACCAAATATTATTTATCAAAACTGTCAAAAATATAAAATTTAATATTTTTTGAATTTTTATTCCGCATAATAGTCAATATTTTTATGAAAAATGTTTTAAAAAATTAGTATATTGCTTATAAACAATGAAATTATGTTTTTTCTTGTCATATTATTATCTCTAAAATACAATAATCTGCTAATAATTTTTTAATTCATAAAATAATCATTAATTTATCAATTTAATGACTTAATGTACTAGTATCGTAGAACCTCCGTTAAAACAAATCATATTGTTGAAACAAAATAGTTTTGGGTTTTTGACTTCTTTTTTTTAAATTAAAAAAAAAATACAAAAATGTCATCCAAGTTCATGTGGGGTACATGGGGAAGTAATACCCAAATTTAATCGGATATGAGTTTGGAGTTCTAATTATCATATCCGTTGAGAATTGGAAAGGGTATGGATAGAATATTCAAACTTTATGGAATATACATAGTGACGGATCCAGGAATTTTGCTTAGTGGGGTCAAAGTCTATTTATCATAAATAGTGATAGTGATTATTAAAATATTATTAGTTTAATAATTTAACTATATGGGCCTGTTTGTTTCAGTTTTAAAAAAATAGATTTTTTCTTTGTATTTTTAAAAATAGATTTTATAAAACCGTTTTTCAAAATATTACAAGTTTTTTTATATTCGTTTTTTCTAAATTCAAACACTAATTTTGACATCATATAACATAGACGTACATTATTGAAGAACAAAAAATAGTCAAAATCTCAATTTTTATAAAAAGTTGTATTTCAAAAATGATTTTTATGAAAATCTATTTGAAATAGCTTCAAAAAAAGTGATTTTTTTTGAAATTTTGATATCAGAATTTTTTTCAATAAAATGATGAAATACCTAAAATAATATTTTAAGAATAACTATTCAAACAAAATTTTCATTTGAAGCTTTTATAAAAAAATTCTTTGTAAATTTTTTTTCTACAAAATTTTCTAACACTACAAAATCTATTTTCAAAAAAATTCAAAACAAACTGGCCCTATATAATTTTTATTTTAATAATTTAATCATTAATTTAAAGTTATAGATGAATAAATAAAGATTAAATATTACATTGTTTATTTATTAAACTAATGATATTTTAAAAAATTTCAATTAAATTAGATGTCATAAAAAAATTGTTGAAACATGCAACGTGGATTTTTATATAAAAAAATAGAGACTAAAATTAAGAATTTAAAAGGACCACAGTCTAAACTAATTTTTAAAAACTATAAATAAAAGTTAATATGTTTAGAGAACTAAAAATATATTTAATCATTAATTATAATTTGATTCTAATACAAACACATAGTGTACAAAGATATACCAAAAATTGGGATAAAAATCATAATATAATACTTTACTTAGATTTACGTTCTTCATTCAATTTCAATAAATATGGTTACAGCTTCAAAAGACTCCCAATTAAAAGTTGAGAGAGCAAGACACATACTAGAGTAGAAGGAAGTATAAAATTTTAATTATCAGGCTACAATTCCCGTAAAAATTGAAAATTACTGTATGTGTTTGTCATGTAAAATTGAACTTGCGTAAAAAAAATGTAAAATTGAACTATATGGGGACAACATGTGATTTGAAGTGGGGTCAAGATAAAAAAATGTCACATAATTGGTGTATTTGTTCAAAGGGAAGTGGGGTCAGCTGACCCCAATAAACACCATGTAGATCCGTATTATATATACTGAACCATACTATTTCATATAATATTTATTTATAAAAGTAGTTTTAGTTAAAGGTTCAATTTGGTTCGGTTCATCGATTCATTAGTTTTTAAAATTGAAAACTAAGAATCGAACCAAACTTTTCAGTTTTCTTTTGTTCGGTTCGATTTTTTATTGGAACGAAACTAGATCGGCTAATTTTTTATTTGGTTTGATTTGTTAGTTTGATCATCTTTTCTTGAACCACTCACATCCCTAGTTGTAATTGCGTGATACAGTTACATATGTTAGCCGTTCGATCAATAAGTGGCCGAGATCATTTTACATTGTGAAATCGAGTAGCAATCTAGACATCCGATCTTAAATCAACATATAAGATCTGTTACAGTGTGAAACTACGTTTAACCAATATAACAATGGATCATGATATGTGTTACTTAAACATGGAATGTATTTTGCTGAAGCAAACTTAACTCATATCATTAATAATATCATAAATAAATACAATGTTGCATCAACTCTAATTCTAAATGACGAGGTTTAACTATATAGTTAATTATTTTGTAAAAAAAAACTATTTGAGTTCGGAGCATAACATTAGTAATCTATCCTCCTAATCAAGTCATTTTTGAATTAAAAAATGACAATTTTTAAGGAAAAATAAATAAGAACAAGAATATAATTAGTGAAGATCATAGGTGGTAGTTGGAGGACAGATCAGTTTTGAGGTGATGGCAGAATCTTTACAGCCGGAAAGAACAAACGCGTATACATATGTATCTGTAGTGCAGTGTGTGTGGAAAAACATCTCACACGCGTTTTCGTCTCCATATGTAAATATGTTGTCATGCCCCACTAAGCTTCATTTTATTAGTTTTTTTTAAATATATGAATGCACTTTTACTCTTCAATTTTATTTTTAAATTTGAGATTTTAGTCCTTTATTTTACAAATTAAAATTTTTTAGGATTTATTTTAACAACTCAGTGTACTATGGCGGAGCTAGAATTTTTTTTATAAGAAGACCATATTTTTACTACACATATATATATTTTCTCACAAAAATGCATCATGTATATTACAAGTGTTGTAATTGTCTTTTTATTTTAATTTGAGTAAATTACACTCCCTTTATTTTTTTATAACAATTAACTTTAAACATTGTTTTATGTCAACAAACTTTAAAATCATTATTTAATAAACATTGTTTTTTAACCTCTATATAAAAATCCAATTCGAAACATATGTCCCAAAATTGCTTAAATTCGAATCCTATAATCTTTTCTAAAGGACAGTTTGGTCCTAATGGGGCCTGAGGTGACATTTTAGGTTGCTAAAAGCGCCCCACATATGGAGCCGCCCAAATTTAAATTTAGCCCCAAGGCCTTAAAATATTTTTTAAGTCAATTTTTATTTTTGAAAACAATTATAAAAATTCTTTTTTTTTCCTGCATTTTCCCCCCAAAAATATAGTATTTTTTTTTTTTTTGAAAAATAAGGTCTACGATTATTTTTTCCAGAAAAAAGGGCAAAAATGGGGTTGAAGTCCCCCTTATACAGGGACACAACAAGTTAAATTAATAACCCAATGATCTTGGTTCACTTACATGAGAGAGAGGTGGTTTTAGATCATTCTCTGATTTGGGAATCACACCGCACATTCTTTTTTCTTTCTTTTTATCTAAATAAGTGATTTTCATATATATTAAATTTTTATTTCGTAATTTTGTCGTCTCGGTGCAACATTGTTTGATTTTCCATCTTGTTGTGGTGTTCGTTTGGTTCGGATTAACAAATCAATTTCGATCAACTACAAATTCAACTAATGACTAGAACATCAACGATGCAAATCTGAAGGCATGAGTAATCTAGTTGGATTATAATTTTGTCACATCATTTGTAGAAATCAGTATACCGTTTTATACTATTAAATATTAAATAACTTGAATGCTATGAAAATGTTCGTAGATTCATCATTTTCGATTTTAGTGATGGTGATTTATATTTGTATCATATGTACTCCACTAATTTAAATTAATATCCTTCTTATTGATTTTTATTTTTATTTTTATTTTTATAAAAGGCCATAATTAAGGGGCTTAGTAGGGTCCAAATATATTACCTTAGCATTTTGTGCTTTTAGAACTCTTTTCATAGGGTTCTCTCCACCGGAGGTAATTAATTAATTTTTTTTTTTTGATGCAAAAGGGAACAAGCCTTAAAAGAAAATTAAATCTAACAGGACACAAATCATAAATCTAGGATCGTGGTCACAACCCATGATCGAAAGAGCATCCACACAAAAGTTTGTTTCACGATAGTAGTGACACACTTTCACTTCCCAATCCATAGCAAGTAATCGATGTATTTTCTGAATGATGCGCCAAGCAACATAACTTTCCTCACGAGAGTTCTTCAGTGTATACTCCACACTATTGGAATCAAAATGAAGCTCAATTTTTGAAAACCCCTGCTCCCTAGCAAGTTTGAGACCTTCCAAAACTCCACAAATATGAGCAATATAAGCATTGCAACGATCCAAGGTTTTTGAAAAACCACCTAACATTTGTGCACACTAGTTATCGCGTCATCACAACAACATCGATCCACTTCTTTGGATACCCATCTCCACAAGAGTATTATGAATAAAACTCCAATTCAAAGCGATCATAAGGTTTGAAAAGATCAAATTAATCGCAAAGAAACAAACCTTACCATTCATCTTACTCTTGCTATGAGCAATCTCTAGAGCAACAACATTTTTCTCATGAATGCTCCTCCCTAGAATAAAACCAGTTTGATGTGGAGTCGCTATTTTTAAAATCGTACCTTTAATCATGTTAGTCATTATTTTACTAACAATCATGTACACAATGTTGCATAAGCAAATAGGCCTCAATTGATTTAGAAATTTAGGCTGTTCGACTTTTGAAATTAGACAAATATTCGTATTGTCCACTTCCCTTAAAATCAAGGGATTAGACCAAATCTAAGTACCTCAAAATAAGCTAGCAAACATCAATCAATAAAAACAGATGAACAAACAATGTTTATTGAATAAAGTGAAGCCAAAACTTATTTCCAAGTTGACATTTTATTTTACTTAGAAATAAACAAACTTATTTCCAATTAACAACACTGCTTCCAAAACTTGCAATCTAAGTAACATTGTTCTAGTCTTCTAGAACTCATGCTATTGGTTTCAGCACAAACATTTTACACGCATGTGAATCTACTGTCGCACTCAACTTATTCACAAAATGTTTCTCCAATGTCTTGTGCTGCATCCATAAAACAACCAAGACAAAAACCTTATTTATAGCATCAGTATCCAACAAAGTACAATGAGACACAGTGTATATGAAAATACAAAACATAAATTGAATGAATACAAAACTTCAATTAATTTACCTCCCAAAGATCTCTTGCTTCAACAACAGTTTTTGGAGGAATGCCAATGTCATCCCAATTGGCTGTAATAGCAAGACTTTGCTGAGGGCCTCTATTAAGTAAAACAACAGCTACCCTGTATCCCGAAAGAGGGCCTGCCCATATCTATCCAAAAAAACATGCAGATAAGAACAAAATAAGCACGCAGTCGTGCAGTCAAGGAATCTCGACTCAAGGATTAAGATTGTACGCGTTTACAAATGCAACTCAAAATATGAGTAGTTTGATCTCCATATAACAGAAGAGAATCCAATTTGTTACAAGTAGTGCTCGAGACTAAATCGTATGTTGTATTTCAAATGAAAATTACCTCAGCATCACCTTCCATCCGAACCTTTTTAGCTTGTACGCCAAGCGAATCTATCGTGGTAAGACATAACATTTAATATCAGTGGCATATTACAATGATTTGGAAATCACAGAAAGACTCAAACAGTGTATCACCTTGGTTAACCGCAATAACTTCTTTATTAGAGACTATCTCCATGGTCTCTTTAGTCACATTGCTAATATCACAGCCTAGAAGAAGTGGAGCCTGCAATAAACCTTCACAAATGAAAAGAAGCCCGGTACAATACATACATACATACTTTCAAACAAATAAAAAGTCTATTTGGATTGACTTATTTAAACTTATTGACAAAAGTATCTGTGAGACTATTTGAGAAATTATCGAAAGAACTTATGAGTTATGACAATTCGTAAGTTGTTTTCAACTTATTTCCTTAAGCATTACAGGATAGCTTATGAAAACAACTAATAACTTGTACGAAAATAATTTTATTTATCTTTTGTTATAAAAGAGCTTATACACAAGCACTTATATATGATAAACGCTTATGCTATAAGTGCTTAATTGAACTATTTATCCAAGGTACTTGAAGAGAAGAGAATGAAAGAACCTTTGAAATGGCCCACAAACTGAAGTGAACAATATATTCATTTTTTGTCATCCCTCCATTTCCAACCTCAAGCATGTCAGGATCTGTTCAGTTAAAAATTATATCATGAAACCATAATACAAACTGTGTTTCACAAAATGTTATAATGCTAATGAATTTCTAACCATTCCAGCCACCAGGTTTTGCAAGCTCAGCATAAAATTCATTCATGTCAGCCTTTGTAATCATACTGCATAAAACAACTTAATTTTATTACACTCCCTTCGTTCCTAATTATAAGTCGCTTTTTAAATAAACATATGGCTCTAAATATACACATTACATTTCAAAACTAGTACCAACAAATTGAGGGCATGGTTTTTACCTTTCCCATGAATCATTTATGTCACCAGTAGTTCTCCAACTATTTCCTACTCTAGCACCCCATAAAGCTGGGTGCAAATCTCCCCTAACAAACAATAAAGTTTGATTAGACTTTAGAGGGAAGTACTTAAAATTGGAAGAACAATAATATGCTCGAATAGAATAATTACCATTCACATAGCGAGAAGAAGATTGGACGACCTGCCTTCATTAAAGCCCGAGTCATAACAGGATACCTATATATATATTAGTTTTCAAAATAGTAGTATATTAAGAACTGATAAGGACACAATTATAAACACCGGAAATGGCACTGACACATACACCGCGGTAATAACTTTAAAATATAGAAGTGATTAAATTTAACCATATGTATGTATGTCTAAGACTGACACATGTTAGATACAACACACATCTTCGATCTGAAGTGTCAGTGCTACATACTTCAAATATATATTTGACTACCTCACAGTGGGCTTTGATTCATCATTGTAACAATTATCATACTTCAAATAATCAATGCCCTATAATCAAGCAAAATAGCCATTTGTTATAAAGCTATTATTAGGTAGATGTTAAGAAAAAAGATTAAGAAAAAGAACAAATATTTGAAGTACCCATGATGCAAAAGTTTTGGCATCTTGGAACTCATGACCTAGTGAACCAGGCATTTTTTTGCTACAGGTAAAATACCTGTAAAAGATCAGCATAAAGATTAGTTAGAAAGTAATGAAAAAAGAATACAAGGGGCTAATTTTTGTTTAAGTACCCTGCATCTGAATAAATTCCAAGCTTAAGACCCTTGCTGTGAACATAATCTGCAAGAGCTTTGATACCAGAAGGAAATGTTGATTTCTTTGCCACTAGATTACCCTATAATATAACAATGTTTCGAAGAAACAGTTTAATTGAAACGAATAACTTTCAAAATCAAATAAGAAAATAGAACGAAGCGTGCGAAAATCATATGATCTATTCTATACCTTATTATCGCGATTAAGTTCAGCCCAACAATCATCTGCAACACCGAAAAATTGTGAATGAAGGTTAAATATTGCATGTGCTTATAATATTTTGGAAAGTAAGATTGAAAAAATAATTATAAGTGGTTTTGATGTACCTATGTTGACATAAGTGTATCCAAGCTTAGATAGACCAGTTGAAACAAGGGCATCAGCTGTAAATCCATACACAAAATTTACAATCAAACTAATTTCTTAATTAAGCAAACATGTATAACAAAATCAAATGCTAGTTTCGCAGATGTATACTTAATTTTAGGAATTTAATTTGTATACACCGTCAGTGTAAAATTAATTTACCCATGTATTCAATCAAATTACACCATGGAGATATTTGTAGTTATATTTTAGGAACAAACATATAAAAGTGGCACTATCGAGTGATTTGATTGGATACAGTGCACAACAATTCATCTCTAATTTTATATAAAATCATAAATTAATTATGATATGTACATAAATCACATAAACTATAAATGAGCAAAAACATACCAGTCTGTCTGATGATTTTTTCATTAATTTGACAGTTGAAATGATTCCAACTGTTCCACCTATATAAAAAAAATTATACAAAACCTCAGTCACATAAATCCTTAGAAGCAAGTAAAATATCTAGGAAAAATAATGCTTTCTATTAATAGTAAAATATAATTTTGTTATTTTATTTTCTTAGTAGTCCTTGCTAATTAAAACATTCTTACTAATAAAGTGCAGTTATTTCCATAAATTAAAAGAAGGAATAAGGTGACATACCCCATAGGAGGAGTTTGAGCAAGACCATTAGCAAGAAGGTTTCTTCTGAGATGCTCTTTCTCATAGTTGTTGTTGTTGTTTACTAATGATGAAGCACCGACACAAGCAAAACAAATATTCAAAAGGGTCACTAAAGCCACCACCATCACACATTCAATCTTTCTCCCCATTTTTGTATAACCTTTAGCAGAAACTACTATTCACTTCACTTTCTCAGTTGAAGTGAGAGTGAGAAAGGGTCCCTTAACTTTATATAGCCAAGATAAAAGGACAATACTATTATAGTCCAAACTCCAAAGTAAGTGTTTTTTTTTACTGTTCTACATATTTGACTGTGATGATGTCGATGTATGAATTGATTGATGGTGTTATTACTCGTTTTAGGATTTGGATTGCATGCAGTTGACTCCATGTGGTCAGGAAATATAGACCGTCTGATTAAGATCAGACGGCTCAGATTTTAAGATCAAATTTTAATTATAAAATTTGATCTTAAAATTTGAGCTGTCCGATTTTGATCAGACGGTCTACAGCTGACCGACTGCACTACAGTCAGCAAATTTGTAACTGAACTGAACCCCTGTTTTCTAACAAATTAAGTTGCATGAAATCCAAATCCAATCCAAACTATAGCTATTTATTGTTATTTACCTAGATTAATATATTACACCCGTGCAACATTTGAGTAATGTAATAGCGTTCAATAACGCTTTAATAAATACAAATTTTACAATATCTACCGTTGCATTGACAATTTATATCATATAGAACATCTATGTTAAATTTTACAAAAATTTAAACTTGTTTGATATGTTATTAAGGCTGATCAAAATTAACGGTATTCAATAAATATACACGCTAACATTCCGCCACACCATGTGGCTCAACTATACATGGGTTCTCAAACCATCACATTTTGGGATATATTTTCCAAAATGGTGACACTTTGGGATTTTTGGTTTGAAATAGTGGCCATATGATCAAAAAGTCATTCTTTATATGCTCAAATATAACAATCAAAAGTGGGTGTCTTTTTCTCAAGTTTCCATCCACACAATTGAGTGTTTATCTCATCTAATTATTGTTTGAAGAAGCTAAACTTAACCATTCAAATTTATATCAGAGAAAATTGAACACACTTTCATGTCTCATCTAATTTTAATATTAATTTTTTTAATTTGAATCGCTATGACTTCACAAGACCTCTCCATACACAAGAGGATCTAATCCTATTAAAATTGTGCTTCCATGTACCGGTACAACTCATCGTTTTAGGTGTGGATTTCACAATTTTAAATGTGTAACCTATTTTCAAAGAAGTCATAGATATCCACATGAATTTTACTCAAATATTGCTAGCACATGTATGAGGCCTATAACATATATTTTTCTACACGCATGAAATGAAAGCAAATACCAAAGGATTAAGAAATCCAATTATCTAACGCCGGTCTCATACATTATATTAGGAAAGATTCTCTCCCCATCCCCACATGTCTTTTTCACCCTCTCACCCCCAAAAAAGTTCGGAAAATACATCCCGAACTGTTTTCTAGTGTAAAATTTATACTGAAAAAAGTTCGAGTAATAGAACCTGATTTTTTTTAGGAGGTGAGAGGGTGAAAAAGACATGTGAGAGACGGGAAGAGAATCCTTCTCATATTAGTTCTTTATTCGTATTTATATGTTATAGGTGGGTTGGGCCTGCTACTATTATTATTATTATATTGAAATTCTACGTAAATACAACCTTATGGATACATATTATACCTTTTGCTCTAAATATAAGAACATTTGAGTTAATTTGAAGTTAATTTATTTAGCCCAAATTCTAAATACATACATCAATTTTTTTGGTAAACCAAATGTATCATCCGCGCAAATGCAGAGACTAATCTCCTCGAGGTAACTGAGATCCATTTAAAGGGTTGACCTCTCCCATCAAACGCTTCTCCATACGCACCGGCCAGGGATCGAACCCAGAACCAAATGGTTAAGGGGCTCAAGTATCTATCACATGTGCCATACTACGTTGGTAAAATACATCAATTTTAGTCGATGCAAATATCTCTTATATGTAGGAATTGATTGATGGAGTCATGCTATTATTAAGTGGTCCGAAGACACTAGCTAATATTTTTCTATATTTATTACGAGAAGGGTTCTTATCCTTGCCATGCTTTCTTAAAATGGTTGAAAAATTTCTCTACATGATTTCATACTTTTGATTTAAGGAAGAATCCCATTTTGTCTAAAACATAAATAAAAAAAGGAATTCCATTACTATTCTCATTTACATTTTATGGCAACCAAAAGACTATTTAAATAAATAAATGCATCAAACCATGGTTGGTGGAATTAAAGAATTGTTTGTCACAGCCTCATGGATTCTCTAAAAATGGTTCCATGATTTTCTTTATTATATTAATTTTCTTGTCAACCAAACTTGCACAATTGATTTTTATTTGTCCATTTGTAAAACTATTGTGGAATGCATAATATGTAAGTTCTAACGTTAACTTTGATTTTGTCAAACAAAAAAAAAACAAAAAGTTAACTTTGATTTTTCATAGTAGTAGAGTATGTATAATTAAGCTCTCAACTTAAGAATATAATATGTAGATCTGGCAATATTTATTAAATAAAGTTAATTTGATCATATACAAAGTGGACATTTTATTTTACTCGGAAACAAACAAACTTATTTCCAATTAACAACCGTGCCTCCAAAAGCTGCAATCTAAGTGAGTGTATGATTGGAACGACAGGGGATTTAACGAAATCACGATACAACCTAAGTTCAAAATTACAATGGTTCACCGTGATTTTGTCAAACCCTTGACGAAACCAACCATATGTTAAATGTGTTCTAGTCTATAGAACTCATGCTACTGGTTTGAGCACATACATTTTACACGCATGTGAATCTACGGTTGTGCTCAACTTTTCCACAAAATGTTTCTCCAATGTCTTGTGCTGCATCCATAACAATCAACACAAATTAACACCTTATTTATAAACTCAATATCCAACAAAGAAGAATGAATACAATTAATTATACCTCCCAAAGATCTCTTGCTTCAACAACACTCTTTGGAGGAATGTCAATGTCATCCCAGTTGGCTGTAATAGCCATTCGCCGAGGGCCTCTATTAAGCAACACAACAGCTACTCTGTATCCTGAAAGAGGACCTGCCCATATCTATAAAAAAAAACATGCAGATAAGGACAATTCTCGACTAAACACGATTAACCAAATAACACGCGCACACAAGCATGCGGTCAAAGGATCTCAGCCGTTGGATTAAGATTGTACGCATTATATTTTGACTTCACAAATTGCTTTTAAAATGTAACTCAAAATATGAATAATTCGATCTCCATCTAACGGTAGAGAATCCAATTTGTTACAAGTAGTGCTAGCTCGAGATGAAGTCATGTTGTATTTGAAATAAAAATTACCTCAGCATCACCTTCCATTCTAACTTTTTTAGCTTGTACGCCAAGCGAATCTATCGTGATAAGATATAGAATTTAAAATCAGTGTCGTATTACAATGATTAGGAAATAAAAAAATGACCAAAATTATGCTTCACCTTGGTTAACCGCAATAACTTCCTTATTAGAGACTATCTCCATGGTCTCTTTAGTCACATTTCTAATATCACAGCCAAGAAGAAGAGGAGCCTGCAATAAACCTTCACAAGTGAAAAAATATCCTGGTACAATAAATGCTTTCACATAAATCAAAGAAATGTTTGGATTAACATATTTAATTTTATCTACCGACATACTAAGTATTTGTGAGACTGTTAGAGAGAACTTCTGGAAACAACTTACTACATGTTCGTAAGTTGTTTTCAACTTATTTCCCTAAACATTTTAGGATAGCAATAAAAAATGCTTATAACTTATATGAAACAAATTTGACTTTATTTTATCTTTTGTTATATAAATAGTTTATACATAAGCACTTATATGACAAGAGCTTATGCTATAACTGCTTAATTGAACTATTTATCCAAGGTACTTGAAGAGAAGAGAATGATAGAACCTTTGAAATGGCCCATAAACTGAAGTGAACAATATACTCATTTTTTGTCATCCCTCCATTTCCAACCTCAAGCATGTCAGGATCTGTTCAGTTAAAGTGTCTAATGTATATATCTTGACGCATAAATCATATCACGAAATCAAAATACAAACTCAATGTCTTTCACAAAATGCTACTACGGTATTGAAATTCTAACCATTCCAGCCACCAGGTCTCGCTAGCTCGGCATAAACTTCATTACTGTCAGCCCTTGACATCATACTGCATTAAACAGGTTCATTTTATTAGCTAGTAGCTATGTATACAAAATTGTTCATAAGCACAAACTTGTTTACTTTTTTTCATAACTAATAGTATAGTACCAACAAATTTTGTGCATTGTGTTTACCTTTCCCATGTATCAGTAATGTCATTAGTAGTTCTCCAACTATTTCCCACTTTAGCACCCCATAAAGCTGGATGCATATCTCCCCTAACAAACAAACAAAGGTTCATCAGAGAGGAGGAGTACTTAAAATTGTAAGCTATAAAGCATTAACACAAATATGGACACCGAACACGACACTGACACATAGACACTGATACTAATTTGAGAAAATAATAGTGATCAAATGTTTCGTTATCAGACTTCGAACGTACTTTCAATCTGGAAGTGTCAGTACTAAAAGGGAAATAACAAGCTAAAATAGAATCTTTACCATTCACATAGCGAAAAGAAGATTGGACGGCCTGCCTTCATTAAAGCCCAAGTCATAATAGGATACCTATATATAATAAGGACATACTTTCAAAATTAGTGACCATTGTCGCACAATCCATGCGAGTGGACAGGTATTTTGTTAATTCTTTGATGGAAACTATAACACTATTAGTATGCAAAATTTGCAAATACATTTTTCACTACCTGACAGTAGGCTTTATTTCACCATTGTTACAGTTATCATACTTCAAATAATCAATGCCCTATAATCAAGCAAAATAACCATTAGTTATACATCTATTGATATGTAGATGTAAAAAATATTTTAAAAACAAACACAATTTGAAGTACCCATGATGCGAAAGTTTTGGCATCTTGGAACTCATGACCTAGTGAACCAGGCATCGTTTTACTACAGGTATAATATCTATAAAATAGCAGCAAAAGATATGTTAGAACATAGAACTAATGACAAAAGAATACATGGGCCATGGCTTTAAATAGAAGTTGTGGTAACCGTTGTGGTCGCGTCGCAATGTGTGATATTGTGGAAATTTACGGTCAAATATAGCCGACGCAGTCTCAATTGTGGCCACATTGCGGTTTTGATTATGTAAAAACCATTATGCCGCAGCCTAGATTGCGGCCGCGGACCTTTATTTAAAACTTTGCATGGACTAATTTCTATTTAAGTACCCTGCATCTGAATAAATTCCAAGCTTAAGTCCCTTGCTGTGAACATAATCTGCAAGAGCTTTGATACCAGAAGGAAATGTTGATTTCTTTGCTACCAGATTACCCTATAACACAACAATGTTTAGAAGAAACAATTTAATTGAAATCAATAACTTCCATAAATCAAGTAAGAAAACAGATCATGAAAATCATATGATCATTAATTACCTTATCATCGCGATTAAGTTCAGCCCAACAATCATCTGAAGAATCACAAAATTGTGAATGAAGGTTAATTGCATGTGCTTATAATATGTTGAAAAGTTAAAAACTGAAACAAATAATGATAATATACTTGAAAATGAAGTGTTTTGATGTACATCATGTACCTATGTTGACATAAGTGTATCCAAGCTTAGATAGACCAGTTGAAACAAGGGCATCAGCTGTAAATCCATGCACAAAATTTACAATCAAACTAATTTCTTAATTCAGCACACATGCATAACAAAAATAAAATGCTAGTTTCTCTAATGCACACATAGTTTGATACAATTTCATAAATTAATGATCATATATACATACATAAATCAGATAAACTAAAAAATTGAGCAAATATATTATATACATACCAGTTTGTCGGATGATTTTTTCATCTATCTGACAGTAGAAATGATTCCAACTGTTCCACCTATATAAAAAAAACCTCAATATCATAAATCTTTAGATGCATCTTTTACTTGGCTAACTAAAACTATGAAGCACAAACACAGACACCGAACACCACACAGACACTTGACAAATCAGTGACACTTCGACACTGGTGATAATTTAAGAAAGTGATATAATTCAATGCAATCATAAGTGTCTGCTTGTCCTACACCTGAGACTGAGAGACGCCTAATCTGAAGAGTATCCGTGATTGATTAAGTTAAAACATTGTTAAGAGAAGGAATATGGTGACATACCCCATAGGAGGAGTTTTACCAAGGCCATTAGCAAGAAGGTTTCTTCTGAAATGCTCTTCATGGTTGTTGTTGTTGTTACCTAATGATGAAGCATTGGCACAAACATGCAAAAGGGTCATCAAAACTACCACCATTTCATATCCAATCTTTCTCTTCATTTTGTACACTCTTTAGTAATCAATAATAACCACTATTTTTACTTCACTTAACTTCCTAAGTTGCAGTGAGAATGAGAAAGAGAGAGAGGGTGTTATCTTTTTATAGTCAGGAAAAAAACTAGACTAGAATGTTCTTTTTCCTTAATCCAATGTTAATGTTGTTTATAACTGTTATCATATTTGACCGTGTTTTTAGATGTTACTTTCACTTCCTCAGTTGAAGTGGATTGATTTGACAAGAAACATCCAAATCCAATCAAATTATGACCATTTATTGTTATTTAGGAGTATCTAGAATCCTTAATTATAGCCTTAATATTAAAATTGGATAAGAACAAAATTAAGAAAATTAGTGTATGATGCTGACTGTAGTACTCAGTGGTGACAAAGTTAATGGATATGTCGTATCCTATATACATGTTTCCTTTCACAGTTCTATATTTGATTCTTATATAGATAGATGTGTATATCAGTTCTATATAGTTATCGCTATGCGATGAAAATTTCATACCAACATGGTAACTCAAAATAAATTGGTTTCTCTCTTTGACAAAAAATAATAATTGATATGTTTCATTTGTGTGTATGAGTTTTATACATATTTGTCGTAAAAAATATTTGTTTATCCTATGACCATGTTTTCTTTATTCTACAATTTTATTTTATCGAGAAAAGTGCAAAAACATCCCAAACAAACCAAAACAGTTCGTGGCGGTATACTATAGTGATGAATTTTTTTTTTTCCATAAACAATTGTTGGGTTTGGGGTTTTAGAGTGAGAAAAAACAAAGAAAAAAACGAAAAAAAATAAAATAAAAACACTATAGGTTATCGCCACCTAGTGTGGCTCAAATAAGACAAAATAGAATTTCTAAACCACTATAATACCGCTCCATCCTGTGGCTCAGGAAAAAAAAATTAAATTTTTTTTTCAACACAATACAGCCACCTCCTATGGCTGAGAATAAAAAATATTTTAAATTTTTTTTTCAACACTTTACCGCCACAAGATGTGGCTGAAAAAGATTAATAAAAAAAAATGTAGGGGTGTAGTATACTACCACGGGAGGTGGCGGAAGTAATAAAGACATATCAAAAGTGTGGCAGTTTGAATTTTTTTTCAAAGTGTGACAATTTGGTATTTTATGTTTGAAAGTGTGGCATTTTGGTGAAAAAGCCACATTAGCTATATTTTTTTCCCACTTGAATAAGGCACTTTTGAAATAATCAATATTAAATTTCTAGATTAGAAACTATAATTTTAAAATTTTAGTAATTGACTAAGAGTTCTATTGGATTAGAATTATAAAAACAATATTATAAGAAATTTTGTGGCATTCAATTAATATTTTTATTTTATCTAAATAAGTTGTGATATTATTCAAGCGAGACCATCATAGGAATAGTCATAAGATTAGGTGGTGCGATGGAGAAAGGATCTTCTCTAGTGTATTTTTCATGTCCAATTGTAATCATGATCATTTAATTATGTGGAATTCATTGTAACATTAAAAAATTATTAGATGAGATTTCACTATACACAATTTACATTAGAGAGGATCTCTTTCTAATATGATAGTATTGGCCCAAAAAGAGTTGAGGAAGCCTTTGGATAAACACAATAATTTTGATCATACATACGTGTTTAATAAAAGGTAAAAAAAGTTAAATAATATGTACTTTTAAAATAATCAAACCATATGCAATTTATGTTAGTGTGATCTAATTATGAGTTTAAGTGTTTGTTACCATTATTGTCAAAAGAGAAAAAAAGTGATTGTTATCATGTAAATATTTTTCAAATGATTCTGATCTCACCCACTATAACATTCTAACAATTATGAACACTAATTTTGGTCATTTTAAAAGATAAATAAATTTGTTTCAAACACTTCAATATAGTCATATATGTAGGCTTATGTAATTTGCCGTTTTATGCTATTAACATGGATGCTGTGAGTTTGTTTGCAGATTCATCCTTTTTGTTTTTAGCGAATTTGAATTTGTATTACATCGATGTACTCTATCAATTTGAATGAATGAATATTCTTTATTTTTAGTAAAAAAAAAAGATAAATAAATTTATCATTGAGAGAACCGAAGTTCGATTCCTTGTGAAAACAAAAGGGTTAAATAATTTTAGCTAAAGTTAAATTATTGGAGCATATTCTCTAAAAATCAGAGGTTTAATACAAATAAATTATAAATAATTTTTAAGACTGTCGTAATTTTTTAAATTGGATATACAAATTTAGTAGTATTCAATTTCATTTTTTTTTACAACTGTCGAAAAAATAGTATGGTATTTTTTTTTTTTTTTTGGTATAGAGTATGGTATTTTTAAGTTGAACATATTTTTTAGTTGCGTGTATTTTCAAAAGAATGTGTACCAGTTCAACTAATATTTGACAATTTTTGGGACAGTTTTGTTTACTTTTTTATGTGACAAAAATAATAAAAAGAGAGAGAATGTGAGAATACAATGAAAGTATGAGAGAGTTGTCCAAAAGGTTGTTTCAAATAGTTGGGCAAATATCATTTCCCTTTTTAAAAATGTAGGTAAGATGTAAAAAAATATAAAATAAAAGAGAGATAAATGTGTTGTGTTGTTTGTCATGATTCACAATGAGTCCAAAAAGAATAAATTTAGATCTAAATGATTTAAAGAATACGAGTTCTCCATATGATGAGTCATCACTTTTTACAAAATTTTGGATAAATTCTTTATGACAAGTCATTTGTTAGTACTAAATGAGTCACCGTTTTTTACAAAAATCCAGATAGATGTTTTAATAACAAGTTATTTGTTAGTTTGTTAGAGCGTGGCAAGTTTAGTAATGCTTAACTTCATAAATATGAACAAAGAAAATAGTTTCCTTCATATTTAATAGTAGTTTGGTAGTGTTATAAATCTAAAATTGTGTTGTAGTTGAGGGTTTCACTATCAAATATTGAGATAAGTGAAACCACTAAAGAGGAACAATCTACCACCGACTCAGTGTTGATAGACGGATAGAGTGAAATTCGCCGTGGATACAGTATTAATAAGGTGATAATGTTATGATTCTCACATTTTAGTAAAAATAGAAAATTTAACATTGTCTTTTAAGTTTTGTCTTTAATTTTGTTTTTCTTGAATTCTTATTAAGCTTTGGAAATCCCTTGCATATAATTCTTCAAATTTTGTTTACTCTTTACTCGTCCAAACAGCTTTTGGCAGAAACCTCGGATATGAATGTATGTGATGTGATGGATATATCATAACTAGAGTTGATTAGGACTTGTGTTAGATAAGGGCAGATTAAGATGCTTGTTGAGTTATTACGTTTCATCATATATCATTATTTGAATAATCTTCAGATTTATTCTCCAAAAATAAAAAACTTTAGATTTATATCATTCTCATAATAATACTGAGGGTTAAATATATTTTTATTCTCTTTGATTGAACCCCGCTTCCTATGTATAAGATGTATTGTCTCTGCCAACGGAACTAAGATCACGCGGAATATGTTTTTATTCTCTATTTACAACTTACAGAGAATACTTTGAAGTTTGAAGGATTAAAAATACTCATTTTTTGTAAAAATCTTTGTAAATAGAAAATACTTGAAGGATTACAAACTGCAATATTATAGAATACTAAAATTATGTTCCATAAATCCTAACTCAACTAGCAAAAAATGCCGAAATTGTTAGGTCAAACGTCGTGACCCGAAATCTCACAATTATATGTGAGTTTAATTTTAGTGGATTACCACTTCATCTAAGACAAAAAAATACTAAAATTACCATTAAAATGTAATATATATTAAACTTAAAAAAATGTGATTTTGTTGGAATTACAAACATATTTAAGTTTTTTTTTTATGGAAAAACATATTTAAGTTATGTACCTAAAAAAAACATATTTAAGTCTAATACTAGTGACAAGTAGTTTCACTTTCATATATTCTTACGAAAGCTTCTCTCTATAATTGTAGAACCCACTTGAAAGTGCCTTAAGACATATGGGTGAAGTTTTTGCAACTTTACTCCTATCCATCACTTTTTATAAACCATTGATCAACATTGGAACATAGAGAACATTTTCTTTACTTTAAAGTTAGATATTTTATTTTTTTACTAAACTTTAAAGTTAGATATTCAATGTGATTTATACTTGCCCGCTAACCTTTTGAATTTGTTTATGTTCAAATTTATATATAACATTGCCCAATAGAATATGGACATTGTAGCTAAGTAATTAATCAATTTCAATGGAGAAATTTGGAGTACATATGCTTTTTTTATTCTTTCTTTTGATTTTCACAAAACAACTAAGTTCCCATGCTTTTATTAACAGTATGGCTGATGAGGAGGTACAAAATGAAGACCAAAATCATGTCCAAGAAATTATCACAAGTTATGAGTATGATCATGCACCTTCCTTGTAGCTATTTCACTAAAATTTTGTTTATAGCATAGAATTTTAATTAATTATTATATTTAAATTGAAGTTCAACTTTATATTACTGCTTTTTCAATTAGTATCTTCTAGAATTGTCCTCGGATCATTTTAGTCTAGCTCGGTCTTCGTTACTTTATAGACAAATTTTAGTAATTAGTGATTATGTTAATTTTCAGAGTTTAAACTCTGGATTTTCTATTTAAACTCTTTCGGTGTTTCTTAACTCTGTCCGTGTGTCCGTGTTTGACACTTACATATTTGGTGTTTGTAATGATGTTAAGTAGTGAAACAATGCTAGAGATGGAAGAGGATGAATGGCAAATGGTGGGGAAGAAAGGAAACCAATTTGTGGTGAATGATCAACCTTTCTATATAAATGGATTCAACACATATTGGTTGATGGTTTTTGCTGCAGATGACTCCACCAAAGGAAAAGTCACTGAGGTCTTCAAACAAGCTTCCTCATTTGGTATGACAGTTTGTAGGACTTGGGCATTCAATGATGGTCAATGGAGAGCCCTACAGAAATCCCCTTCAGTTTATGATGAAGACATCTTCAAGGTACTCCTTAACTAAACAAGTTTAAGCCTGTGTTTGGTATCACAATGAATATGTCAGAATTACCGTGATTCACTATAATTTTGCAGAAGCTACATAGTGTATCTTTTGGAAAATCACGATGGGTCACCGTGATTCTAGCATACCCACCGTGATATCAAACATACGCTAATTTGTATACACCGTCAGTGTAACAAGTTTTGCACTGTCAGCAAATCACAACCGATCAAATAAATGGTTTTAAAAGCAATCATGAAGTACATGTTTATGATGATATATCGGTTATAATTGATTGACAGTGTAAGTACATGTTTGAATTAGCTTTGCATTTGGCAATAACATGGGTGGCTCACCGTGATTTTTGCAATTGGTAATAGATAGCTAGATAAATTAGTCATTAGTGCAGCTAATTAGAATTTATAATGTAAATTTTTACTATTTGAGTGACAGGCCTTGGATTTTGTCGTAAGTGAAGCAAAGAAATACAAAATCAGGTTAATACTATCATTGGCAAACAATTGGGAGGCATATGGTGGCAAAGCTCAATATGTGAAATGGGGCAAAGAGGCTGGCCTAAACTTGACTTCTGATGATGACTTTTTCTCACATTCAACCCTTAGAAGTTACTATAAAGCCCATGTTAAGGCAAGTTCCTTTGCTAAATGTAACATTTTAAAACCAAAATTGGTTACTTTAAAGCTTGTTTGGTTTGTGCTGCAATGACTTAACTGCAGAAAATTTGCGTCATAGGAGCGACATGGATCTTTGTTAGCCATGTCAGTGTTTTTGTAACCAAGGTTGAAACCAGAGACAAAATATGATGGTTTTTGACTTTGTTGGGACAAAATCCAAAAAGTAAAAATTGCAAGAACAAAAAAAAAAACACTAAACTTGCAAGAACTATTAGTCTATTAGTATATTCAAATCTTATTATTAGTCCTCAATACTAAGTTGAATTTCATGCTGTGCAGACTGTGCTCAATAGAGTTAATACATTTACAAATATAACTTATAAGGAAGATCCTACAATTTTTGCATGGGAATTGATGAATGAGCCTAGATGCAACTCAGATCCCACAGGTGATACGTTACAGGTTTGCCCCTTGTCTAGCCTCCATATAGCAACTTGTAATAACATATAGTTTTTTTGAACTCAAATAGTTTTCACTTGTGAATATAAATGTTCTAGGATTGGATACAAGAAATGGCATTTCATGTGAAGAAAATTGATCCAAAACATTTGGTTGAGATTGGACTAGAAGGATTTTATGGCCCTTCAACACCTCAGAGACTTCAATTCAATCCAAATACATATGCTCAACAGGTTGGAACTGATTTTATCAGGAACCATCAAGTTCTTGGTGTGGACTTTGCTTCTGTTCATATGTATGCTGACTCTTGGTAAGTATGTCAAGTTCTTGGTGTGGAATTTTTTTGTTTTTGTTAGTTTAAGTCCTTAAACATAGAAAACATTGTTTTGGTCTTTGATTTTTTGGTTTATCCCATAGAATATTTGTTCATATTGTAGTTAGTCTTCATATAGTCCTTATTTATAGTACAGGAAGCAACTTTTCCATAGTTTTAGAGACTAAAACTGAAAAAAAAAAAAAAAAACTAGAGGGACTAAATCCACACATTAGGAACGCTACAGAGTTATTTTGTCTACTTAGTGCATGTGCATATTTAGATTGGTGGTGGAATTGTCAGAATCACGGTGACTATTAGCCACCATGATTTTGATAAAAATTACAATTTGAAGTTTCAACAAAACCACCGTGTCACCTTGATTTTACCAAATCCACGTCAACGCAAACATACACTTAATAATGTTTTTCATTCATCAAAATCCTAAAATGCACACCTTTAATTTGAAATGAATATTACAACAGTTTCTAACCAAGTCAACTATCTTGTTTAAAGGGTTTCACCACAAATTGCTGATACACATATCCCATTTGTAATATCATGGATGGAGGCACACATAGAGGATGCTGAAAAATATCTCGGAATGCCGGTTGTTTTTACCGAGTTTGGTGTATCTTCAAAGGATCCTGGCTACAATTCATCATATAGAGACACACTAATAAGCACTGTTTACAGTTCAATCCTAAACTCAACAAAGAAAGGAGGAAGTGGTGCTGGATGCCTTTTGTGGCAAGTATTTCCTGAAGATACAGATAATATGGATGATGGTTATGCTATTGTTTTGTCAAAGTCTCCTACAATTTCAAGTATTGTATCTCTTCATTCTTATAGGCTTAATTTGTTTAACTCCTTGTGTTCTACCAAATGCAATTGGAGTTGTAAGAAGAAGAAAATGTTGGAGAAGATATTATATCATGATGAACTTTAACTTATGGAAAGTTTAGAATTGTAAAACTATGGCCATATAAAACTATGCATGTATAAATATGTGATTATAAGATTAAGCATATCATTATGTTTGTATTAACTTCATTTTGTGATTAATTTGAATGGTCATACAAGGTCATAATCTTAACATAGAATTGAAGTGTGCTAAATCAGTCTTCACTGATTACATTAAGCATATATACTTGTGTAAAAGTATGCTGAAATATTATTCAAATGTATAAAGAGTACAAGATATTAGAATTTGAGAGGCGTATACTCAACCACAAAAGCTAGCTCGTGTAAAAGTATGCACTACATTATAAAGGTTGTCTTTGCCACAACTCAACCAACCTCTGAAGAAACAAATTCAGCTCCTGAAACCTTGGACTCTGAAGATCACCCAGCATCAGAACTTATCAGAAGCAGTCCAAGCAGAACTGAACAATCAAAAGAATCTTTCAAATACAAATCCTGTCATCCAGAAGAGCTAATCTTGGGAAACAAGGACAGTCCAAGGAAAACCAGATCAAGCTTAAGAAATGAAGACTCATTAATTGGATTAATCTCCTTAGTGGAACTAAGTTCAACTGATGAAACACTAGCTGATGATGCATGGATTGTTGCAATGCAAGAAGAGCTCAACCAGTTTGAAAGAAATGAAGTATGGAGCTTAGTACCCAAACCTTCCAAGAAGAATATCATTGGAACAAAATGGGTCTACAGAAACAAGTTAAATGAACAAGGAGAAGTTGTTCGTAATAAGGCAAGACTGGTAGCTCAAGGGTATAGTCAACAAGAGGGGATTGACTACACTGAAACATTTGCTCCTGTTGCTAGACTTGAGGCTATTAGACTACTTCTTTCCTATGCTACTTATCGTAGTATTATTTTGTATCAAATGGATGTTAAAAGTGCATTCTTAAATGACTACATTTCTGAAGAAGTATATGTCAGACAAACCCCTGGTTTTGAGGATGCTTCACATCCTGACCATGTTTTTAAGTTAAAGAAATCTCTTTATGGTCTGAAACAAGCTCCAAGAGCTTGGTATGAAAGACTGAGCAATTTCTTATTTGAAAAAGGTTTTCAAAAAGGTCAAGTTGACAATACTCTCTTCAGTAAAAAATTTAAGAATGACATTCTAATTATTCAAATTTATGTTGATGATATTATTTTTGGATCTGCTAATCCATCTTTGTGCAAGGAATTTTCTAAGATTATGCAAGAAGAATTTGAAATGAGCATGATGGGAGAGCTAAAATTCTTTCTGGGAATACAAATCAACCAAAACAAAGATGTCGCCTACATTCATCAAACCAAGTATACAAAGGAGCTACTGAAGAAATTTAACATGGATGACTGCAAACCAATGACAACACCAATGCATCCAACAAGCAGTCTCAGCAAGGAGGATTCAGAAGGCAAAGTAGATCAGAAGCTCTACAGAGGTATGATAGGTTCTTTACTTTACCTAACTGCATCAAGGCCTGATATTTTGTTTAGTGCATGTTTGTGTGCTATATTTCAATCAGATCCTAGAGAATCTCATCTTACTGCTGTAAAGAGAATCTTTAGATATCTGAAGGGAACCACAAATCTTGGACTATTTTATAAGAAAACAAATGATTACAAGCTGATAGGATTCTGTGATGCTGACTTTGCTGAGACAAGATAGAGAGGAAATCCACAAGTGGCAATTGTCAATTTGTGGGTGAAAATCTCATATCTTGGGCTAGCAAAAGACAAACTACAATAGCTTTGTCCACAGCAGAAGCAGAATACATATCAGCAGCCAAGTGTTGTACACAACTACTCTGGATGAGATATCAGTTAGAGGATTACAAAGTTAATAGCCACAATATTCCACTTTTCTGTGATAACACTGCAGCTATTCAACTTTCTAAAAACTCAATTTTGCATTCAAGAGCTAAACATATTGAAATTAAACATCATTTTATAAGAGACCTTGTTCAGAAGGGTAGTGTAAATATTCAATACATTGATACTGAAAGACAATGGGCTGATATATTTACAAAACCCTTAGCAGTTGAAAAACTAGATTTTATCAAAAAGCATCTGAACATGACTTTGGTCTCTGAAGATATCAAGCTCTGAATTAAAAAATTGTGGATTCAACCTCTGAACTCTGAAAGGTCTTCAGACGCTGAAAATCTTTAAACCCTGAAGTGTTTACCCATGTGGAGTACACGTGTCAATTAATTTGTCTTTACTCTTAGTCTGTGATTGGTTAGAGTAAAAGCAGTTTATGACGAAATTCTTTATTGCAACGAATGTACTCCCCCATCATTGTATTTACTAGAGTTTTTCAAAATCACTTTACTCTTTTCTCGCACAAGTTCACTTTCACATCTCGCCCTTTTCTTCTAAAACCCAGAACACTTTCTTCCTCCCTCATACTAGCAAAACCCTGTTCGCTAACCTCAACAATGGCAAGTTCATCTTCTGTACCAAGATTCCCAGAGGACATTCCAATAAACATCTATGCTCAGGACTCTTATCTTAAAGATGCCACTATGAATCTTCGTTTTGAAGAAAGTAAATTGGTTATGGAAAGACCAATAGACTTTGAGGCCTTAAAAGTCAATGGACATGACTACAAGGAATTCTTCACTGAACAAGGCTGGGGGCACTACATGGATATGCTTAATGGACCTATCTACTCCAATTTAGTGTTTGATTTCTGGAGAAAGAGTGAAGTTGTGACTTTGGTAGATGCTAATGCTGAACTTCAACGAGTAATTGATCAGAACCCAAGTGAAAATAAAGGAAAATCAAGAGAAGAATTGGGTCTGAGAAAATTCACTGAAACAGAGATTCGCTCTAGTGTTGGAGGCTTTCAAGTCATTTTAACAAGAAGCAATTTGGCCAAGATGCTAAATCTTCCCAACACTGGAATGGTAAGGCTCTATACTACAATTTCTGGGAGAAAGTCAGTGTATCTAAATGATATGGCCAGACTTTGTTTCAAGGATCAGAAGCTGCCCAATAAGATTAGTCATTTGAATGATCGTGAAAAGGTTCTTGCTAAGATTGTTTTCTCATCTTTTGTCCCAAGGGATACTGGCAGTGACTCTCTGAATTGGGATCAGAGACACTTTATCTACTTCCTCTCCACAAAAAGGAAAATGAATCTACCTGCTTACATCCTTCAACATCTATGTGAGACAATCTGTGAGGCTCGGAAGTTTGACAATCCTTCCAAGTTGATCTCTCATCCAAGGCTCTTAAGCTCCATCCTTGAGAAACTTGGTCTTCCTGATAGATTCATGCTTGCTGGGGTGTCTGACGACCTTGAACAAGTTAGAGCTCCCATTCTTGATGCTAAAGTCTTGGTGAGTTTGCGTTTGAGGAAATCAGACAAGCTTATTTATCCTCAAAAGTCTCTTCTGATAAACAAGACAAAATTTTAGCCTACAAGTGACGCCTTCGTATTTGATAATGAACCCCCTGAAGGAAAGAGGAACCCCAGTCACTCATAAGGACATTGGAATAGGTGATGGTCCAACTTTTGCACAAATCATGAGAGCAGTTAAGGAAGAGGTGTTCAGTGACTATGAAGATGATATAATGGTTGAGGAACCATCTATGGAAGCAGCTTCAGTTAATAGGTCAGAGGATGATCATCCAGAGTTGAAGAAGAGCCGGTGGCTGCAGAACCTACTGTGAAAGACCTGATAAGTGCAAAAATTCTCAAAAGATCTCGCACAAAGCATTGCACTACTAGGGGACAGAAGAGACAAAGATCAGATACATGTAATACTCAATCTTTTAATTATTGCAATCAAATATCTGAAGCATCTATCCTAGAACATGTCCAACCCCTAAATACCATCTATCCAACATCCTCTGAACCTGAATATGTCCAAATTTCAGACTCTGAGTCTTCTGACTCCTCATTCGATGACCTTATGGCTAGTTTTAGACAATTTTCTTCCAGAGCTAAGCATATTCCTGAGGAGGAAATAGTCGAGCCATCCAATATTGCCATCCCTCAGTCATCACCCAAAATTCTTACTGAGGAAGAAATTCTGAAAGAGACATCTTTTAGAGTTTCTCCAATCCATGAAACCTCTGAACCACAAAATGACATATCATCTGAACCATCCCAATCAATTCCATCAGACTCTCAAAAATCTTCATCACCTGAGATGCTTTTAGATACTGCAATTGCAATAAATGATAGAATTGATGTACCAGATGATCATGTAACTCGTTCACCTAGTGGTCCAAGTCAACCAGTCTCTGCACCACGTGTGGAACAGCATGAAGACGAACGTTTAGATTTGACAGGACATGTTCTACACATAATAAAGCGTGCACTGGATGAACAAGAAGATAAGCTTCTATAGCTAGTAGCTTACTCAGAGGCATCTGCAAGGAAGGCTCAACAGCTTCTCACTCTCAAATTTTCCAAACACCCTTAGGATTCTTGTTTTTCACCTTTTTGTTTTTTCGCCTATTGTTTTTCACTATTTGTTTAAAACTTTTTGCTGATGACAAAAGGGAGAGTATTATTTGGTTGTACAATTGTTAGTAGTTTTTATATCTACTCACATAATAATCTGAAACTGTCTTAGATAAGAATCTTTTTTTTTTTTATCGTGCTAAATGTTTATAAACTTAAGTGATAAGGAGAACAAATTAATAAACATAATTGTGTTTGCATAGATGAAGGTAGTTAAGATTGTGCTCTTAATCGTTTTTATCAGACTCAGGAGTTGAGCTTGCAAACCTCACACTCTGAGAGTTAAGTATGTAGATACAATTAAGTTTATCAAATTGTTCTTATACTGATTCAACTTAATTATGGATAAAACTTAGGGGGAGCTTGCAAACCTAACCCTAATGGTTTATCAGACTCAGGGGGAGCTTACAAACCTCAACAACCTGATGTTGACATAATTAAATTAATCAACAAACAATTGTATTCAATACTTATGTTTGTCATTATCAAAAAGGGGGAGATTGTTGGAACAAAATAAGTGTTAATTATAAAACACCCTAAGTTTTGATGATAACTAGATATTAAATGGACAATTGGTATTACTAATGAATGATCTAGTGTGCAGGAACAAAGTAAAAATGTCATCCACGTAGATCATCATTTGAGCATATGAAGGACACAGTCTGAAGTGTTAAGGCTCTGAAAAGCTAGAAGCATCAGAGCCTCTGAAGAAGTCCTCAGAGGCCAAAGAAAGAAACACAGTCTGAAGCTTGCGTACATCTTCAGAAGAAAGACAGCTAATAACCAATGCAATAGTAAAACGGTCCTGTCAAAGAGTACAACCGTCTTGTCAACAAAAAAGAGAGTGTACAACCAACGGTTCTTTTCTCAACGTCTTTATACCTAGAGTATAAATAGAAGACATCCTGATAAAGAGAAAATTACTGGAAGATCATCTGAACTCAGAAAGATTCAAAATCATATTCAAGCTGTGAATTGTTGTTATTCTTTCTAGTGTGTAATATTCTAAGTAAAATATCTTTTGATATTATAGACTCTGAGCTTAGTGTTTAGAGAGTCTTGCTTAGAACTTTCAGTCCTACTTAATCTGTGTATTAAATTAGTTTGTAAAGTCTCTCTGTCTTGTGTGACTTAGAGCAGGAAGTCTTAAGTCTTGTGTGACTTGAGCAAGGAAGTCTTAAGCTTGTGTGCTTAAGCAAGGAAGTCTCTGATCTTGTGTGATTAGAGCAAGGAAGTCTCTTTGTCTTGTGTGACCTAGAGCAAGGAAGTCTCTTGCTTGTGTGCTTGAGCATTAGTTGTGTAATCTTTGTGATTATAGTAAAATCCCTTGGAAGTGCAAGGGGACTGGACTACTCTCGTTTTGTGAGAGGAACCAGTATAAAATTTCTGTGTGTGCTTTCTCTCCCTCTCTCACTGTTTTATTTGTGTTTTGTGTTTAGTCTAGTTTCTTATATCCGCTGCATTTCAACATTCCTTAAAGCAAAAGAATCAATTTTTCAAAACACAATTCAACCCCCCTTCTTGTGTTTTTCACCTTCAGCTTTCACCCAATTCTACAAAGCATTTATTGCCTCCTAACATCCAATAGCATTGTCCTGAAATTCCATAGTGCAAGCATTCAAATATTTCATAGTGCAAGAAAAGGTTGAATAAGCATGAAATTAGTCTTCTATAATAAAAGAAACAATGGTAATCAAATCTTAATCAGAATCATCCTTATAATTCTTATACTATAAACATACCATTAAAAGAATGACCATCTCTAAAATATCATTAATATGAAGTCTTAACAGTTAGCCTCAATACTCTCACCCTCGAGAGTCAGTTTTATTAATTTTCAAAGTTTGTAAAGAGTGTTAAGCAAATATCAAATTAACAACCCAACACATAAATATAAATCATTTTATTAAAAGGATTTGTGCTTAAACAGTTAATAAAAATTGCTAAAGAAAGAACAAATACATTGAGTTTACCGAGTTCGAACCCCTACATAATCATTAGTAGTATATGTGTAGTCTTCAACATTTGGGGTTGCCTTTGACATATCTTCAACAGGACATAAATGAACAAATTAAAACACAATTGATTTCAATTCAAAATTAATTGAACAAATTATTATGATAATTATTAAAATATAGTAATATATTTGAATTTCCTCTTGCTGCACTCTCGACATATGCTACTCCGACGACGTACCCTTAAAGTTTAGGTATATCATAGTATATTTGACACAATTGAACAAAATTAGTTATTCCCATATTACGGGATTGTGGTCCACCTGTAATCACAAATAGATAAATATGCACAAATGAAATTTATTTTTGAAAAGATGATCCTTAAAATGAAAACTTGAAGAAATAAAAATTTAACATAGTTCTTCACTTTCAATCTTTATCTTTGATTTGAAGCATGTCCATAGAATCTGCAAACAAAACAATTAAAGAAACGTTAAATGCATACACAATGACATGACATGACATTTAAACAAAAGAAGGAAAAAAAACTATGAATTAAAAAATTAGGCAAATAGAGAATCTGATCTAATAGCATAATATTGCTTTGTGGCAAATAAGTGAAATTTTATGGTTTCCTTTGACAAAGTAAATTAAATTTGTTTGGATTAAAAAGAAAAGAAAAAGAACATGTACCAAGTGCCTATATAGTGCAACCCAGTACCATCATTGTGCAATAACTTTCCGTCCAAAATTCAAGTAGGTTTGAGTTTCAATAGTAATTAGAAAACAATTATACCCTGAAGATGAAGGAGATGAAGGACATATCTGCCAGAAGAAATTAGAAAACAAAAAATTGTTTTTTGTTTAGAGGGATAACAAATAAATAACCGTTCTTAGATTATGGTAACAGCTGCTCCTTCTCTCACTCTCATATCCCCTGATCTTTTTCATTGTGCAGAAATTCTCATTTCCCTTTACACAAAAAAAAATGACAAAAATTAATCAATCATAATAAAAACTAAAAAGATTAACTACAAAAAATTCCATGATTTTTCAAGGTAAGTTGGGTGGAGATGCAGAAGAGAGAATAAATTAGAATTTAATCAATTGGATTGTTTGAGCGCAATAACCCCTCTCTCCCTTTATGATTTGTTTTATGCAGTTATCTTTTTTTTAGAATGCTGTTTTTTTTTTTAATAACCGTAAACATAATAATTTGAAATCAAGGATAAATTTGGCAATAACAAAAGAGGCTACCCCAAACTAATGCCTTCACTTTATTATTGTTATAGATACTCCGTGCCCGTCTGAGTGAATAAAATTATAGGCCACTTTTAAACAGATTGTAAGTGTAATGAACAAAGGATTCAAAAGTAAAGGTGAAGCAAAAATGGCAAAATATTCTTCGTTGTCCTGCATTTTTAAACAATATGAAGGCAACATTTGGAAAAAAATAATATATCGCAAAAATTGTACTATTATAATATAAACTTCTTTGTCCTGCTTCTAATTTTAAGTTAAATATAATGGTAATCATCATCAATATCAATAATGCACATGAATCATGTATTGAAAATCATAATATCACCACCATTGTAAGTGTAAAAAATACAATACTATGTAAAAATTTAAAAATACCCAGATAAATTTATTCCATAAATAAAAAAATAAAAATTGAAGGGACTAATATGATTAAAATTGAAAACAAAATTAAAATAGTAACTTGAGTGCCTCCTACAATGATATTTTAGCATACAAAAGGAAAGAAAATTAAGACCAATAAACAAAATAAAGATCGAGAAACTACTAAACTTATTCATCCACCTTTTTTTTTTATAAATTTGTAACAATGGCTTAATCTTTAAAATAAAGGTAATTAAATTTAAAATTAACATGGAAAAAAATAGAGAAATGTTGATGATTACTAAAGTCCAGTAGTTGCTTCCATTAATGCCTTTTTATGTACCATTTTCCGTGTCTTCTTTTTCACTTTGCTTCACATCCTCAGTTTTTTCTCTCTCGATTCACTTGGGATTAGAGTTCATATTTTACTACAGAAAGACATTGCATCAATCAAAATGAATCTAAAGTAAAACAAACAATAAAAGATAAAATTACACTAAACTCAAATAAAAATATCATAAATAAATGGAAACAACACCATACCTCTCTATTGTGGTAAAGTGTATAAATTACAAACATCTTTTTGTATAAATTTAATTTTTATTTAAACTATTTTTTGTCTATTTTAATTTCCATTTAAATAAAATTTGTATTTAACATGCATTTGGTCCATACCACATATAAACAACATCTTTTTTTTTACGGTAACAACATATTGTTATTAATTGCCAAATAAGTTAACTTTTGAACTAAAATCTGAAATAGTCTCATCGGACATGTAGAACATGGGAAGGAAATAATCTCAATTAGCATCTTTATATGTTCTAGTCTTATTCAATTAGCATCTTGATAGACTATATCAAAGCAGCCCATGAGTGTATAGTATATATATGAGCACAACAAATTTTTACATATTCTCCATTTAATGTTTTCAAATCCGTGAACATATTACATATATGTAACCAATTTCATGTATTGTTGATGTACATAGCGACCAAACCAATACCAAGACAAACCTCAATCTACTTTGTTTGTAGCCATCATACTAAAAGTCTTAATGGATGTCAATATTATTTCCCGCGACAGAAGTAATAACCATAAATTTATCAAAATAATTCCCATGTAACCAAAACAATAGCCAATATTTCATGCAACAAAAATTCAACCAAAATGAAAAATTTGTTAAAATAATCTCATGTAACAACAAATAAAGATTTATATTACTAAAAAATACAAAGCACAAAAAAAATTAAAAGGACTTTTAATCAAATAGCGAACTTTAGAGTAAAATGGAAGGTATGGAGATGATGAAAATTTATGAAATATGGACACACCTTTCTTTTGAAAACCATTCAACTTCCTTTCTTTGTCCAGAACATTGCACAAATCTATGGTGGGAACAAAGGCAAATTCATATTTAATTGACAAATGTTTAAGACGTTGTATGTAACCTTCAATAATAAAGGCAATACCTTGCTCTTGCGTCATATTCATATCATTTCATTTGAAAAAACTCCATGTAGAACCTGTAAAGCCTGAGAAAAGCAAACATAAAAAAGTAATTAATTAGTTGTCAATAAGAAGAAAAATAGAAGACCCAAAATTGTTTACTGAAAAAGATAATAATGATGTATGCAGTGTCGCTATATACTTGCATTGCGGTTAATAATCTATTTATACTTTCCATCTTCTCTTGATGAGAACAATTTTTTTGTTAAGAGAAAAACTGAAAAAATATAAAAATGGTAGAAAGTAGTTTTTGCTCAACAATTATAGTTTAGGACTTGTGAATCAATTTGAAAGGAATGAAGGGTAAACATACGATAGAAAAAACAGTTTGGTAATCATAATTGTTTCTAAAAATATCTACATCATTCCATTATCAAAATATTAAATTATTACAAATATTATGTAAAAAAGAATATGTTTCAATATCAAAAGTACCATATATTATATTGAAGACTCAACTAACGGGACAACTAAATAATTATGAATATTCATAGTCATAGTCATAGTTACCCTCAACAGTGTTAGTCACCCTCAACAATGTGGTCTCTTCCCTCCACTCTTTATATGATTACACCTGTCATAAAATAAAAAGGAAGATGGTTAAAAGCAAAAACAATAAAAAAAACAAAATGCAGGAAAAAATTTACAGAAAAACAAAAATGAAACATATGAAGAAATAGTGAAGGAAAATAAAAATGAGTCACACAAAATATATGGAATAATATAATGTATTGTATTGTTAAAATTTCACTATAAAGAAGGACCCTGCACAATCTACATGTTGGTATCTACCATGGTTGTTAGTAGTGTATTGCCTCTGCTTTTTATTTTTGTCTATACAAACTTTTCTCCTTTTTATGCTAATTGGAATAGGTGATTTTGTAGTGATTTTTCTCCATCAAATTTGTGTTTGTGATAATTTATTGCAGTTTTTTTATGGAATGATTTGCAAATATTCAAGTTAAAAAAATTTGAGAAAACAAAATAGGAATTGGATATGAATTTTGTTGAAGAAATATGGAGACTATGTGTAAACTAAAAGAAGAGTAGTTGGTTTTGAAAGTTAAAAATGAGTAGTTGGTTTTGGAAGTTATTAAAGAAGAGTGTAAATAAAAAAAAATGTTAAGGGTATTTTGGGATTTCTAAAAAAAGACTACACCAAACTAATGTCTTCCCTTTATTATTGTTATTCTTATATAGATATTCTTTTGCTGTTAAAAAAAAAAGTAGCTTGAGGGATAGTATTGTAACTTTCATAACAAAAATTCTTTAATTTGCATCCACTTTAGTATTTACAGCCACTTACACTCACTTTATTTATAAGGAGAATGTTAACATGTGCACTAAGGGCACATGTTAAGGAAGTAAATTTAGAAAGTATTTATTGAAATTAGTTGTGCATCTTATCTCTCCAGCATTAAATTTCTTGCATCATTAAATGCACAATTTCTATTTTAAGGTATCTTTACATGTGCCCTTAAGGCACATGTTAACATGACCCTATTTATAAACACCTTTATTTTTGGATTTTATCAAATTATCTTTTTTGATTTCCTAGGTTGTTTATTTAGGTTGCATATATTTATAATTAAGTGAATGTAAATTAGCAAATAAGTGCACAATATTTAATAAAATTTACCTAACTAACCCTCAATTTTCTAGTATAAAATAACTAAAGTGCGCATTGCTAATTTAGATCTTCATGTTTTTATGTGGGTCTAAATTAACAATCCCTTTTAACTTTTTATATATTTAATTCCACTTGTTTTTAACAATAAAACCCCATCTTACTATTTAAAAATAGTTTTAAATAAAGATTAGTCATTTTCTTAAAGGCAACATAGTATTTCATGAACAACTATTATCTTAGTACTGTAGCACTATGAAATATGTGACTTCATTATTTGAATCCTGGAATGTGAACACTTAATTCTGCAATGTTCTCTTCTCTAAGATCCCCCAAAAATCAACTATAATAGAAACATTTTTATTAACTAAACAATAAAAAAAAATGTTAAAAAAGATAAATGTGGATAGTAAGAAATTTAGACAGAAAACACACATGCCAAATCGACAACAAACTTTCCGTTGGAGAATGTTCTAGTTTTAAACTAATCCACAAAATCTCTTCCATATGGAAGAAGTTTAATTTAATTATTGTAACAATGTTGTTGTGTTTTTGGTTTGGTTTTATCTTCTTTCCCTATTAGTGAACCAAGAGGTGGAAGAGGAAGCACCATAATTAATGAGATACCATAACTAATGAGATAAGCACTTGGTGGATGCAGAAGCATTTGATCAAATTACATGTTACAATAATAATTAAAATTAAACAACAAGCAACAAAATTCAAGAATTACCAACAAAATTCAACAAATCAAATTACCAACAGCAGGCTTACAATTTTGCAGTACAAGTTTAATATTGTGCGCATTGCACCTAGTTGTCAATACTGAATGCTGATACTGGCTATGCAACTCATAAGCCAACTCCCTATGTGCAATCTCACCCTTCAGTGTTTGATTTCAACGAATCTCCCTCTCCCAATATTTGGAAGCTCAAATGCTTCTGCCTCCACCAAGTGCTTATCTCATTAATTCTGGTGCTACCTCTTCCACCTCTTGGTTCCCTGACTCAGGTGCATCATTTCATGTCACAAATGATGTACAAAACCTGCAGTTCACTCCTTGTGAAGGAGGTCATGACCAGATATACATAGGAAATAGTCAAGGTTTGCTAATACACTCTTCTGGCTCTAGCTACTCTCTCAACCATTCTGAAAGAGAATCCCATGTTTTACAACACGCATTACCGAAACCAGAAAAAACCCCTCACCTACACAACCTCACCTATACTTACACTCAAAAACTTACACTATGTCCCTCATATAACTAAGAACCTCATTAGAGTTAATCAGTTTTGCAAGGATAATAGTGTTACTTTGTCTTTAATTTTAATACTTGTTTTGTCAAATCAAGGCCTCTAATGCTATTATCCTTCAAGGCCTGCAGGACAATAGCATCAGAGGCCTGTGATTTGACAAGAAAAGTATTAGAATTAAAGACACAGTAACACTATTATCCATGCAAAGTTGATTAACACTAATGAGGTTCTTAGTTATATGACAAAGTAAGTTTTTGAGCGTAAGTGTAGGTGAGGTTGTGTAGGTGAGGGAAAGGAGCTAGAGCCAGAAGAGTGTATTGGCAAACCTTGACTGTTTCCTATGTATATCTGGCCAGGACCTCCTTCACAATGAGTGAACTACATGTTTTGCAAATCATTTGTGACATGAAAGGATGCACCTGAGTTAGGGAACCAAGAGGTGGATGAGGTAGCACCAAAATTAATGAGATAAGAACTTGGTGGATGCAGAAGCATTTGAGCTTGAGGTCCCATCCAAGTATTGGCAGAGGGAGATTGGTTGAACCCATACAAGATTGGTTGAGATTGCTCATAGGGAGTTGGCTTATGAGTTACACAGCCAGTATCAGCATACCATACTAAAACTACATAGAGATCGCAAAGGATTGATTTAATTTTGTTTGATTATTGAAGTTTCTGATAGCTCTAGTGATGCAACCTTATTCTAAGCTTACTGTTATATCTCTAATATCTACTGATTCGTGAGCAGAAGGGGCTGGTTTTTATGTTGAGTGTTGGGCACATATTGGTTTTCTTTTTTTATTTTGCTGTGCTTTTCATTGTTTGCCAATGGTTTTTTGTAGTGATATTGCTGTGTTTTTGGTTTGGTTTAGTATGGCAAGCAGGCTTTGTTTATATAATGCATGCACATCTCCTTCTTCCAATAAACTTCATTTCTTGTGAATCTAATAAGAGATTAATGGCAGACAGTGAACAAAGAAAGAAAATCGAGTTATCATAGTGATGGCAGGCCTTGTATCTCTTTCTTTGTTGAGCTTGGATTCTCGAACTCGATCTCCGATTCTGCATTGGTATCGTTTCCTTCGATTCAGTTTTCTTTCCGCTTTAGATTGTCCTTAAAGTTTAACTATAACAAGTAACAACCATGAAATGGAAATTCTGCATGCAATGAAAATAATGTTTTGGTGGAGAAATTAGCATAGATAGAGGACAAGGAAAGACATGCTTTAAATATCAAGAATTGCAGTTCTGTTCTGGTATGGGGCTGGTTTTTTGTTGAGTGTTGGGCACATATTGGTTATTCTTTTGTTATTTTGCAGTGGTTTTCATTGTTTGCCAAGGTGGGGTTGCTTGTGTGTGGTTTTTTTTGGTTGAGTTGTGGTTCATATAAAATTTCTTTGTTAGCTGGTTGTAGTGATGTTGTTGTGAAGCAGGCAGGCTTTCTTTATATAATGCATCTATTCATGTTACCGTTGAGAAACACCTCTCCTTCACCTCTCCTTCTCCCAATAAACAAATTTCTTGTGAATCAATTGAATTATCATTGTCAGCATAACAATACAATATGTTAGCAGGCTGTTGTTGTAGTGATGCACCTCTCTTTCTTCCAATAAGGTGATTGTATCTAGCAATTTTATGCTTTCCGTTAACACCATATTTAAGGATTTAAATTGCGACTGCGGTTGCGGTCCCGGATACGGTAACGGTTGCAGTTGTTGCCAATGCGGTTGCTGCAACACACACTTGTTTGCGGGTGAAATCATTTCGAAATTTCACAAACTATATAAAATGACACTACTATGTCACTACACTATTTATCCACCATTGCAGTGTCTTACTTCATTCCATAAACATTAATTTGAATGTGCTTAAAATACACGGTTGAGATATTAATAAAAGTAAGATTTTTCATTAGATTTGACACAAATTAGGATTTGAAGTTCATAAGTTTTTATTTTTTGTTGAGAAAATTTGAACGAACATCGCCAAAATCGTCTGATGTGGCTTCTGATGCGGTTACGATGCAGCCGTACACGTGAATTAAAATCACACCGCAATTGCGACGCAATGCGATTGCGGAGGCTACCACATCAGTAATATTGCGGCCGCAATTGCGCAATTTAAAACCTTGCACCATTATGTGCACTTATTGGTCATAAATTTAGAAATTAGAAAATAAGTAAGCTTAGCTCAGAAACAATGCATTATATATAAATTGCCAATAAACTATTCACTCCGTCCAATTTTCATTACCACATTTGACTATATTGCACTATTCACATATATTGTTTTGACCGTATTTTTCTACCAATAAATAAAAATAAATATTAGCATATAAGATGTTGGATTCGTCTCGATGAATATTTTTAAAATATCAAATTTTTATAATTTTTACTATAATAGAATTAAAAATATTAATAGTCAAAGTTATGCATCGGCATACGTGAAACAGTCAACTGTGTCAATCAATTTGGGACGGAAGGAGTACTTAACAATAAAAATAAATAAATAAAGCATATATATAGTTACATCTCCTTCATAGCTTTGTTTGTTTATAATGATGCATCATTCACCTCTACTTCTTCCAATAAACAAATGGCTCTCCTTCTCCCAATCAACTTTAATTTCATTAATGGCAGGCAGATGGTGAACAAATGAAGAAAATCAATTAAATTAGCATAGTTAGCGCATGAATACAAGAAGTCAGTAACTATCACATTAAAATAGACAATTTTCATGTATATAGTATTATACGAAGAATAGTAGTATAGTTAGCGCATGAATATAGTATTATACGAAGAATACTCCCAAGTTATTTTTTTTTTCCTTCTATATTTTCATGTAATTATATGTACATTCATAGGGCTATATGACTCTCTACGTAAAAACAAATCATATCTTAAATAATTAATTAATCCTACAAATTCTAAACATATCCTTAAAATTTTAAACATAAATATAAAGGAAAATTCTATGGTATGTATGTGAAATTCTGGCACCTACTGGGGACAGATGTTAAGACAGAAGCTATAGCAATTGTCTTACGTAGTCAGTTGTAATGCTAAGACAAATGCTCTAGCTTATGTCCACAGTAGAATATAATCAACAAGTAAAACCAACAGACAATGAAGTAAACAACACAGAGAATTGTTAACCCAGTTCGGCGTACACAACGACCTACTCTGGGGGCTACCAAGCCAGGAAGGAATCCACTATAATAGATCTAGTTCTAAGCCCAGAGCAAACATACAAGTTTACGACTTATCACCTAGACTCTACCCGTGCTAACTCAACCTAGGAACTCCTAAGTTTGAGACCCCGTCTCACTTCCTTTCTATCACGAACCTCGTGATTATTCAGTTCTACGAACAGTGTGGTTTCACTAACCAAACAACAAAACAGTCTCCGTGCTTAAAAGCTTGGGAGAAGTTATACAAATAACAAACCAAACAGGCCTAAGCTTGTGTTATAGAATCCACAAGAAAAGGCTTACAAATAACAAGACTCAAACCTTAAAACTAAGTTCTTCAGATACGGCTTCAGTGGTCATTTAGGTTTTAGTCTTCACATATTTATATGCCCTGAGTTAGCATGGGCTAGGTCTTCATCTTGGGCTTTAATCTTCAGTTGTCCTTTTGCAAAGTCCAGCACACATGAAATGGAAAGAATCACATGTTTCCATAAATGGCGTAGCATCTTCTGGAAAGTATTTCTTGGTGCAGCCGCCTTATAATCCCTTGTTTAAAACGTGCGTCTTGATAAGCAAGTAAGGCGAAAATATTGCTTCAGAGAATCTTCAAAGATATGGCGCGCAATATAGAACATTAATTACCGGCATGACAGATGTTGTACCCACATGCTACGGCATCTGGTCCAACATCTTGCTTGAACTTGTTTTTGCAAAATGAGGCCAACATACAAAACACCAACAATCTCCCCCTTTGGCAAATTTTGGCTAAAACAAATTAAGACCAGTTCTGGAGAGATGCAGTATATACCTTCCTTCAAGTCAACGCAATCACACAGCTAAGAAAGAAGATAATACATTGTCACATTAATTTCAAAAGAGATATTCAAATGAGAAATAATGAACAAGCAGCATCAGAGGCATGCAACAGCGGAAATACACAACTTAGCCTCATAAGGATACAAAATAGGAGAGAAATAAACTCTCACGCATAAGCGCCATACAGTTTAACCAGGGAAAAATAAATTCCCACATAAATGAGTCACCATAGGAAAAATAAATTCCTTCAACACTGAGAAAACTAAATTCTCAGATATCAAGTAAAAGTGGATTCCTTTGAAACAGACAAGATGCCTTAGCTTATGGAATGGCATCTGTCACACACAACATGCATCACAACAAAAATAGATTACTCCCCCTGAGTTCATGCATATATCACAGTAGAGAATGCTCCCCCTCAATAGAACAAACATACGCATACAGATATATCATACTTGCTCGCCCTCAATCATAACACACACATAGACAGACAGATGTTGTAGCATATGTCACAGCATTATCACAAACAGAACAGATACATACTACTACTCCCCCTTTTTAGCCATAATTTTGACAAACATAATACTTCATGCATAAACTAGAGTAGCATCACATCATAGTACCATTATTACAGACCAGTAGCACATGTAAGTGCACAAAATATCCTGGGCATAGCCCTCAACGTACAGACAGAAAACAAAAAAAATTCGAGCAGAAAGAACAGAGGAGCAAGGTCATCATTCAGAGAGGCTTTCATCAGAGCCCTCTATCATAGGTTCACCACCATCATCAACAACATTATTTCCAGCACCAGCTTCTTCAAGCTCCAGGGCCTGGATAAGAGCTTCCAGCTTCAACTTCTGGTCCTCTAACCCTCTGCAGGTAGCTTTCAGCTCTGCAATCATATCCTTCCTAGTCAGGGCAGCAGATGACTTCTGGACAGATGCTGTAGCAACGTCTGGAGCATGTGTCCCTTCAAACAGCTTGCTGTGCAGAATCAAAGGAGCTTTCCTCTTCATAGGAAAATCAGAAATCCTCAAAATACCAGGTTGTTGACTCAGAATAATACCACACAACAGGGTTGGAAACGCAATGGGCTTCTTGATGGCCATACTGTCAGCATGCTTCAAGATTTGATGGAAAATATAGGAGCTATAATCATATTTCACTTTGGACCCAATGGTATAGATCAAGCGTGCCAAGTCAGTAGAAATATCAGAGGAGTGCACAGTGGGCACCCAATTGACAGTGCCAATCTTGTTCAAGCATGCAAACTTCACAGACAGTTTGCTGGAAGACACCTTCTTCCCCTTGAGCCATTGCTTCACATGACCATTTGTAATGGCCTTGGCTAATTCACCATCAGTCAACTCCACCTCAGGGGTTCTAGCATCATCCCTTCCCAGAAACTCATTAATAATGGAAGGAGAGAATTTCACCAGCAGACCACGCACAAACACCTTATGAAACTCAGGACTTTGGGGGTTATCACAGTCCTCAGGGACGTTCACAATAAACTCTCTGACCAGCTGTTCATAACAATCTCCCAATCCCCACACAGTCTTCATCAACCCAACTTCCTCAATCAAATTTACAATATCGGTACACTCCAGGTCTTCTTTCCCAAGTTCTCTCTCTAAAGCAACCCTTCTCTGAACAACATACTTCCATTTCCCCACACAACTAGCAAGATGAAATGAGATATTATCAATAGGGACCTCAGGAACATTAGCAGGAACCTTCTTACCACCTACACTTTTTCTGCCAACAGAAGCTCCACCAGATGCTTCACCTTTGGTCACAGACTTTTCAACTTCGTAATCAGAATCATTATCAATAGCTTTCCTCTTTAATTGTTTCTTCTGGACAACAGATGTTTCAAATTTACTCCTAGGTCTAGGAGGTCCATACATTGGTTTCTTAACAGGTTTCTTAACAGACTCTACAACAGGGGACTTGGAGACAGATGGTACAGCTTTACCAGCATTGCTCCTTAGCCTTTTAGCTACACCAGCACCATAAGTTTGCACCAGAGGAGGTGAATCAGAATGTTGCTCATCAACATCAATCACCTTGTCCGCATCAGTCACAACTTGTTTACCTCTGTCAGCATCCACATTCATCTGACCATCAGATTTAACCACACCATCAGAGTCACCTGAGGAATGTTCACCGTCACCATCCTCATCAGTGTTTGTCTTCTCACTTTCAACAGACTGAAATTTCTCAGAGTTTTCCTCAGTCACCACATTACCATCATCCTTGTTCTCTTCAGTACATGTCTTCTCAGTAGAACCACTACTAAAACCAGATTCAGAACTAGCTTCTGCCGGATTATCAGGATTTGGAACCTGTTGGTCCAAAGAAGCTTCAGCTTCTGGCACAACATCAGACTGGGCTACAGGGTCAGATTCATTAACACATGTCACCACTTCTTCAACAAGTTTCCTAGTTTCATCAGGCACAACACTAGGGTTTTTCTCAACAACAGAATTATCAGCATCAGGAATAACTTCCGAATTCAACACAGTATTCACATCAGTAATTTCTAGGGTTTTCACCGGACTAGATTTCTCTAAACTCTCAATTTCACCATCAGTCCTAGTCTTCTCAATCTTATCACTAGGGTTTTCCTCAATAACACCAGCATCCTCCTTACTAATTATACCAGTATCATTTTCTTTTTCTAAATCAAAAGTACCTAGGGTTTCAGTTTGTTGAGTTTTACCTAGATCTTCCGATTCAACAACTTTTTCAACAACATTTGTTTCATCAACAGCAGGAGCAGAGGGTATAGCATTATTACCTTTTAAATCATGGCCAGAAGCGCCAACATCAGTCGCGACATCGCGCGATTTGAAAGGATTGTCAGAATGGTAGAGGTCTGACATAGACAGACTGATTGTCGCCGTTGATTCACCTCGCTTCTTCCTTGGCTTTGATTTTGAACTCTTCTTTGACACAACAGGAGATTTGGAAACTTTTTCTTTCTTGACAACACTTTTCGATCGAGTCAATCGTGATTCCACTTCCTTTGCATGCACAGCATCGAGAGGTGAAGATTGAACAATTAACGCTGCCGTTTGCTCCTTAACCTTCGAGCGAGTGGACCTTGACGGAGTAGGGGTTTTGTCACTGACATTCTTGTTCAAGGAAGTTTCGGTTGATTGAGACATGATTGGAGGAGGATTGTTGAGAGGTTTGGTGATTTTTGTGTTTTTGGAGAAGACGAGAGGTTTAGGTGTGGAGAGATTTGCAGCAGAGGGTATTGGAGCGGAGTAAGAGTTACAAAGTTTTTGAATATGGAAGGGTGGAAGTTGGTTGAGTGTAGGAAAACAGTTTTGGAAAACAAATAAATCTTCTCCTAAATTAGCGTGCACAACACATATGGAGAGAGAGAAAATAACTGCTGCACGCTTCAGACACATTAACTGCTACAATTCCTCATGCAGGAAAATTCCCAATTTGCCCCTTAGCTTCTCAAATTGATTAGCATCAAGTGCTTTTGTGAATATATCAGCGAGCTGTTCTTCAGTAGCAACATGTTTCAAAACCACCACATTTTCTTCTACTAAATCTCTGATAAAATGATGACGAATATCTATGTGCTTGGTCCTACTGTGTTGTATAGGATTTTTAGAGATATTGATTGCACTCAGATTATCACAATACAAAGCCATAGCTTCTTGCGCAACATTATACTCCCTTAGCATCTGTCTCATCCAGACAAGTTGTGAACAACTACTTCCAGCTGCAATGTATTCAGCTTCCGCAGTTGAGAGAGACACACAATTCTGTTTCTTACTGAACCATGATATCAAATTTTCTCCTAAAAAGAAACAACCACCAGAAGTGCTCTTTCTGTCATCAGCACTGCCAGCCCAATCTGCATCACAAAATCCAATGAGTTGAGAGTTGTCACTGTGTGAGTACAGCATGCCATAGTCACATGTGCCGCTAACATAATTGAGGATTCTTTTTACTTGAGTTAAGTGACTCATCTTTGGATCAGCTTGATATCTTGCACACGCACCCACTGCAAAGCTAATATCAGGTCTACTAGTTGTAAGATATAGGAGACTCCCTATCATACTTCTATAGAGACTCTGATCAACACTAACACCCTTCTCATCTTTTGTCAACTTCAAGTGAGTAGGTGCTGGAGTCCTCTTGTGAGTAGCGGTATCCATTCCAAACTTCTTGACAATATTTTTTGCATACTTACTCTGAGAGATAAATATTGTCTCATCCATTTGCTTCACTTGTAGTCCAAGGAAAAATGTTAATTCCGCAACTAAACTCATCTCAAACTCTGATTGCATCTGTTTGATAAAATGCTCCACCATCTGACTTGACATCCCACCAAACACTATGTCATCAACATAAATTTGTGCTATCATTAGTTTACCATGTTCTTCTTTTACAAACAGAGTTTTATCATGTCCTCCTTTCCTGTATCCATGATTGACAAGAAATTCAGTCAATCTCTCATACCAAGCCCTAGGAGCTTGTTTCAACCCATATAAAGCCTTCTTCAACTTGTAGACATGATCAGGAAGATCTGGATTCACAAAGCCTTTTGGTTGTTCCACATACACCTCTTCATTTAAGTACCCATTGAGAAAGGCACTCTTAACATCCATTTGGAAAAGTTTAAATTTTAGAATGCATGCAACACCAAGTAACAACCATATAGACTCTAATCTAGCAACTGGGGCAAAGGTTTCATCAAAGTCTAAACCTTCCACTTGAGTGTATCCCTGTGCCACAAGCCTTGCCTTGTTCCTTGTAATAGTTCCATTTTCATCAGATTTATTTTTATAAACCCATTTAGTGCCTATTACATTCAACCCTTTTGGTCTAGGAACTAGATCCCAAACCTCACTTCTTTCAAACTGATTCAGCTCTTCTTGCATAGCAGTAATCCAATAATTGTCCACGAGAGCCTCTTTGACATTTTTTGGCTCTATTTTTGACACAAAGCAAGAGTTAGAGATTATATCTTGATTTCTTCTTGTAGTAATACCTTCATCAGGATTGCCTATGATCAGATCCTTGGGATGATTTTTCTGGACTCTGATAGATGGTTCTTTACTAACTGGAGCAACAGTATCATCAGTGATAGGACAATCAGGTGTTACCTCAAACTCTTCTATACTGGCAGTTTCTTCAGGCTGGAATTCAAATGCTTCAGCTTCTGGACTTTCATCTGTCTTAGCGTCAGATGATACATCATCTACCACCACATTCATTGATTCCATCATCACTTGAGTTCTGGAGTCATACACTCTGTAAGCTCTGCTGTTGGTTGAGTATCCCAAGAATATACCTTCATCACTTTTTGGATCCATTTTCCTCCTTTGCTCTCTGTCTATCAGAATGTAACACTTACTTCCAAATACATGAAAGTACTTGATAGTAGGTCTTCTTCCTCTCCACAATTCATATAAGGTCTTAGTGGTTCCAGCTCTTAAAGTGACACGATTGAGAATGTAACATGTTGTATTCATAGCTTCAGCCCAAAAGTGTTGAGGCAGTTTCTTTGAGTGTAGCATGACACGAGCACATTCTTGTATAGTTCTGTTCTTTCTTTCAACTACACCATTTTGTTGAGGTGTAATAGGTGAAGAGAATTCATGTCCTATTCCTTCAGCAGTGCAAAACTCTGAGAATCTTGAGTTTTCAAATTCTCTACCGTGGTCACTCCTTATTCTGACAATGACACTATTTTTTTCTCTTTGAAGTTGTGTACATAAATCCTTGAAAGAACTAAAAGTGTCTGACTTTTCTCTGAGAAAGTTGATCCAAGTGAATCTTGAGTAGTCATCTACAACAACAAACGCATATCTCTTTCCTCCTAGACTTTCAACCTGCATAGGCCCCATCAAGTCCATATGAAGCAATTCAAGCACCTTTGATGTAGTCAGATGCTGCAGCTTCGGGTGTGGCATCTTTGTCTGCTTCCCAATTTGACATTCACCACATATGCTTCCTTCTTCTATCTTCAGTTTAGGTACTCCTTTTACTGCATCTTCAGCTATGACTTTCTTCATGCTCCTTAGATTAAGATGACCCATCTTTTGATGCCATAACTTGACTTCATCTTCTCTAGTGATGAGACATGAGGAAATTTGAGCACTTTCTTCAGAAATCCATAAATAACAGTTATCTTTAGACCTGACTCCTTTCATAACAGATTCACCATCTTCAGTTGAGACAATGCATTCAGACTTGGTGAAGTTCACCTTCATTCCTTGATCACACAGTTGACTGATGCTTATGAGATTTGCAGTTAATCCTTCCACTAAAAGAACATTCTCAAGCTTAGGCAAGCCATTTGCAATGAGACTTCCAATGCCTTTGATCTGACCTTTGGCCCCATCACCAAAAGTAACATAACTGGTAGTGTAAGCTTTGACATTTGTTAGATAACTTTCAACACCAGTCATATGTCTTGAGCAACCACTATCAAAGTACCAATCATTTCTGGATGAAACTCTTAGAGATGTATGAGCTATGTGAGCAACATCATTTGCCTTTGGCTTCCATTCTTTCTTTGTATTGCTTGAATCAGATTCATACCTGGGATTATTGTACCATCTTGGAAACCCATATAATTTGAAACAGAAAGGTCTGATGTGACCTCTTCTGCCACAATAATGACAGATCCATCCCTTAGGTTTAGGAATGGTCCTGGCAGGCTGATGTTGTTGAACATGCTGTGGCATATGTCTGGTTTCAGTAGGATCATAGGTGTCTTTAGCAGGGACAAATGTACTAGTGGAAGCAACATTTTTCTTTTTAGGATAATTATATTCTATTCCAATACCCTTAGGTTTTCCAGCAACTTGACCCTCAACCAGTATATCTAATCTTTCAGTTCCATTATTTAGCAGTCTAAGCTGTTTATTTAAACTAGTCAGCTGATAGTTCAATGTGCTTACCTCATCTCTAAGACCAGAAGTCTCGGACAAATGCTTTGCCTTCTCAGATTGCAACTGCTTTGTGAGTTGAGATATTTCAGTCTGATGCTTCAGCTTCTCAGCTTGCAATTTACTTATAACGTATTGTTGCTGCTGACACACCTTCTCACTCTTCTGACTCAGTGCTTTATATGAAGTAGCTAGCTCATCAAAGGTCAATTCTTCATCATCTGATTCAGATTCAACACTTCCAGTAAGTGCAGTAATGTAATTTGCAGACTCAGAGTAGTCATCATCCTCAGAGTCATCTTCATCAGACCAAGTGACAGCCATAACCTTCTTCTGTTTCTTCAGGAATGTTGGACATTCAGCTCTAATATGTCCATGGCCTTCACATTCATGACATTGAACACCTTTTCCAGTACTGGCCTTTTCCTCAGGTCTGAATTTTCTTACACCATTAAACTTTCTATTATTATCAGAGAAATTGCCTCTAGCATTTGTCCTGCCTCTTCCATCCATCTTCCTTAATATTCTGTTGAACTGCCTGCCTAGATTTGCCATAGTTTCAGATAAATTTTCATCAGTTTCAACACCATTTTCTACTTCCTCACTTTCAGTGGTGTTGGTTACGAGAGCTATACTCTTCTTCCTCTTTTCTGTTTTCTCTTTAGCAGCCAACTCATAAGTTAGTAATGAACCCACTAGATTTTCAAGTTTCAGCACTCCTATATCATGTACTTCTTCTATGGTAGTAACCTTCATATCAAACATCTTAGGAAGAGATCTAAGCATTTTTCTTACCATTCTTTCCTCGCTTAGCTTTTCACCTAGAGCATCAAAGTTGTTTGCAAAGTCTAGAATGGTCATGTGGAAGTGATGAACAGATTGATCTTCGCCCATCATTAGATTCTCAAACTTTACGGTCAGAAGCTGTAACCTTGAATTCTTCACCTTAGCGGTGCCTTCATGTGTAGTCAGTAGAATATCCCATGCTTCCTTAGCCACTGAGCACTGTTTGATCATCCTGAAAATGTTATTATCCACAGCATTGAATAAGGCATTTAGCGCCTTGGAGTTACCATGTGCAAGCTCATCCTCTTCCTTGGTCCACTCCGCTTCTGGTTTTAGTTCACCTGTAGTTTTACCATCTTTGTCACGTATCACTGGATGTTCCCATGCCGTTAGGATAGCCTTCCAAGATTTGCTATCAAGTGATTTGATAAACGCCACCATTTTGGCTTTCCAGTAATCATAGTTTGATTCATCCAGAAGTGGAGGTCTGTTGACATAGCCACCATCCTTGTTCATTATGCCAGAAAGTAACTTCCCTGGTCCTCACCCACGCAGAACAGGGTGCCTGCTCTGATGCCAATTGAAATTCTGGCACCTACTGGGGACAGATGTTAAGACAGAAGCTATAGCAATTGTCTTACGTAGTCAGTTGTAATGCTAAGACAAATGCTCTAGCGTATGTCCACAGTAGAATATAATCAACAAGTAAAACCAACAGACAATGAAGTAAACAACACAGAGAATTGTTAACCCAGTTCGGCGTACACAACGACCTACTCTAGGGGCTACCAAGCCAGGAAGGAATCCACTATAATAGATCTAGTTCTAAGCCCACAACAAACATATAAGTTTACGACTTATCACCTAGACTCTACCCGTGCTAACTCAACCTAGGAATTCCTAAGTTTGAGACCCCGTCTCACTTCCTTTCTATCACGAACCTCGTGATTATTCAGTTCTACGAACAGTGTGGTTTCACTAACCAAACAACAAAACAGTCTCCGTGCTTAAAAGCTTGGGAGAAGTTATACAAATAACAAACCAAACAGGCCTAAGCTTGTGTTATATAATCCACAAGAAAAGGCTTACAAATAACAAGACTCAAACCTTAAAACTAAGTTCTTCAGATACGGCTTCAGTGGTCATTTAGGTTTTAGTCTTCACATATTTATATGCCCTGAGTTAGCATGGGCTAGGTCTTCATCTTGGGCTTTAATCTTCAGCTGTCCTTTTGCAAAGTCCAGCACACATGAAATGGAAAGAATCACATGTTTCCATAAATGGCGTAGCATCTTCTGGAAAGTATTTCTTGGTGCAGCCGCCTTATAATCCCTTGTTTAAAACGTGCGTCTTGATAAGCAAGTAAGGCGAAAATATTGCTTCAGAGAATCTTCAAAGATATGGCGCGCAATATAGAACATTAATTACCGGCATGACAGATGTTGTACCCACATGCTACGGCATCTGGTCCAACATCTTGCTTGAACTTGTTTTTGCAAAATGAGGCCAACATACAAAACACCAACAGTATGAAAAATTTCAATGTACCGGTACATTAGATCATTAAATTATTAGGTAAATAAATAATTTTTCAAAAGAAATTATTTTTCTATCATTTAAAATATTATAATAAGTAAATACTATTTATCAAAATTGTAAAAAAAATAATTTTTTTTATCGCTCATAATAGTCAATATTGAATTTTTTTATGAAAAAATAAAAATGTAAAAAAGTTGGTGTACGGCTTATAAAACATTGAAATTGTGTTTTTTCTTGTGAAACTATTATCTCGGAAATACAATAATGGGCATACAATTTTTTATTTATAAAATAGTTGTTAATTTATTAATTAATTGATCTAATGTACCGGTACATTGGAAGTTTTCACATATAGAAACTCCTAGATATAAATCATAAATCATAATTAATATTATCTTATTTTAAATATAAATCTAACTTATATTTTAATCTAAAATTTTCAAAATATATTTAGGCATTTTACTCAACACTCTTCTTTGACTGAATTTTTTTTTTTATCCAAACTGAGATTCGAGTTCAATTATTATTTTTTTCTTTTTGTTGTATCCAATCTAAGATATAAATTGAAAGTTTATATAATATAGATCATTTATATAAAAAATATTAATGAAATTGAAAATGTAAACGTAATACATGCATGTAATACAAACAAAAATATACATGTGAATGCTAACTTAATGTCATTATAGTCAAGAGATTTTGGGACATCCTAAAGGACGAGGTCGGGATAATGTTTGATCAATTTTTTGTGACAGCTGATTTGCCGCGCAATTTCTCCTCTTATTTTATCACTCTTATCCCTAAGGTTGATGCTCCGAAGAAGATCAGAGATTTTAGACCAATTTCTCTGGTGGGGTCCTTGTATAAACTTGTTTCCAAGGTTTTGGCAGGAAGATTGGCTAAAGTCATGCCTAAATTGATTTCTCCAAACCAGTCTGCTTTTATCAAAGGTAGACAGTTGGTTGATGGTGTGGTTGCAGTTAATGAGGTGATTGATCTGGCTAGGAAATTGAAGAGAGCCTGTTTTATTTTTAAAGTGGATTTTGAAAAGGCGTATGATTCCGTCAGCTTGAGTTTCCTTGACTACATGATGATGAGATTTGGGTTTGGGGCTAAGTGGCGTAGCTGGATTCTAGCATGTGTGTTTAACAGAAATTTGGCTGTTTTAGTTAATGGTTGCCCAACTGAGGAAATAAATATTCAAAGGGGGTTAAAGCAAGGTGATCCAGTAGCCCCTTTTTTGTTCCTCTTAGTGGTTGGGGGGCGGAAGAGATTGGCATGTTTAAGGGCTTTAAGGTGGGTAACAACAACTTATCTGTTTCCCACCTACAATACGCGGATGACACTCTTTTCTTAGGAGAAGCTTCGGTGGAGAACCTGTGGACTCTTAAAACGATCCTTCGCTGCTTTGAGCTTGCTTCAGGTCTTAAAGTTAATTTTGCCAAGAGCAGTGTTATGGGTGTTAACGTTAGTACTGAGTTCCTTGATTTGGCTGAGAGGTTCCTTCATTGTAGCGTGGACTCTATACCTTTTATTTATCTTGGGCTACCTGTCGGAGCCAACCCTCGGAAGGAAAGTACTTGGAAGCCAATTTTGTTTTCGTTATCTAGGAAACTTGGGGTTTGACGAAATAGGTTTATTAGTTTAGGTGGTAGGGTGGTGCTTTTGAAATCAGTTCTTAACTCCATACCCATTTTTTATCTCTCCTTTCTAAAGATGCCGGTCAAAGTTTGGAAACAAATTGTTAAACTTCAAAGGAACTTCCTATGGGGGAGTGCTAGTCAGGGTCGTAAGATAGCTTGGGTTAGTTGGGAAAAAGTGTGTAGACCTAAAAGTTGTGGAGGTTTAGGGATCAGGGACCTTCGCGCTGTGAATTTGGCGTTACTTGGTAAGTGGAGATGGAGAATTATTACATGGGGCCAAGGGATTTGGAGGGATATTCTCTTGGCTAGATATGGCTCTCTCTTTCCCTCACCACATCTAGGGGGTCGCCCTAATGGTTTTACGGGGGTTTCCTTATGGTGGAAAGATGTGTCACTCTTAGGGGATTCAACTGTGACATGTTCAGACTAGTTCTCAGATGGGATGATCAGGAGGGTTGGTAATGGTAGAGAGACTGCTTTTTGGTTTGACCCGTGGTTGGGGTCAGTTCCTCTTTAAAATCGCTTCCAAAGGTTGTTCCAAGTTTCAGAGCAATGTTTGGACTTGGTAGGTGATATGGGATCTTGGGTGCAGGGTGAGTGGAATTAGGATTTCAGGTGGAAGAGGGAGCTTTCCCTAGAGGAATTTGACATGGCTCACAATTTAATGCAGGTGGTGACTCAGTCTCCGACTTTAGGGGTGGAGGATTCATGGGTTTGGAAATATGACCCTAGCGGAAGATTCTCTGTTAGGTCGGCCTACTTGACTCTTACAGGTTCAGAGGTTGTTTCTGATCCTAATCCTCTTTTGTCGCCGGTATGGAAGTCTTGGGCCCCGTCAAAAGTGATTGTTTTCTCTTGGCAATTACTTCAGGATAGAGTGGCGACCAGACAAAATCTTCTGAGACGTCGAGTTATTAGGGATATAAGCGATTCTTTTTGTGCTCTTTGTGGGGTTTCGGTCGAGTCAGTTGATCATTTGTTCACTTCTTGTGACTCCATATTTCCTGTGTGGTATAAGCTTGCCAGGTGGTTAGGTTTTCAGTTTGTTTCCCCCAATAGTATTATATATAGGCCTGTTCGAGGGGTTTTTAGGTTTTAGCGTGAATAGGAAGTTTAGGTTAGGTTGGATGTTAATTTGGCATGCTGCTGTGTGGTCCATTTGGAACTCTAGAAATGATCTAATCTTTGCTAGAGGAACTGTGTCTGTCGATACTTTGGTTGAAAAGGTAAAACTTTCATCGTGGAAGTGGTTCTTGGCCAAAAACCCTGGTAACCCCTGCTTTTTCTATGAGTGGGAGGTACAACCTGTCATGTGCTGGAGTCGATAGTGATTGGTGGGGTGTGGTTTTGGGTGCTAGTTTGTCTCTATGATGTGGATGGTCTACTCCTTGTACTTTTTCCCTTGTCCTTACCTTTCACTGTTACCAGTTGTTGTGGTAATGGATTTGGGTGGTTGGTGTCTGGTGGTTGTGTTTTTTTGGGGTTTTTCTCTTCTTTTTGTTTTCTTCTTTTGTGGGTACTTTTGGTACTCCTCTTTGTTTGTTTTCTCCTCTTTTAACCTCTTATGTTGTGTTATTTCTTATTTATATATATATATATATATATATATATATATATATATATTTGCCATTCAAAAAAAAAAAAAAGTCATTGAGAGATGACTTTGATTAAAATTTACAATTTTAAAAAGTACTTTGAAATGTTGATAATGAGAAGAAAGAACTAATTAAATTAATGGAGGACCACAATTTTGAAAACCAATTTCAATTTGTACTATAAGCAGGTTGATAAGTGCTAAATCAAAAGGTTTCAGTTGCAAAAATTAAATAAATTAATAAACAATGATCAAATACAAAAAAAATAAAATTAAATAACATCGATAACTCCCTATAAAGTTTTCATATTTGAATTTTAATGTCTGACTATAGTCTGGCAATCATCGAGTAATAAATTCTCACTTGAATGAGTTTGTATCCATAAAAATCGTGTCAATGTAATCAGTGTCGTTTAGGAATCATATAGTTTTGTTATTAATAAAGAAACATTTTAAAAAAATTTAAATGCAGATAGGTAAGAAATTAGGAAAAAGATGTAGTTGATTGAAAATTTAAAGAGAAAGAAATTGTAAAAATGTTGATGTTATTTCCAACGTCGACGATTGGATCTCCGAATGTAAATAAGGCAGAAACTAATGATTCCCCCTTAATTGTCATGTTACATTCGGAGATTCAATCGTCGATGTTAGAAATAACAACAACATTTTTACAATCCACATTTAACTTTCCTAATTTCTTACTATCCACATTTAACTTTTTTAAAATGGGTTTCTTTATTAATTTTCAGAAATTCTTTTTCATTTGGAAGAAAATTTTCTTTATTAATAGCAAGTACTCCCTCTAGTCTTAAATATAAGCAAAAGTTCAAAAAAACGCACCCTTTAAGAAAGTATGTTAAATGCATTGATTGAGGAGAAAAAATACTTTATTTCAATTATACACTTTTTGGAAAGTGTGGAACATTACATTTATTGGTTGAATCAATATTTAATTTAAGGATAAAATTGGAATAATGACATAAAATATAATTATTGAAATAAACTTTTGCTTATATATTTGAGACTTTTAATTTTTAGTTTTTGATCCTTATATTTGAGACCGGAGAGAGTAGATGGTTATTATCGCCTTTGTCGATGGGTCTTCAACTGTTGATGATCTTATGGATACGGTGAAACTTTCCTCCTGGAAATGGTTTATATGTAAAAACCCTGATAGCCCTTGCTCCCTCTACGAGTGGGAGGTGCAACCTAGTGTTGGTCCAGTAAGACAAGGTGAGCTTTTGGTGCCTGGATTTATATTAGGTTTTGGTTGAGTAGTATCTCTTCGGGTGCTCTCGTTTAGTTGGTTTTTTCCCTTTCCCCCTATTTTGGTGTCTTCTCTGGGCGGTTGTGGTAGTTTCTAACCTTTGGGAGTTTTCTTTTTTTGTTGTTTTTGTTTTAGATCTTTTTCTTTTTTTGTCGATGAGTACTGCTGGTACTCCTGATTTGTACCCAGACTCTCATTATTTATATATATATTTATCCTTTTGCCATTAAAAAAAAAAAAGATGGTTATTATCGCGAATATCAAGAAGAGAGTCTCCATACATAAACAATGCTAGAACCAAAAAATTTCAATTAATAGAAGGAAGAAGACACTTGCATAACCCATATTTTCAATGCGTGCTCTTTAGCAAATGAACTTCTTGATGACAGAAATACATCTAAAGGTCATGTATTTGTTGCATTTAAAGACTTTTATTCCCTAAAAAGTACACATTGAAAATATGTGTTACTCAAGTACTTTCCCAACTTATGTTATTCTTCTAGTTCCTCTTAATGAAAAACTTTTGATTCCAGTAATGCTCATGTTTAATGAATCTTAGCAACGGTAAAGGATCCATTTCTACTATGACTTCAACTGCTACTATGAAACTGGATGAATGATCCGACCATTTTCCGGAGAGTTTGTGAGTTCTTGTTGTAGATATATTGATGTTGAAGATGAATTTCTGGACCTCTAGTGTAATTTTTCTATCATGGAAAGTTATTATTTTTAGTTACTTATGTGCAATATGTATTTAAAGTTAAAAATAGTAAGTTTAGAATGAAATATGTGCATTTTATAATAAGTGTATACTTTTTTAATAAATAATTGTTGTGCTTAATAAAAAATTTATTACTTTTAATTGCTCTAACATAGCAATATTGCACATGTTAGTTAAACTCATAATGGAAATAGATCAATCACAATTAATGTCAAACTTCAATCAAACATAGACTAATATACATACATATTCATGTAATATATACACAAACAAAATATAGATGTGAATGCTAACTTAATGACATTGTAGTCGTTGATGTTATAAAAGGAGAGATGACTTTGATTAAAATTTTAAAAAGTAATTTGAAATGTTGATAATGTGAAGAACTAAATTGATGCAGGATCACAATTTTGAAAACCAATTTTGAAATGTAAGTTACACATCAGTTGGACGTAGAACCGTGGCAAAGTTGGCACCATTCAATATGTTCTTTCCTTGGAAATATAAGTGGAGATTATTAAGTGCTAATAAATCCCAAGGTTTCCGTGGCAAAAATGAAATAAATTAATAAAACAATTATCAAATACAAAATAAAAAACAAAAAAGATAATATCGATAACTTCCTATAAAAATTTTATATTTGGTTTTTAATGTTTTTTTTTTATGTGAATGACAAATATATTATATATTTGAGACTTTTAATTTTTATATTTGGTTTTTAATTTTTATATTTGGTTTTTAAAGAAACGAAAATAGTTCAATAGAAAGCTTAGGAAAATGAAGAGGTACGAGAAGTACACTCCATTAGAACCTGCCAATCTCAAAGGTAAAATAGAAAAACAAACAAACAAGTAAAATACAAAGAAATAAGGAGGCACACCACAACCAAAACTAGAGTAGGTACGAGAACAAAAATACACCCCAGAAAGAGAGAGACAAGGATCAATCACAGGTAGTACAAGCAACTAGAGGGCCTCCAATCCTCCTGACCCTGAGACCAAACAAGACACCTTTTTCATTAGTCTTACAAAGTGTAAAACCTTTTTCATTTAATTGCTCCTTAAGAATTGATATATATAATTTTGTAATTGGTATGGACTTAATAATCGAAACAAAGAATAAAAATATATTATAAAATAAATTTAATATTTTTTAGGTAAAGAAGAGCACATGTGAAGTTAATAATAAACCTTCTGTTAGCAAACATCTTTTCGTTGAATAGTGATTCAGAAAGTCTTTTGCATATGAAAGAAATTTTTCTATAATAATAAGTAGTTGGTTATTATTGCTAACAACAACAAGAGAACTTCCAAACATAAACAATGCCGGAACCAAAGATTTACCATTAATAGGATAAGAAGAAGAAAATTAGAAGAGAAAACACTTGCATGTATACCCCATATTTACAGGGCGTACTCTTTAGCAAATGAACTTCATGTTGATGCAAATACATGCAATGGTCATATATTTGTTGCATGAACAAGACTTTTATTTGCCAAATACACATTGAAAATATGGGATATTCAAGTACGTACTTTCTCAACTTATTTTCTTCTTCTTTTTCATTTTAATGGAAAACTTTTGGTTCCAACATTGTTCTTGTTTAGAGATTCCCTTATTGATGTTGGCAATAATAACCGGCATAAGTTAATATGCATAAGCCTATTATTATGTATGGTGCATAAGTCATTTATAGCCATGAGATTGATTGTACACGTGTAATAATCATAACACATTTTTCCTTGCTCAATTTCGGCCATATTTTTTATGCGATTCGATCGCCGATTTCGAAAACTAATGCCGATAACCTTCCTAATATCGAACGACGATCAAAACGGTATAAAGAACGTCGAGTTTCGTTGAGTATTGAGGGAGAACGAACCGGGTCAACGAACCGGGTCGCGCGACCCGTTTTTGCAGAAAACAGGTGAGAGTGATGATGAACAGTGACGCGCCGGTCACGCCCACTCTCACTGGAAGCGCGTGGGGGCGCGTGCGAGACCAAGGAGACTTGCAATTTTTTTTATTTTTTTACCGAAAAATAGTAAATAATTTTCTGGGAATTTTGGGACCAGTTAGGTATTTTTATGAGACCTGAAACTATTTTTAGTTAATTAAATAAGGTAAATATGCTTTTATAAATATCAGATATTAATAAAATTTTCCCAAAATTTTATTTAGGGTATTTTGAATTATTTGGAACAGTTGTGGATAACTCACTCTCTCTGGTTTTATATCCTCTTAAGAATTTAAATTTATTTCACAATTTTTATTAATTAAGTTGATTTAAAATATGTACTTTCGTCGGTAAATTAAAATCAAGTTAATTGGGTTGAGATACTAATAAGAGGAGTAGTAGGCTTTTGTTTTGAGAGAGTGAATGACTAATTGAGTGTTGGAGTACATCTAAAACTATTAAGTACATCGAATGATTTTGGAGTACAACTCTTTGAAACCATTCCACAGCAAAAATGGTTTCATACCGTTATACACTGAAACCATTAGTCTAGTTAAATGGTTTCATGATGTTATACACTGAAACCATTATTATAGTTAAATGGTTTTATATGAGCATTAGTACCAAAATGTTATACACTGAAACCATTAGTCTTGTTAATTGGTTTCAAGATGTTATACACTGAAACCATTAGTCTTGTTATTTGGTTTCAAGATGTTATACACTGAAACCATTTGTCTAGTTAAATGATTTCATACTGTTATACACTGAAATCATTAGTCTTGTTATTTGGTTTCAAGATATTAAACACTGAAACCATTATTCTAGACAATGTGGAGCATTTTTATTGTAAAATAATTGTCTAATGATTTTGTAATAAAACAAAAGACCAATGATTTCGTCCGATGGTTTATGTTAATTGTAATAAATAAAACCATAATTACAGTACATGTTTTAGTATGTAATTTTAAATTAAGATATGACGATATAATCATCCAACACAATTAATTAAAAATGGATTCTTATAATATATACTTCAAAAGGAACAAAAATTATTATTTAATTGGAAACGGGGGATGCGCTAGAAATTTGGGCGGAGTGCGCTAGAAGTTTGGAGGAGGAAAAAAAATTGGAGGTGCGCTAGAAATTTGGGGGAGAAAAAAAAAATTGGGGGCTCACAAGAAATCTAGGGAGAAAAAGAAAAAAAAAACTAGGGGGTGCGCTAAGCAATTATGTTGGGCTTGGGGGTGTATGACTAAATTGGAGGGGTGTTCGAAGCAATTATGTTGGACTGGGGGGTGTATGACGAAATGGGGGTGTACGAAGCAATTATGTTGGACATGGGGATGTATGAAGAAATGGAGGGGGTGTACGAAGCAATTATGTTTGACATGGGGGTATATGACACAGTGGTAGGGGGTATGCTAAGCAATTAGGTTGGGCTTAAGCAACCAGATAGGGTGTACATAGCAATGGATAGAGGTGTACATAACAAACTTATGTATGGTGCATAAGCAAGGGCTTATGCACCATAACCACACCCATAATAACCACCTACTTAATAAATATAATTTTTTTCCAAATCACTATCCAACGACAGATTTTTCCAATAGAAAGCTTATTATTGACTTCACATGTGCTTTTTTTCCCTTAAAAAATATTAAATCACAATTAAATTTATTTTATAATATGTTTTTAATTTTTGTATCGATTATTAAGTTTCTACAAATAAAAAAATATATCAATTAATTCCTAAAGAGGAATTAAAAGAAAATGGTATTAAACTTTATAAGACTAATAAAATTAGAAGTAAATATAAACATTAAAAACCAAATATGAGAATTTTATAGGGAGTTATCTATATAATATTTTTTTTTTGTATTTGATCATTGTTTTATTAATTAATTTATTTTTTGCTGCTGTAATCTTTGAATTTAGCACTTATCAACTTGCTTATCTCAACTTATATTTCAATTGAGAGGAAGAAAAGTGGTTTTGGCGGCTAACATGGAGAAGGAATTTTTTTAATTGGGAGGAAGAATTGTATACACACCTACTTGAGATCGTGCGGCTCACAATGTAAGAATTGTATACACAAAGGAAGCGGATTTGTGGACTTATGCTATGGGAGGTATGTACACCGTAAGTACTAACCACTTGACTTTGTTGAAAAAAAAAATTCTCCCTCATCTCTTCCGTTGTTGTCTTCCATGTGGTCTATGTCAATGATTTGGAGGAGTTGGACTCCATTGAAGGTGATAGTATTTTCGTGGCTAGAGCTACTTGGTCGACTCCTAACAAGAGCTAAATTTATTAGTTAGAGGGATAATTCAAGAGGAGGAGGTTAGAGGGATATAATTCAAGAGGAGGAGGGGGCGACGTGCTTGGTGTGTGTGGAGTGTAGAGAATTGGAAAACCACTTGTTAGTGGTGTGCCATTTGGCTTAGGTGGTGTGATCAAAGGTCCATAGGTGGTTTGGTATGAGTACGGTTTCGCCGAATTCCATCTCTTCCTTATTGGATGGCTTTCTTTCAATATTTAGAAAAGGTGAGAAAGGTCTTCAAGGGGTGATGATGGTGTGGCATGCAGTCATGTGGGTGCTTTGGCGATCACAGAACGAAAGAATTTTTGAGTCTAAAATTAAGGACCCGGATGAGATCTTTAAAAAGATACAACAAATTTCTTGGAAATGGTTTTTATCAAAAAAGGTCAATACACCTTATTTATATTATGAATGGTGTGTTCTCCCTTTGAATTGTATTTTACATTAGAAGTGTCCGGGTGGGGTTTGATGTTATAAAATTACAAATAATTTTTGTACTAGTTATGTGGAGTACTACATGTATTTATCCTTCATTTATGGGTTAGGTACCTTGTGCCAATTTTGCCTTAGCTAGTTTTGATTACCATGTTTCTTTGTTCAGCTAATAGGTAACTTTTCGGATATAGAAAGATTCAAAATGGTTTTTAAAATCGTGGTACTGCATTAATTTTGTTCTTCACATTATTGAAATTTACAAGTACTTTTAAAAATTGTAAAATTTCAAAAGTCATCTCTCGTTTAACAAACTAAACTTGATAGGAAGGTTGTCAGAACCGGACCGGTCATCGAATCGGTGAACTTACCGGTTCAAGGTTCAACTGGTCGGACCGGAGTTCAACCGGATCGGACCGTTTTTAATTAAATATAATTTTTTATATTTTTAAATTATATATAAATCAATAATAAATAAAAAGATATACAAATTCATAATTTCACAATATTAAAATGTCATAAACCAACATATAAAATTAAAACATTACATATATATTATAAAAAAAATTAAAACATTATAAATAATTATATATGAATTAACATTTATTAGTGGTTAGTACCAAAATTTAACAGGTGAGTTTATTAGTTGTTTTAGTTTTGCTTTTATAAGGAGGCCCAAGCCCACTTATTTTATAACCCTAATATCATTGTTGCAATTTCCTAGATGCTAAAAGAGCAGTCGTCACTTGCAAAAGCTTAGATCTCTCTCTCTTCTCTAGTCACTGTTATTCCTTCATCTTCTTTTTTCTTTTCTTCTCCCGTCACTGCTATTGTTCCCTCTTCATTTTTTCCCTTTTTTTTTTTTTTTTTTACAGATCTTCATTTCTTATCATCAATATTTGCTTCTTATTTCTTTTCAAATGAAACAAAACAATTAAATTTCTCTTCATCTTTTTGCATTGTTACTTAACAACCTTGTTTCCAATTCTTTCTTCCAAAGTTTCAATCTTTTTTCTTTTCAAACAAACCAACAAGTTTTTTGGTGTCTTCAACTAAAAAAAAAAAAATAGCCGAACCGCTTGAACCGGTCGGTTCACCGGTTTTTACCGGTTCCGCGCCGGTTCCTGTTCTGACTGTTTTTAAGACTCAACCGGACCGCTTTGACCACCGGTTCCCGGTCCGACCGGCCGGTCCAGTTCTGACAACATTACTTGATAGTAATCCATTTTATTATGTTAGTAGATAAAATACAAGCCACACAAAAGATCAAAAACAGCAACTAAGTCATACTCAATTCAACAATTTTGAGGTTTATAATTTCAGAAGTTAAAAGTTTGAATTTTGAAACCGATGTGAATAAAAAATTCAAATAAATACAGTCTATAAATGTTCAAACGAAAGAAATCCCAATTCCAAGCAACAAACAATAATATAAAGAAATAACATTAGTTCCCCAAATTGATATCAAGCTCACATTTTTGGAGTCTCCAAAGTCACAAAGGGCACTGCTAGCAATTGAGTACAATCTCAGCTTGTAAGGAAGCTCCCCTGTAATAATAAAATATTATCATATCAGTGAGGTTACAAACAACATGAAAGTTGGATTGAAAGATTCAGATTGAACAAAAGTATCAAAAAGACAAAAACTATAATTATTACCAACAGATATGCAAAATCAGCACTTCGAGCACAAATAATAATATATATAATACTAGATATAATTGTTGATTCATTTGATCTCCCTACTATCCTCATTAATTTCCTTTGATAGTTCTTATAATATTCCACTGAATACCCATTAAAAGTGTGTGCTACATGCATGTGATGTAGCTTACACTTTCAATGGATAGTCAATTGGAGTACTATAAGGACTATCAAAAGCAATTAATGAGAGTAGCAGAGAAATCAAATACATCATCAATTACATCTGGGATGGTGCTATATATATATTGCTTGCGCTGGGAGTGCGGATTTTGCATTGAATTAAAAAAACAGAGGGGGCGAGCATGGGCTAGGAGCATTGGTAAGGGATTGTCCATGAATGCAGAGAAATTAATAAAATCAGCAAGATCAAATTTGGTAGTCCAACTTCCTCTTGCTTTTAACAACTTGAATATAGTAGTCGAATCAAATATATTATAAGTTAGAATGAACAAAACTAAGAATTATAGCGAAATTAGTTCTTGCCTTGACCGAAAACATAGCCTACACCAGCGGATTAAGCAGCCTCGTCTTACAACATATAACGAAGTATTTGACAACTTGATCTTCCTAGTACGGTACAAGAAAATACAAATTTTAGGATCATTCTTAATTTGACAACAGTTCCGGCAATTGTTTCAAAATTCAAATACATGCATAACCAGAAAAAATGAAAAAACTTATGAATTTTACTAATTTTTTAGTGAATTAAAAGAACTTTAACCAACCACCTCATCAGGTTCAATAACCAGTGGAATAAGCAACCTCGTCTTTGTGGCTGTATTGTTCTCAGTGTTGCTGTTTGCGGTTCTGTTCTGCTATGGTGCTGGTCAATCAAAAGAAAACATAATTGAAAACCAACTTGAGAAACGAGATCTCACGAAAAAAAACTTACATGTCAAGCAATGTGGGCTAAAAAACTTACACGTCATTTCCGATCTAGAGATTGACCGATGCGTAGAGGAAATCAAATAGAGAAACGATATCTCGCGAATCAAGCAATGTGAGTTGAGATCTAAAGAAGCTGAAAAATAAGGAAATTGAAGACGAAAAAACTTAAAGGTCATTTCCGATCTGGAGATTGACCAATGCATAGAGGAAATCAACTTGAGAAACGAGATCTCACGAATCAAGCAATGTGAGTTGAGATCTGACATCAAACATCAACTCAAACCAGTTACTGTATGACTCAAAGAAAAAGCCAGCAATGTGAGTCGAGATCTAACATCAAACGCCAACTCAAACCAGTTAGTGCATGCTCAGATAGAATAAAGAACCTGATTGTTAAGATTCTATAAGGATATATGTTGAAATGATTTCTCAGGTGCAATACTTCGAGTAATTGATAGTGTTCCGAGTGTGTTAGAGCCTGAAATGCAAATTACAATAACTCCATCATGCAAAATCAGTTACCATGCTTAAGGCATCATTTGCACAACATAATCAAACAAATCATAGCAAATAGTTTTTCGGGTTATATCTGACATTGGTTTGAAGTTGGAACCTGTCTTTGTGGTTTTAAGTGTTGCTTTGCGGTTCTGTTCTGCTATAGGGCTCCTCAATCAAAAGAAAACATAATTGAAACAAAATTGATAGGAGAAAGCATTAAACCATTGATGCCTGAATGAATCTACTAAAAATTCTATTAAAGTTTAACTATAACAAGTAACAACCATGAAATGGAAATTATGCACGCAAAGAAAATAATGTTTTGGTGGAGAACTTAGCATAGAGGCCAAGGTAAGACATGCTTTAAACGAATTGAAGCTTCCAACATGGAAAATCAAATTATGTTTTCTTTTGATTGACGAGACCTATAGCATTTAGATTGTCCCTAAAGTTTAACATACTATTGTACTGATGTTGTTGCATTGTGAAGCAGGCAGGCTTTGTTTATATAATGCATCTGCCTTCGTGTTACCGTTGAGAAGCACCTCTCCTTCTTCCAATAAACAAACGCCTCTGCCTTCTCCCAATAAACAAATTTCTTGTGAATATCAATTGAATTATCATTGTCAGCACAACAATACAACAAGTCATAAATATTAGGCAAAATGCATTCTGGGTCCTTTAAGTTTGTAACAGTTAAGTTCTTTAAATTTTTTAGCTAACAGTTAGGCACTTTAAGTTTTTTAGGTAACAGTTAGGTACTTTAAGTTTCTAACTTATTACACGTTACTTTTTAGTTATCATCCGTTACAAAAACTTGTTGCACCATTATCCTTCTAGTTACCTTGTTGCACTGTGACCGTGAATGTTGACTTTCATTATGGTGAATATTTTCATAAAAAAGACATATATGTTGGAGGAGATTAACTGAAAACACCTAACTATTACAAACGTGAAACTTAAAGGACCTTTGTATGCATTTAGGCAATATTACCTTAAAATAGACCATTTATTTTTTGTGGTAATCCTCTGGTTCAAAGGAAAGGGGTCATCATAATCAAGAGTTTGACCGAGGGTAAGTAAACTTTAACCTAAAATTATTCATTATGAAAATTGAACTCGGAGTTTTCAGAATGATTATTTGTTTGTGTTAAAACTGTGGCTGTATTTCATATAACAAAATGCGTGAGCAGAATTGAACAAAGAAAGGAAATCAATTGAATAATCATAGTTAGTGCAAAAATCCAACAAGTCATATAAATATTAGCCAAAATGTATTTAGGGGTTATTTAAGATTCACATTTGTAACAATTAGGTCAAGTTTTTTAGGTAAGAATTAGGTTTTTCACGTGATTTTCACTATGACGAATATTTTGATGAAAATTGTACATATGTTGGAGATTAACTGAAAGGACGTAACTATTACAATCGTGAACATGAGTGACCTATTTGTTACCTAAAATACTTAAAGGATCAAACTGTTACAAACACGAAACTTGTAGAACCTTTGATGCATTTAGCCTAAATATTACTTTAAAATAGACAATTTTTTTTGTTTTTGTGTTAATCCTCCGGTTTTAAGGTGAAGGGGTCATGGTAATTAAGAGTTTGACTGTAGGGTAGGTAAACTTTAACCTAGAATTGTTCCTTATGAAAATTGCAATTTTATGCTTCCCTTTAACACTGTTATGTGCACTTATTGGTCATAAAATTAGAAATTAGAAAATAGAAAATAAAGCATATATTCATGTTACCGTTGAGAAGCTTTAATCTACCAAAAAAAGAAAATCAATTAACTAAGAATTGTTTCTTATGAAAATTGAACTCGGGGTTCTCAGAACGATTATCCTAATGAGAGTTCATTAACTATTTGAGTCTAATTAATTAGTTAAATAGATAATATGTTTTGTACATATAGGGGTATTTATTTTCTTGTCTAATAAATCCAACTCAGTTGGTAGTTATATAGACATTTATATGCAAAGGTCGGGGTTCAAACAAGAGTATCCTACTTCTCCTCATTTCTCCTCATTTAATGTGTGTGAGGTTGTGTCAAAAACAAAAAAGGTGTGAGGTTAGATACTACATTACTTGATTGAAAAAATTAATAACTTATTCCCTAGCATATTTCTAGAATATTCTCAATTGTAACTAATGTCATATATAGAAATTGTATATTTATGTGAATTTTATTTTTTGAATGGAAAAGATATTATATATTATATATATAAGTATAGAAACGAAAACAGTACAAGAGAAAGTTCAGAAACATAAAGAGGTACCAGAAGTATACTCCACTTGAAGCTAACAATCTCTAAGGTAAGATAGGGAAACAAAGAAGCAAATAAAATTACGTAGAAACAAGGAGGCACACCACCATCAAACTAGAGTCTATCAAAGACACCGCTACGAGAACAAGAAAACCCCTCAGGAAGAAAGCGAAAAGGATCAACCACAGGTAAGACAAAGCAACAAGAGGGCCTCAAATCCTCCTGACCCATCGAGACCCAACATGACACCCTAACAAACTCTATCAATTCCAACATAAATTTGGGTGGATACCCCACTCATAAAAGAAACAGAGGGAGTCAGAGTTTTTACCTAAAAACCACTTCTAACATAAAATTTTCACCCTAATATATCCATGTGAATGATTGAATGTCTAGACAGAACACATATTGTTTGTATTTATAATTGAAATAGAATCAATAATAATTAATCTCAATCAAACATAATTGATATGACAATTAGTAATTGATATAACATTTGAATTCTATTTGATTTTAACATTTGCCCCTCAAGCAAAAACTAATTATGTTTTAGACTTGTTATAAAAAAGAAACAAACATTAGCCACCATCAGATTGTTCGTCGGTGAGGAAAAAAATGTACCATTGATATGATCCATATGTGGAAAAAGAGTCACCCTGGATTCATCGTCAATGAAAAGAGAATTAACCACAAATATGATACATATGTGAGAAAAGATCTAGGCATTGTGCACCTAAACAAAACACCAATGAAAAGAGAATCTACCAAGGCTTAGGGTTTTCTAAACATGAATTTATTTATGTAACTAAACTCTAGACTTTATTGGTAATTGTCAAATAGATTTTGTATTAAATTGTTAAAATTTGATTTCTATATTTAATCACTTAATTATTGATTAAATTTAAATCAATCAAAAATGTCGTACCTACACATGCAACTAGGCAACGTAGACGGTACCTTTACCTGGGCAACGTAGTCGTACAAAAGCCAAACAAATCAAAACCCAAATACACCTAACCCTAGAGTTTTCACCGACATCCAACAGCGGCCAATTCACTGGAGGCATCCTCTTCGAGATTTTTGCCGATGTGACTCCCAAAACCCACGAGAACTTTCGTGCTCTCTACACTAGCAAGAAAGGTGTCTGGCGTATAGCGGAAAGCCACTCCGCTGCAATCAGGCAACAAAATAAACACCAAGAACGGGAGATACACAAGATCCACAAGATAACCACCACTTCCATAAAAACAGGCGCTGGACCTCCGAACAGAAAAAAATCAGAACCTGGGGAAGACCGGAGCAGATGGCAGACGACAAAGCACGAAGCACTCACCAAAGATATTTAGGGTTTGATGAGGCGAGTTGTTTTTTACTGAACCCTCTTCCTTTCTATGTCTTTTACTCGTCAATAAATGGAGTTTGTCTATGAAATTGGTATATTGGATTTAGGGATTGTGATTTCTGGTTTTAGGGAATGAATTGTCATATCCTACAAGTGCAGTTTCTCTCAAAAATTGGTATATTGGATTTAGGCTTAGGGTTTTCTAAACATGGAATTATTAATTAATTAATGTAACTAAACTCACTTTATTTGTTATTGTCACATAGATTTTGTATTAAAATTTTAAAATCTGGTTTCCATATTTAATCACTTAAGTATTGATTAAATTTGAATCTCGTAACAACTTATTGTACTTTTAATTTATCCACTTGATATTTTTAGAAACAAAATGTTATCCACTTAATATGAATTTTGTTGCTAACATATTTTTTAAGGATTAATAGGAATAAAATTTACTTAACTAATTAATTTTGTTTTTTTGAGGCAATAATTATTTTTGTTAACAAAAGAGCTATTTGTAAAATCTTGTATTTTAAGATGAAAATAAAATTAGAGGAACAAACATTATTTTATAAGCATTTTATTAATTTTCTTTTTTATGTTATTAGTAGATAGGGCGACACAATACCGATACGATACCGCTACGGCGATACTAGGAAATTTTCAAAATTCAAGATACGATACGGCCGCGATACGTTATTTAAAAATTAAATATACAAACACACAATATATAAATATTCGTGTGTCGGTTCTCCCGATCTCCAATCAAATTATTCGTATATCCTTTATGTTTAGGTTTTCCCGATCTCCAATATAATTTTGTATTTTATTATAGGTCAAGAAGGTAATAGTCAGGCCCGGCCTCCACACAAGTACAAAGTGTGTGACGGCATTAGCCCTCAAATTTTTGAGGCCTCAATTTAAAATTTTGAGACCCTAGAATAATAGTTATATATTTTAAATATTTATAAAATATTATATGTATATCAATATATTAATTTTGAGGCCCTATAATAATAGTTATATATATTGTCAATGTTTATGAAATATTATATGTGTATCAATAGATTTTCCATAACATAGTGTTTGTCTATGCAAGGTGATTGCTTCAACAATTGTCATTTTTTCTTCATAATTTTAGTTTTAGTCATTTTAAATTAAATTGAAAATGGTATTTTTCTTTTTGGAAAAACCTAAGCATAATTTTACTCCTAGTCATTTTAAATTATATAAAACGAAATAGAAATTATTACAAGTTGAACTCATTCACAAACTCAACCATTAGGTCATTTTACACTACAAGAAAACAATGATTTAGTGGCCGCCAAAATCCATCACAAAGTGAGAAAATCGGCCACAAAGTGAAAAAATTGTCCAACTTACCGGCGGCCTAAATCGGACGCAAAAAACCTCGCTGGTAAGATTTAGCGGCGGCCAAGGCGACCGCAAAATGTTGAAACAGGTCTAACACGCTTTTGACCCATTTAGCGGCGGCCAAGACGGCCACTAAGTTAATTGACGGGTTGACAAAGCTGACACGCCTTTGACCCCATTTAGCGGCGGCCGCAAAGTGCTGGCTTTATTTTTCTTAAAAAAAATTATTTTATTTATTTTTTTATTATTTTTTTATAACCATTTATTTTTTTATGTAATATAATTATTAATATTTAAAAAAGGTATTTAATTCTAAATAAATATTTTAAACATATAATAAAAACCATAAATTAGAAATAAAATATTCAATAAGAAAAAATGAGAAGGAAGTTACGAACTTGAAAAGAGTTGGAGAAAAACATGTAGAGAGATATTGGAGACAATTATAGAGAGAGATTGAAATGTTGTAAAGGAAATGAGAAGAAAGAAATGTGTATTTATAGAGGATGGTGATGCTACCAAGGAAAAAAAATTGGAAACTGGAATCTCACTTTGCGGCCGCCCAAACGACCACAAAGTGCAACGGTGTTTTCTTTTTTTAAATTAACTTTAATTTAGCGGCGGCCCAGGCGGCCGCAAAGTTCAACGCTTAATTTTTTTAAAATATGCTTTAATTTAGCGGCTGCCCAGGCGGCTGCAAATACAAATCTCAAGACCTGTCAGCCCTAATTTTGCGGCGGTTTAGGCCGCCGGTAAGTCCTAGGACAACTTTGCGGCGGTTTAGGCCGCCGGTAAGTGGCTGACGCGTTCCAGAATTTATTTATTTTTATTTTGTAGCCGTTTATTTTAATTTTGCGGCTGCCTAGGCGGCCACTAACTTTCTGGCGGCCTAGGGGGCCACTAACTTAATATTCAATCCATCAAAAAATTGATGTATTCTTGTAGTGTTAATTTTTGCATCAGATTTAATCCTTTATTTTATTGTCTCTTTTTAATGTTATATATAATAATTTTTTTTTATGTGTTTCTTATGTTATTTCCAATTTAAATAAATGACAACTCTTTTTAATTATTTTTTCCATTTATTTATTAGGGTCCATTTTTAATATTTAATCAGGCCTCCAAATAGTTAGAGCCGGCTTGGCAATAGTTATAGCAGTAGCAATACATAACAGAAAAATAAATGCAAGTAATGGATAACAAATTACAGTTTAAACATGGAAGGCTACTTCTATAATATCAACTTCAAACTAATATGTAACTGATCATGATGTTTATATAAAAATGTAGCAAATAATCCCTAAAAGCATCTATAAAGCACGGACACTTCTTGTATTAGGCGTGTCCTGGTATTAAACACGCATCGGTGTAGGACACCAACACAACACCAAAATTTATAATTATATCAAATTATTTTGTTTTTTATATTACTATCAGTATCAATATATCAGTGTCATGTGTGTAGTTATATGTGTGCTTCATAGTGCATGATGCCACGAAAAAGGAACAAGGCCACCGATTTGTTTAAACACCAAAAGTTACAATTTTTAATCCTTGGATCAACACATTCATGAACTGTAATCACAAAATTTAGATAGTAGCACAAAATTTAGTGTTGAAGGATGAAAATGGGGTTAGAGTGAGATCTCAAGGGAGATGAGTGTAATTTTTCTAAAAAATTAAGGTGCTACTATGATATGATACCGTAAAGAGCACTCTTCGAGTCAATGTCAAACTCCAAAGTTGATTCACTAATTATTTCTTAATATTTCTTTACAATCTCTAGAGTTTTTTCTTTTTGTCTTAAATGAAGTGGTAATCCACTGAAATTATACTTACATATAATTGTGAGATCCCGGGTTCGAACCCTGGTCACGATATACGGCCTAACAATTTTGGCATTTTTACCAGTTGACCCAAGACTTATGGGACATAATCTTTATATATCTGTTATACACAAAATAAGAAACAAACTTCTCTATATTTACTCTAGTATAACAAACTAATTAATTCCTATAATTATTCTAAGATATATAAAACTAAATTCCCTACTGTTACTCTAATATAATACTCCGTATTCTTTAACTTAAATTTCAGTATCATTTTAATTGATGTATATTTATGGTCTAGAAAATTATAAATCTTATACGATATCATTTTAGATAATGTCATTTTAAATGATATAATTTTATGATCCAGAAAATTATAAATCTTGATTGTTTGTAAAGAAGTTTCTTTATTTTAATTCATTTAATGTAATTATTATAAAAAAACGTATTATGTTAAAAACGGATAGTTTTTTATTTATTTTTTTAATTTTATCATTATTACAAAATTAATTATATTGTGTAGGCTATCAAAATTGACACACAAACATTTTATTGTGATAATCAATAAGATAGTTCTGTTGGGTCATGTTGGATCTCAATGGGTCAGGAGGATTGGAGATCCTCTTTTGCTTTGTCCTACATGTGGTTGATCTTTGTCTTTATCATCCTGAGGTGTTTTCTTGTTTTCATGGTGCGTTTGAGGGGTTCTAGTATTGGTGGTGGTGTGTCTCATTGTTTGTAATTTTATTTTTCCGTTTGTTTTTCTTATCTTAGCATAGAGATTGTTAGGTTCTGATGGAGTGTACTTTTGCTACTCTTTATTTTTATGAACTTTCTCTTGTACCGTTTATGTTTTTATATTTATATATTATATATTTGCCATTAAAAAAAATAGTTTCGTTGGAAGCTTGTAATATATATATATATGCCATTAAAAAAATATATTTGCCATTAAAAAAAATAGTTTCGTTGGATATGTACCAGTACAACTGCTGAAAATGCAGTTAGATGAATGACATTACATGTCGAGATGTATCGCTACATTTTAAATTAGTGATGCACCTAAGACTATATATCTCTAACGGTAGTATCTATTTCAATAAGAAGTCGGTCCTATTAGGTACTGTCATTGGAGCAAAATACATTGAAATACCTGATGTGTACTGCTTGTAATTTAAGCTCTATCTCTCCTAATTAAAATATATTTTTGTGGGACTTATTTTTAAAGATGTAGAGTTATTGATATGATATTGTAGAGTTACCGGTGGAACCTGAGTGATTGGGCACTTATTATTAAAGATGAATTCTTCGGTGTGCAATTTATTTGGATGTGTACCATTATAACTGCTGAGGTGGGCAACTCTAATATATTTACAAATAGTGTTTATGAATTTTTCAAAATTAAACACTATTTATGGACTTATTAGAATTATCCCATCAGCAGCATATTGATACATGAAATTCTGGCGTAGCAATGAGGTACCTAATGTGCCTACCTTTGAGACTACAACGTTCACAGCAGATTGAATATTATGCAAAAAGTAAACAACTGGAAATTAAAGATACGCAGGAGTTTGTTAACCCAGTTCGGCGTATAACACGACCTACTCTGGGGTTACCAATCTAGGAGAGAATCCACTATGATAAAACTAGTTAGAAGTTTCCAGCAAACGACCCGTTTACACTTCGTCACCTAGTTACTACCCATGCTTCCTTCAACCTAGGACCACCTAGATCAGAGACCCTTGTCCCTCCTCCTCTTAACCACACAACCAGTGTGATTGATCTAACCTTGAGAACAGTGAAGACATTCTTCAAACAGTAACCTATCTCCGTGCTTAAAAGCTTTGGAGTAGACTAAAAACCCTTACAACACAAGGACTCAGTCCTAAGCAAGTATCAAAGTGATACTAGTTAGGCTCACAATAAAACAAGACAAAACGCTAAAACCCTAGACATAAATAATATATTTCTTCACAAGAGTTTCAGTAACCTAAAACTGTCTATGGTCTTCAATATATATAGCACACAAACCAGCCACGCTGGTTCCTTGATTTTTGCCTTCAAAAATAAGTTCAAACTATAGTATATCCGATACAAACTTTTTGGTCAAGCAAATCCAATAATATCCTAAAATATAGGAGTATATTTTAGACATTATATACTATCGGATAAATTCAGTAAACAAGCGAGTTTCATATCTTGAGGAACAAGTAATGCGCTAACATGGCGCTAAAGAGATAGGCTTGAAGGATAGCGCGTGTAACAAACTCTTCATATCTTCAGGCTTTAGGATGTTGTTCCATATGTAGACACATCTGCCACTACATCTGGCTAAATGTTGTTTTTGCAAAATTAAGCCAATTTCAAAAACCCAACAAACTCTCCCCCTTTGGCAAATTTTGGCTCAAAACAATATTAGGCAGATTATCAAAAGATGTAGTTCTGTTTTTGTTTAAACACATCATGAACACACAACACAATGATAGAATACAGTAGAGCTATTATTCCATCAAAAATATGTACGAACCATCAGAGATTTTTGCCAGCGGAATAAGCACATTTTAATCTTCAGAGAGAACAACATCAGAGAGAAAGAAACTCTCTAAGTGGATTCACATACTTGGAGAAAAATAAATTCTCACACAAGTCTTCAACAATAAATAAATATCACACATATATAAAAATTCCAGTAAAATAGAGAAAAATAAATTCTCCATTCAGTCATACTGGATGGTATCCAGGATGAGGCAATATCAAGCATCTCATCACATTCATTTGACTCCCCCTTACTTCATGCATACCACACATATATTTATCTCCCCCTTACTTTATGCATATAGGTATACTCACACACAATACTACTAAGCTACAGATAGTATAACATTCATTCACAGAGACATGCACCATATCTAGATTCAAATGTAGCTACCTACCTCTTCTAGTAATCACAACACACAGACCATCAATCATAATCAAAATCTACTCCCCCTTTTTAGCCATTAAATTTGTCAAAGATAAGAACGGAGAGAATTAGCAGAGTAGCAGAGTGCAAAGATTACAAAACCAAGGCACACGTAGGTGCATCACAAATCCAGGGCATAGCCCTCACTTAAAAACAGAAAGAAAAAAAAGGAAATTACATCAGCATGATCTACCAGAATCAAAAGCCAAGACTTTCGTCAGAGTCTGGCACAACAACATTCTCATCAGGATTAACACCAACATCCCCATCCACATTCACTTCAGCTTGGACATTGGAGGTTCCAGCAGCACCAACATGCTCTTCAGATTCCAAGGCCTCTATGACCTTATCAAGCTTTAGCTTCTTATCACCAAGAACCTTACTGATATCCTTCAGATCTGCTATCATTTGTTTCCTGGTCATAGATACACCGGACGGGGTGGCAAATGGGACAGCCAAATCCACCTCATGTGGTCCTTCAAGCAATCTGCAGTCAAAGGTGAGAGCAGTCTCTCTCTTGCATGAAACATCAGAGTTCTTGAGAATATTTGGCTGCTGGGAGAGAATGATACCACACAAAACAGTAGGGAATGCTGTTGGAACAAAATATGTGTTAATACACACCCTTAAGTTTTGATGATAACAAAGTATTAAATGGACAATTGATGGTACTAATGTTTAAATTAAGTGCAGGAGAATTCAACGTTAAATCAAGAGCACACTTAATTTAGACTCTGATGAAACCTATGGAAGTCTGAATAATTAGACTCTGAAAGAGTTCAGATGCTACAACGTGGTCAGAAGCTCAAAGTAGATCAGAACGTCTGAAGGTGTTCAGGAGCTCAGAGGAGTTCAGAAGCTCAAGGATGTTCAGAGGCCTACAAGAGTTCAGAAGCTGTCTGCTAGTCATGAGTCATTCAGAGGATGAAGACGTTCAGAAGCTGAATTGCGAAGGACTATCAGAGGCCAACCATTCAAAGACCAATCAGACTCCAAGTTATCAAAGGTTCATCAGAAGAAAAGGAATTCCCCAGTCATCAGAGGGCTACATCAACTACAACTTATCAAGCCTGATGATTTGTTATAAGGTCAACTAATTGCAACGGTCACAAAGGATGTGATCCCTCTCTCTAGGAGCTAGTTGTACCTTATAACTGTACTATTGGCAAACAGTAAAGGTGAAGCCTCTCTGCAAAGAAAGACGTGGCTTTACTCAACGGATCTTCAAAGACTACAGCTGTCCAATTTACAACGGGAATTTCTCCAACGTCTCAATGTCTTTCTCAACTCATATAAATATGCCAAAGAAAGAATTGATGACTAGCGCTCTTCATTAGAAAACATCTCTCAGAAGAAAGTGAGAATCTGCATTGTAATAGATAATATCTCTCAAATGAAGTGAGCATAGAAACTAGCTTTAAGACTCTGAAGTTATTATGATTGTAATAAGTTTAAGCTTAAGTTAGTAGTAAGTCTTCTGCTTAGTGTAGAAGCAACAAAGTCTTCTGCTTAGTGTAGAAGCAAGAAAGTCTTCTGCTTAGTGTAGAAGCATATAAGTCTCAATCTTAGTGATTAGAGCATGAAGTCTTGAGCCTGAGTGCTTGAGCAAGAAAGCCTCTGATCTTGTGTGATCAGAGCAAGGAAGTCTCTATGTCTTGTGTGACTAAGAGCAGGAAGTCTTAAGCTTGTGTGCTTGAGCAAGGAAGTCTTTGATCTTGTGTGATCAGAGTAAGGAAGTCTCTCTATCTTGTGTGACTAAGAGCAGGAAGTCTTGAGCTTGTGTGCTTGAGCAACTATTGTAATCCTTAGGATTATAGTGAACTCTCTTCGAAACAAGGGGACTGGAGTACTCTCAATTTGTGAGGGGAACCAGTATAAATTGTTGTGTGTTCTTCTCTCTCTCACTCTCTCATTTACTCCTTCATCATTCATAACGTCATAAGTTAATTGTGTGAACAATCCGTTGTGCTTTAAAGACTCTGAAAAGGTTTAAATATCTTGGAAAGTTTTTAAATATCCAACACACAATTCAACCCCCCTTCTTGTGTTTTCTCCACGCACCTTCAATTGGTATTAGAGCTCCGGTTCTGTTGGTAAATCACTTAACCGTGAGACAGTCAAGATCCAAAGGAGAAAACCTCCATGGCTCAAAACATGGATGATTGGAAGCAGAAGTTATATCAACAAGTTGCTGTTCTTGTCAAAGAAATTGAAGATGGACTGAGCTTAAATGAAGATCTGAGCAACAATCAAAATCCTTCCACATCAGGGGTTAATCAAACTTCTAGTATTGATTCTATAACTACTACTCTTTGCCTCATTAGTGATGATAATGAGAGCATTCAGTGGGCAACAGTAAATGGTCTGTTAGATCAATATGAGGAGTTTAGGATGGAGGAAAATGAGAGCATTGAGAAAATGAACATAAGGTTTCAAGCTATCACAAGCAAGCTTGAAGAGCACAACAACAAACTCAGCAACAAAGAGCTTGTAAGCAAGTTGCTGAGAAGTTTGCCTCTGAATTGGAATGATATTCCAAAGACTATAGAGGAAACTGAAGACATCAATTCAATGAGTCCTGAATCATTGATTGATTTACTCAGAGTCCATGAATTGGCTCTGAAGGAAATGCAAGAGTTGAACGGTGAAGAAGCAGAAGCAGCAAGGAAAGGAAAGCAAGCATTGGATCATGAAGATCTTGTTGAAGAACCTGATGAAGAGTATCTTGAAAGGTTTTCAAGAAAAATTCAAAGATGGTACAACTTCAAGAAGAATGGAGGAAGACTGGCTAAAAGAATGACAACATGGGATGTACTAGACAACCTCTCTGAAGATGAGTTTGAAAGAGCTCCAGGAGCTGAAGGATCAAGTTCTGAAGATGGCTCAGACTCTGAAGACTCAAGTTCTGATGAAAAGTCAGAACCTGAGAGCATAGAAAGTATCCAGAGATCAATGAATCAGGTATATTCTCGTCTTTCCAAAGCAAAACTGATCAAGCATCTTAATAAGATCTTATTTAAACTCTCTAATAGTCAGCAGAAGTATAAAAAGCTTAAAGCAGATTATGAGAATTTAAGTAAGCAAGCAAATCACTCTTATGGTCTTGTACAAAAAGATTTTATCAAAACAAAAGACCGTGAGAATGATTATGCTATATGTTACAAACCCTTTGAGCACTCTCTGGTTCTCAAAGAGTACTGTAACATCAATGCTGATCAAAATAAAATTGTATCCATGCTTTGCAATCTTAAGACCAACAATACTAATGGAATTGGATACTCTAGTGATAAAACACTAGAGGAACCAAGCTCATCAGTTATTGGTGGAAGCTTCTCACTCCCTAATCTTTACACTACATTTGTTTCTGATAGTTCTCAGAAGAAACAAATGAAGGATAAAGATTGGGCAACTAACAGTCTAGGACCCTCAAGCAAGTGGGTACCAAGAGACAAAATTGTTTACTTGATTGCAGGTGAAACTAAGACTCTGAACCTTCCAATCACATGGATGCATGTGACTGTGAATGGAAGAAGAGCAATTGTGCATAGAAGGCACATTTTTGAAGAATCAGATGGAGAAGAAGATGAGATGGAGTACATAAGGAGCAGGAGGGAGCATGGAGAATTTGGAGCTTGCTTTGAAGACAATAACTCAGCGTGGTGGAGTGATTGCTCAGGCTATGACTATGACTACAATTAAGACAAAAAGCTTCAAAGCAAGGTAAGTAATTCTTAACTCCTAAATGACAATTCAGAGGAATAACTTTCAAAGGTGTGAAAATGTCTTCTTAGGATACACAATGTTCAGTACTAAAAAACCTTGAAAAATCCTGTCTGAACATATTTTTTTGTGTCCTGAAAGGTTTGCTTTTCAGCCTCTGAAGTTCTTCAGGTTTTAGCATCTGAAGAAGCTCAGACTCTGAGAAACTTGTCAACCTCTGAAGGGTAAGCCTCTGAATAGGAAATGAATTGGAAACGTTTAAGTATTTTTACTAAAACGTTTTGGCGCTAAAAAGACAACACTTACACACATTCTGATTGGGTTGAAACAGTTAATGATGGTTTGTTTTGTTTTTAAAATTTAAAAATAAACATTGTGTGATTTAATTAGTCTTACTGTTTTAATCAAAATCACTAAACACTTGCCCTCTTTACACTTCCACAACCTACCCTCTCGTTTTCTAAGCTGTAGAAAAACCTTTTTCTCTTTGAATTTAGAAAATCCAAAACCCTAAATTCTGTAATGGCAACCTCTACCTCATCAGTATCATCTACAGAGTTCTCCTTCCCAAAAGATCTACTTATCAACGTCGTCAATTGCTCAGAACTGTTTAGCAAGGAAAATTCGTTGGAAATGAAGGGAAAATCATTCAACTTGGTTATGGAACAACCGGTTGATTTTGAAAGTCTTAGATTAAACCAGCACGACATTGAAAAATTCTTCAATGATCAAAATGGAGGATTTAGATACATAAGGGTATTAAATGGTCCAATCTATCCTACACTGGTTAAGGACTTTTGGCTTCGGAGCAAAGTTATTACTGTTGAAGACTACTTCGAAGAACTGACTAATTTGAGGAATGCAAAACCCGAAAACAAGAACAAAACTTCTGCTGAATTAGGGTTGAGAGAAGTCAAGGAGGATGAAATCAGATCAGTTGTTTGTGGTTTTGAAGTAGTGCCAACTCAGTCAAATTTGGCAAAAATGTTATACATTCCAAATGAGGGAAAATTTCATGCCTACAACGCTACTGAGGCTAAAAGCACTGACTGTCTAGAAGATATGACTAGAAGATGTTATGAGGAAGGGAAGAGTTGTGAGAGTAACAGGAGTGGTGATCTAAAACCAACTCAGAAGCTTCTAGCCAGAATTTTATTAGGATCAATCTTCCCAAGGAGTGGAAGCTCTAATCAACTCTCCTGGGATCATAGATACTTTATCTATTTTCTCACTAGAGGTTATCAACTTAACTGGGCTAGGTACATTTTCTGTCATATGTGCAAAGCTGTAAATGCCATTCAAGGACAGACCAAGCCAAATGTTCACATCATTTATCCAAGAATTCTCAGTGAGATTTTCTATCAATGTGGTGTAATTGATGTGATCAAGGCTGCTGGTCAAGATCATCTGCTGAGAGAACTGAGAGCCTCTGCTATATCAGTGAGTACTTTGTCCAACATGCTCCTTCTGTCTGGACAAACACTGTCACATTCAAAGCCTCTAGAGCAGCTATCTAACTTAGGACCTTCATGGGTAACTACATTCAACATTAACATACCTCCTGTTGCAAAAGGTATTCTTAATCAGTACATACAACTATTGGAGAGTCAAGGTGAACCCTTTGAAATTGAACCATAAGAGGTAAAAGGGAAAAGGAAAACATTGGTAAGAACTAGGGTTGAGATTGAGAAGGGTGTGAAGACAAATGTGGCAGCTTTAGGAGATGAAGATGATGATAATGAGCCTCTGAAGATCAAGAAAAGGAAAATTTCTAAGCAGCTGAAGATAAAGAGGAATGTTGAGAGCTCTACCATTGCTACTTCAGGTACTTTAACTGATCCTAAAGGTCCTGTTGTATTAACTCAAGATATTCAGCACCCCACAAATTCAAACCAACCATCAGAATCACCTCTAGAATTTCTTGAACAACACTTAGCTGGTGAACTTCCCCCACAGACAAATTCTCCATCAAACCAAATTATCTCAGAAATCACTCAACCAGAAACATCTGAGATAGTTCAACTAGAACATGATCAACCACAATCTGAACATGTTCTTTCACAAATTACACCTCAACCATTCCCTGAACAAACAGAATGTCAACTTGAAGGTGAACCAAATCAGATCTCAAACTTACCAACCAAAGATCAGGTTGATAAAATGATCAAAGAATTGACTCATGTGCAGTTAAATTCATCTAGTCAACCTGGTCATGTTCAACATCAACAACAACCACAAGTTTTATCCTCAAACTCTGAACCTTCTCAAACCAATTCCATAATTCCTGAGGTCCTGGGTGAATGCAACAGGCTGATTAGACAGTTACATGGTCTTCCTGAGCTAAGACATTTTGACATATCTTCATCTGAACATGTTGTTCAATGGGTAAGCCTAACTGAGGATTTGGTAAAGAAGCTGCATAGTCTTCAAGCTGGTATTGAAGAACAGAGGAGGAGTAACAGGGGAAAGAACACAATGGTTGAAGAGGTCATTCAGATTCAAAAACAAGTGATGAGCAAAATCTAATGGAGAAGATAGCATCACTTGAGGAAAGTCTGAATGAGCCTATTGTGGACAATCTGGGAGCAAATCAAGTGCACATTAGAAACCCACTGTATGAGGCTGAAATTGAAGACCTTAGGGTAGAAATGAAAAGGTATGGAGAGCTGATGGAGGTAGTAAATGCCAAACAGAAGGAAATCATGAGAACCCTAGCCTCTCTTTGTAATCAACCTCAATCAACACCCTAGGATTTCCCTACTTGCTTAAAATGAAAAATCATGATTAATATTTTGCTAGGCACAATGTTAGGATTAAGATTATATCCCTGTATGTTTCTTTGATTTCTTTGTGCTAATCTAAAATATTTATTCATTTTTTTAAAACTGCTGATAACTGTTTGTTTTCATCTTAAACCTTCAATTGGCGCTCATTTTTTAACAGTTCATGTTTTAACATTAATTTTTTAATGCACAATAATTAGTTAATCTTGAAGATTGGAATTACATAGCAAGAGAGTAAACATAATAAGAACCTCAATTTACAACAAGTCAAAGGATTTCTTTTAAAAATGAGTATTTGTTACATAAAATTCTAAAGAAGATCAACTGGTATCCTTAGATAGTGGAATTGGGTGATCCAGCTTGGATGGAACCTCTCTTGGGGAATCTGAGTCAACTGACTCTTCCTTAGGAGAAGATTTTAGTTCATCTAAGATTTGATCATCAGCTTGGTCTTCTTCAGGAAAATTTGTTGTCAAATATTCAAACCAGTCAGAATCCCATTCTTCAGACTCTATATGAGAATCTTCTTGCTCAGACTCTGAAGTGAGTGGAACCTCAGGCTCTGGTTTTGTTCTTCTTGATGTTTCTTCCTTCTGTTTTCTCCTATCTTGACTGACTCTCGTTGAAACTACTTTCTTATTCTCTGAGCGTTTCATTTTTTCTCTCAAGAAATCTATCAATAACCTAAGATTATTCTGTGTGAGTAAAATGACTAGGTATCTCTCTCCTTTTATAAGCAAAATTCAATGGCCGAGTATTAAATGTGTTCAACCACTCCTGATTTGACGGCATTGAAAGTTGAATTTCTATTAATTGCTTATACTACCTTTTTGATAATGACAAAAGGGGGAGAAAGAATATTGGTAAATCAATTGTTGGAAGAAGCGAAATTACTTGGCTTTTTAGGGCCTTGTAGTGCCTCAGAGAGAGAACGTAGGAGAGTGGTCAAAATAGTAGCATGAGGTACATGCTGTGTTATGACAATCTGATCTTTGAGGATTTCAAAATATTGTACTTAAGAGCTCTGAACTGTTTTCAAATTTGTGTTCAGACTCTGAGCTATTTTCTTTGAAAAGATTTTTTTTAAGCTCTGAACTGTTTGAAAATATTTTGAACTATGAAGCTGTTAATGATAACCATCAAAACCAAGTGTGTGTGTAGACGTCTCTAAGTGTCTCTGATTCTATTTTGTCATTCAATTAAATATTGCTTCATCTTGCATCTGCATTAAGGGCTTAATTTCAAGGAGAATGCATTTCTTAATTGAAGTTTATTATTCATAGTTAGTTCTTGAGTAAGGGTGCAACTTTATTCAAAGATTATCACACTATGGAAAGAAGAAGCTTGCAAATCTTGTTCTTTACACAGTAAAATATGAATAATTTAAGTCATATAATAAAATATTTCTGAAACTGATTAAAATTAACTATGGATACAAAATAGGGGGAGCTTACAAACCTAACCCTATGGGTTATCAGACTTAGGGGGAGCTTGCAAAACTCAGAAGCCTAATGTCAACATAGCTGACTTTTATCAACAACAATTGTATTTAATACTTGTGTTTGTCATCATCAAAAAGGGGGAGATTGTTGGAACAAAATATGTGTTAATACACACCCTTAAGTTTTGATGATAACAAAATATTAAATGGACAATTGATGGTACTAATGTTTAAATTAAGTGCAGGAGAATTCAACGTTAAATCATGAGCACACTTAATTTAGACTCTGATGAAACCTATGGAAGTCTGAATAATTAGACTCTGAAAGAGTTAAGATGCTACAACGTGGTCAGAAGCTCAAAGTAGATCAAAACGTCTGAAGGTGTTCAGGAGCTCAGAGGAGTTCAGAAGCTCAAGGATGTTCAGAGGCCTACAAGAGTTCAGAAGCTGTCTGCTAGTCATGAGTCATTCAGAGGATGAAGACGTTCAGAAGCTGAATTGCGAAGGACTATCAGAGGCCAACCATTCAAAGACCAATCAGACTCCAAGTTATCAAAGGTTCATCAGAAGCAAAGGAATTCCCCAGTCATCAGAGGGCAACATCAACTACAACTTATCAAGCCTGATGATTTGTTCTAAGGTCAACTAATTGCAACGGTCACAAAGGATGTGATCCCTCTCTCTAGGAGCTAGTTGTACCTTATAACTGTACTATTGGACAAACAGTAAAGGTGAAGCCTCTCTGCAACGAAAGACGTGGCTTTACTCAACGAATCTTCAAAGACTACAGCTGTCCAATTTACAACGGGAATTTCTCCAACGTCTCAATGTCTTTCTCAACTCATATAAATATGCCAAAGAAAATTGATGACTAGCGCTCTTCATTAGAAAACATCTCTCAGAAGAAAGTGAGAATCTGCATTGTAATAGATAATATCTCTCAAATGAAGTGAGCATAGAAACTAGCTTTAAGCCTCTGAAGTTATTATGATTGTAATAAGTTTAAGCTTAAGTTAGTAGTAAGTCTTATGCTTAGTGTAGAAGCAACAAAGTCTTCTACTTAGTGTAAAAGCAAGAAATTCTTCTGCTTAGTGTAGAAGCATATAAGTCTCAATCTTAGTGATTAGAGCATGAAGTCTTGAGCCTGAGTGCTTGAGCAAGGAAGCCTCTGATCTTGTGTGATCAGAGCAAGGAAGTCTCTATGTCTTGTGTGACTAAGAGCAGGAAGTCTTAAGCTTGTGTGCTTGACCAAGGAAGTCTTTGATCTTGTGTGATCAGAGCAAGGAAGTCTCTCTGTCTTGTGTGACTAAGAGCAGGAAGTCTTGAGCTTGTGTGCTTGAGCAACTATTGTAATCCTTGTGATTATAATGAACTCTCTTCGAAACAAGGGGACTGGAGTACTCTCAATTTGTGAGGGGAACCAGTATAAATTGTTGTGTGTTCTTCTCTCTCTCACTCTCTCATTTACTCCTTCATCATTCATAACGTCATAAGTTAATTGTGTGAATAATCCGCTGTGCTTTAAAGACTCTGAAAAGGATTAAATATCTTGGAAAGTTTTTAAATATCCAAAACACAATTCAACCCCCCTTCTTCTGTTTTCTCCACGCACCTTCAAATGCAATAGGTAACGTAGTTGCAGTAGACTTAGCATGCACTAAGGTTTGATCAAAGATATAGGTTCCAACATTAAAAGGGGTTTTGGTGCCCAGAGCATAGATGAACTTACCTAGACCAGTAGCCACATAATAATTGTGAGAGGTAGGAACCCAGTTAGCAGCAACTATCTTATTCAACAGGGCATATTTGATAGTAAGGTTGGTTGTAGACAATTTAACCTTCCTAGGCCATTGCAGTACTTTTCCTCCAGTAAGAGTCTTGCAAACCTCATTATCAGTAACCTCTATATCAGGTTCATCAGCATCACTCCTTCCCAGGAATTGATTAATCACAGTTGGAGAAAAATTGATACACATACCACAAACAAACACTTTCCTATACTCATCACTAAAAGGATCATCACAGTCAGGTCCTATGTTGACCAAGAATTCTTTAACAAGCATTTCATAACACATACCAAGTTCAGTCACAGTCTTTTCCAAACCAGCAAACTTCATAACATCCATAAGATCAATACATTCCACCATTTCTGGACTTAAACTTCTTTCAACAGCTAAACGCCTATGATATACAAACTGCCACTGACTTACATAGGAGGAATCATGAAATGATACATTGTCTAGTGGAGCATGGAGATTAGAATCTGTAGTCAAGGATCTGGTTCTAACCTTTTTCCTGGATGTAGTAGTCAAGGCTGCAACATCTTGTTCAACATCGTACTCAGAGTCACTGGAGCTTACTTCCTTCCTTTTCAGACTTTTCTTCTTCTTCTCATTTGGAGGTGTACCTTTGCTCCAAGTTCTTGGGGGACCATATAGGACTGGTTTGCACCCAGATTTGGTCACAGTCCTTGATGGGACAGACAATGCAGTGACAGGGGTGGAACCTTGCCTCATGGACCTCTGTCTGGTTCTTCCAGCCACACTTTGAATGGGTGTGGAGTGCACAATAGTTTCACGAGTAATGACCAGGTCTTCTTCAATGCCATCAGCTTGAGTTTTATCACCTTTAGGGCTTGACACCTCTTTCTCAACAGGAGCAGTAGAGTCTTCATCAACATTTTTACCATCTTTCCCTGACCCATCATCAACATTAATCTCAGAGTCATTTGACAGTATGCCAGATGCAGCCTGCGATACTCCAGTCTGTGCAGCCACATTTGATTTTGGTGAAGGTGGCTTTAATTCTTCAACAACAGACTTCAAGTTCTCATCATTTTCACTATGAATGTTATCACCAACATCAGTTTGGGCTAGTTTTTCTGGAGAGTGTGCTTCTGGATCATTGTCAATACTAGGGTTACCAACATTCACATCTTCAACAAAATTGGGGCTATCCGCAACAGTAATTTCTTTTAAATTGGGACTCTCACCCTCTGTTTCTTTATCAGTAACAACATCATCATCACATTTTGGGGAATTTGTTTCCAAATACAAATCAGACATAGAGTATGCCCTAGTCGATTCACCTTTCTTGGAGGATTTCTTCTTCTTGCTCTTCTTGATCTTAATCGAACCCGATACAGATGAAGTTTTCTTCTTTTTGTGTTTCTTTGACTTGTTTTTACTAGAAGAAGACTTACTTTTCTTAGATGATCGAGATTCTTTCTTCGATTGGATTTCTTCTGATGGAACGATGGAATCTGGGGACGGAGAATCACATGCACGTTTCGTAGGACTAGCATTGCGATCAGACAAATCATTTTCAGTTGAGTTTTGTGAGTTGCTAGACATGATGATTTGTGAATGAAAATCAAGGATTGATGATTAAGATAGATGAAGAATTTTGAGAAGTTGCAACAGTGTGTAAGAGAGAGAGAGTATAGTGGAGAGTTGGAGAGTTGGAGAGTTGAAGAGTTTAAACAAAGAGTGAAGGATTTTGTGTGATAAAGGAAATAATATAGTGGAGTATTAATTTTCCTTCTTTCTTGGACAGCGTGCTCAACATATGAAGAGTTGGACTTTGAAGCACGCGCACAACATGTTAATTGCTATGAACTTTCAAATAGGCAAATTCCCAACTTGCCCCTGAGTTTTTCAAACTGATTAAGATCAAGCGCCTTCATAAAAATATCAGCCAGTTGTTCAGCTGTGGTAACATGTTCCAAAATCACAATTTTATCTTCAACTAGCTCTCTGATAAAATGGTGTCTGATATCAATATGCTTGTTTCTGCTGTGCTGGATTGGATTCTTGGATATATTAATAGCACTCATATTGTCACAATATAACGTCATAGTTTCCTGATGAATACCATATTCACTGAGCATTTGCTTCATCCTAACTAACTGAGAGCAACTACTGCCGGCTGCAATATATTCAGCTTCAGCTATAGATAGTGAGACACAATTTTGTTTCTTACTAAACCAGGATATCAAATTATTTCCTAAGAAGAAACATCCTTCAGATGTACTTTTTCTGTCATCTGCACTCCCAGCCCAGTCGGCATCACAATAACCAATTAACATAGCATTATCACCATGTGTATATAACATCCCATAATCACTGGTACCACTCACATACTTCAAAATTCTTTTAACTTGAGTAAGATGACTTACCTTGGGTTCAGCCTGGTATCTAGCACATACTCCAACTGCAAATGTGATATCTGGTCTACTTGCAGTGAGATATAGCAAGCTTCCAATCATGCTCCTATAAAGACTTTGATCAACCTTTACACCCTTCTCATCTTTAGATAATTTCAAATGTGTAGGAGCAGGAGTTCTCTTATGACTTGCACTTTCCATACCAAACTTCTTCACAATGTTCTTAGCATACTTGCTTTGTGAGATGAAGATAGTGTCTTCCATCTGTTTCACTTGTAAGCCAAGAAAGAAAGTTAGTTCACCAACCATACTCATTTCAAATTCAGATTGCGTTTGTTGGACGAATTGTTGCACCATCCTGTCAGACATTCCACCAAATACAATATCATCTACATAAATCTGAGCTATCATTAGATCTTTCTCTTCCGCCTTAACAAACAAGGTTTTGTCATTTCCTCCCTTCCTGTAGCCTTGTTTTATTAAGTATTCTGTAAGTCTCTCATACCAAGCCCTAGGTGCTTATTTGAGGCCGTACAATGCCTTTTTTAACTTGTACACATGATTAGGATGATTTGGATCAAAAAATCCTTTTGGCTGCTCTACATACACATCTTCATTCAAGTATCCATTTAGAAAGGCACTTTTCACATCCATATATTTGGTAAAGTTTGAATTTTAGGATGCATGCCACACCGAGAAGTAACCTTATAGATTCTAAACGAGCTACCGGTGCAAATGTTTCTTCAAAGTCAACACCTTCTATCTGAGTATATCCCTGAGCTACCAGCCTGACTTTATTTCTTGTAACCACTCCTTGTGAATCAGATTTGTTTTTATACATCCACTTGGTACCAATTATATTAGTGTCGGTAGGTCTTGGTACTAAGTCCCACACTTCACATCTCTTGAATTGATTCAATTCCTCTTGCATTGCTTCAATCCAAAACTCGTCAGTCAATGCTTCTTTAACATTCTTGGGCTCAATCTTAGATACAACGCATGCATTTGTCACAACATCCTGTGATCTTCTAGTAGTAATGCCTTGATCAGGATCACCAATTATAAGATCTGTGGGGTGATTCTTTTGAACTCTGACTGAGGGACCTTTGTTTACTGGAGCATTGTTCAAATCAGTCTCTCTGCTTGAATCTTCAATTTTATCTATGTGGGTTTCTTCTTCCAGATTAACAGATGGGGCAGGAGTAAAGTCAGCATTGGGATCAGCATCTGTTTCTTTGGCAGAGTAGGTGTCTTCAACCACAACATTTATTGATTCCATTATTGTGCTGGTTCTTGAGTTGAATACTCTAAAAGCTCTGCTGTTTGTAGAATACCATAGAAAAATTCCCTCTTCACTCTTAGGATCCAATTTTCTTCTAGGTTCTCTATCTGCAAGAATATAACATTTGCTTCCAAAGATGTGAAAGTATTTTACAGTAGGCTTCCTCCCCTTCCATAGTTCATATAGAGTATTTGAAGTTCCAGTTCTCAATGTGACTCTGTTGTGAATGTAACATGCAGTACTCAAAGCTTCAGCCCAAAAGTGATTAGGTAGCTTATTAGCATGCAACATTACTCTGGCACATTCCTGCAAAGTCCTGTTCTTCCTCTCCACAACACCATTTTGTTGAGGTGTAATGGGTGATGAGAACTCATGCCCAATACCTTCTGAAGCACAGAAATCAGCAAAGCTAGAGTTTTCGAACTCCCTTCCTTGATCACTTCTGATTCGTATAATACCCTCATCTTTTTCTCTTTGCAATTGTATGCACAAATCTTTGAATACAAGGAAAGTATCAGATTTTTCTCTAAGAAAGCTAATCCACGTATATCTTGAATAATCGTCCACTACAACAAAAGCATATTTCTTTCCTCCTAGACTTTCCACTTGCATAGGACCCATCAAGTCCATGTGCAGTAGTTCAAGTACTCTGGATGTGGTCAAATGGGGCACTGTAGGATGCGACATCTTGATTTGCTTTCCAACCTGACATTCTCCACATATCTTCCCTTCTTCTATTTTTAATTTTGGCATTCCTCTAATAGCTTCTTCAGTGATAATCTTCTTCATGCTCTTAAGATTAAGGTGACCAAGTTTCCTGTGCCATACATTAACTTCATCTTCTTTGGTTATTAGACAGGAAGATAAATTAATTTCTTCTGGAGCTACCCACAAATAACAATTATCCTTTGACCTTACTCCTTTCATTATCAACTCACCTTCTTCATTAGTAACTAGACATTCACCCTTGGTGTAGTTAACCTTCATTCCTTGATCACAGAGTTGGCTTATGCTGATTAGATTTGCTGTTAATCCTTTCACGAGTAAGACGTCATCAAGATCAGGTTGTCCAACATTTGCTAGTCTTCCAATTCCCTTAATCTCACCTTTTGCACCATCCCCAAATGTAACATAGCTAGTGGAGTAAGATTTAAGATCCACCAGAAACTTTTCTATTCCAGTCATATGTCTGGAGCAACCACTGTCGAAGTACCAGTCTTCTCTAGAAGTAGCTCTAAGAGATGTGTGAGCAATTAAGCCAGCATCATTACATTTAGGCTTCCATTCTTTTGTGTGTTTAATCTCTTCTTTCTCAGGTACTTCCCTCTGACTGTTTTTCGGAAACCCATATAACTTGTAGCAGAATGGCCTTATATGTCCTCTTCTTCCACAATAATGACAAATCCAGGGTTGTGGTCTCATATTTCTGAATCCCAGATGGGGTTGAAAATGGGGCAGCCTCTGTTTTGGCATTGGAAATTTTTTGTTTCTTCCAGAAGGTAGAAACTTCAGTTCAGGATCATATTCTTTAGGTTTATTTAGATCCTTATATTCATAGCCAATACCTTTTATCCAGTTCCCAGCAGCCTGCGATTCAATTATTTTCTCTAGAACAATAGTGTTATTGTTCATTGAAACTTCCTTTTTCAGTTTTTCAAGTGTAGAGTTTAGTTGCGTTACCTCATTATTCAGTTCAGAAATTTGAGCCAGGTGCTTGTTCTTTTCAGACTGCAGCTCCAATATAAGCCTTTTTTGATTTTCTTGGCTTCTACAAACCTCTTCACTTCTTTTCCATAGAGCTCTATAAGATTCAGCCAATTCTTCATAAGAAACTTCCCCATGATTTGACTCAGTGTCAAAACTGCACACTCCAGTTAAGGCAGTGATGTGCTTCGCAGTTTCACCAGATGTGTCTTCATCTGAATCTTCATCCTCTGACCATGTTGCAGCCATTCCCTTTTGTTGTTTCTTCAAGTAATTAGGGCATTCATACCTGATATGTCCATAACCACTACATTCATGACACTGTACTCCTCTCACTTGACTCACTTTTTCTTCAACTTTAGATTTCTTTTGAAAACCAGAATTCTTGTTGATGTCGAGTGAAATGGGGGACACATTCTGCTTTACATTCTGTTTACCTCGCCTATCCATTCTCCTTAATACCTTATTGAATTGTCTACCTAGAAGGGTCATGGCTTTAGATAAGCTTTCATCAGTATCTGCCTCTTCTTGTGCACCATCACTATCAGCATTTGAGACAAAGGCTATATTTTTGCTTTTGCTTCCAGACCGTTCATTAGCAGAAATTTCATAGGTTTGTAGAGACCCAACCAGATCATCCAGCTTTATTTCAGATAAATCTCTAAATTCTTCTATGCATGTGACCTTCATGTCAAACTTCTTGGGTAAAGACCTCGGCATCTTTCTCACCATCTTCTCTTGAGGAAGCTTTTCACCTAGATAGTCAAATGTGTTAGCAAAATCTAAAATAGTCATATGAAAGTCATGTACCATCTCATCTTCTTTCATTCTGAGATTCTCAAATTTAGTAGTTAGTATCTGAAGTCTGGAGTTCTTGACTTTTGATGTCCCTTCCTGAGTAGTTATCAATATCTCCCACGCTTCTTTAGCCTGATTACATCGCTTTATTAATCTGAACATGTTCTTATCAACACCATTGTATAAGGCGTTCAGAGCTTTGTGATTTCCAAGAGCAAGTTCATCTTCACTCTTTGTCCAATCTCCCTCAGGTTTCAAAGAGACCTTGCCATCCTCATCTGTAACAGTAGGATGTTCCCAGCCATTTATCACAGACTTCCATGTCTTGCTGTCCATCGACCTCAAGAATGCTTCCATACGTGATTTCCAGTAGTCATAATTAGTACCATCCAATAAAGGTGGCCTACTCACAGCTCCTCCTTCCCTTTCCATAGCAACCAGAATCGTTCCCTGAAGTTCACCCTAATAACAGAACAGGGTGCCTGCTCTGATGCCAATTGAAATTCTGGCGTAGCAATGGGGTACCTGATGTGCCAACCTTTGAGACTACAACGTTCACAGCAGATTGAATATTATGCAAAAAGTAAACAACTGGAAATTAAAGATACGCAAGAGTTTGTTAACCCAGTTCGGCGTATAACACGACCTACTCTGGGGGATACCAATCCAGGAGAGAATCCACTATGATAAAACTAGTTAGAAGTTTCCAGCAAACGACCCGTTTACACTTCGTCACCTAGTTACTACCCGTGCTTCCTTCAACCTAGGACCACCTAGATCAGAGACCCTTGTCCCTCCTCCTCTTAACCACACAACCAGTGTGATTGATCTAACCTTGAGAACAGTGAAGACATTCTTCAAACAGTAACCTATCTCCGTGCTTAAAAGCTTTGGAGTAGACTAAAAACCCTTACAACACAAGGACTCAGTCCTAAGCAAGTATCAAAGTGATACTAGTTAGGCTCACAATAAAACAAGACAAAACGCTAAAACCCTAGACACAAATAATATATTTCTTCACAAGAGTTTCAGTAACCTAAAACTGTCTATGGTCTTCAATATATATAGCACACAAACCAGCCACGTTGGTTCCTTGATTTTTGCCTTCAAAAATAAGTTCAAACTATAGTATATTCGATACAAACTTTTTGGTCAAGCAAATCCAATAATATCCTAAAATATAGGAGTATATTTTAGACATTATATACTATCGGATAAATTCAGTAAACAAGCGAGTTCCATATCTTGAGGAACAAGTAATGCGCTAACATGGCACTAAAGAGATAGGCTTGAAGGATAGCGCGTGTAACAAACTCTTCATATCTTCAGGTTTTAGGATGTTGTTCCATATGTAGACACATCTGCCACTACATCTGGCTAAATGTTGTTTTTGCAAAATTAAGCCAATTTCAAAACCCAACAATACATATTTAAATAAGATATGTACCGGAGTATTCGCATTATTAAAAAATTATAAAAGAGGTGTGTACACATAAGACCCCAGTTGAAGTACTCAAAACTTGAGTGCACCATTGGCATTGTGGATACACTAAGTGTTGGCGGTAAGAAAATCACCAATAAAGAAAGAGAAAGGGTTTTTTTTTAGATAGCAAAGCGGATTGTATTAACGATAAGAAAACAAACGAACATGAATTTAGTACAAGCGGTACTCTATCCCCAAATAGAGTAACTACATATAGTACCCAACAAAAATAAAAGGCCGGCCAAGAGCTAAGAAAGACCAACAAAAGACTAACTAACTATACAATACAAGAGCTAATTAATTAAATTATGTTTATTTGTATTAAAATAAATAGTGGTTTATTTTTTGTTCTTCAAAACTCAACAGTACCACTCCATATTCTTTACAAAAAACAAAACAGTATCACTCCATACATATCCACATTGAGTAAAAAGAACCCATTACTTTATTTTCCATGTATTTTGGAATATTTGATAATTAATAAAATCTATTTAATAATAGCTATAAATTCACTCACTTGGATATGTATTGCAAACTTTCTATACCGTAGAATATTACTATTCATCCAACGTTCCTCTTTCTCTTTTGTTTACTCGAACTCTCTAAAATTTAACCACTCCACTTCTATAATTTTCCATCTAAAAATTACTTCTCTCCCTTTGTCCCACACATAACCTTGTTAAAAGTTGAGTAGAATTTCAATAAAAAAAAAAAGCTACGACGAGAAGACATATAATATTAGAAAACATTTGAAGAATACTAACACGATTGAAGAAAAGTGTGATGAAAGAAGATAACAATGTTAGAAAGCACTTCCCTCTCAAAATAATTTCTCTCACTTTGTCCCACACATAACCTTGTTAAAAGTTGAGTAGAATTTCAATAAAAAAGGCTACGACGAGAAAACATATAATATTAGAAAGCATTTGAAAAATACTAACACAATTGAAGAAAAGTGTGAAGACTATGAAAGAAGATAACAATGGAGAAAAAGAGAGTGGGGCGAGCGATCAAGTCATCAGTGTCTTAGTAATTTATGTTATGTTCTTATAGGATTATGTGATAGACATTCAAAGTAGTATTGTTCTTTTGTGTTTTCTAGCTTTTTGTTGTTGGCCTAGTCTCTAATTTACATTTTTTATTTATTTATTGTAGCTTGATTCTTTGTATTTGAATTTTTGATAAATAAAATTCGTTGATTAAAAGAAACACAACTTATAAATAATATCCAAAGAAAACCAAAATTCCAAAAATTAAGTGATTGATGCTAATTTTTGTTATATAAAATATCAAATTATCTAATTTTGTTGTTGAGGTATAAAAGATGAGGAGAGATATATTGACTCCAAGAGTAAGTCATTAGAATTACTCCACATCCTCACCCTTCGTTTTATTTTAATCCAATGGATTAAATTTAATTTTACTTGCTAATCATGTGACCTCATTTTTTTTAACTATTCTCATAATGATTTATGATTTCCTTCCTTTTATTACTCCAATATTTATGGACATCTTTTTTACTCTATATTCATGTTCATCATTATTATATTCTTTTCACAATTATTCCTCTGAAACCCATCCTCTTCGATTAAAATCTCTTCAATGTCCTTTTCGTAACACAAATTTTATATGAATTTGATTTTAATTTTGAAATTGTGCACTCGACATTGCGTTGGTTATATTGCTTTCACTCTAGTAATTGTTTTACCACTATTAATTTTTTTTAATCAAACCCACTATAAATTTAGAGGCATTTTTTTCCAATTGTATAAAAAAACATCTTCTGAAGATGAACCACCACATGCTTTAATTTACCAGGAAAAATATTATTGGTCTAATGATATATGATACTTTGTTTGTAAGTTGGTACAGTACGTAGTTCATAAAAATAAGAGAGAAAAGTTTCACAAAGTTAAAAGGAATTTGTGAATGATTTTCGTCTTTAATGGAAAAAAAAAAAGTAAAACATTAATGAGTAATAAAAGGAAACTATAAATTTTGACAAAAATTCAAAAAAGGAAATTATAAATATTGTGAGGAATAGTTAAGAAAGATGAGATCCATGATTAAAATATAATCAAGGGGATATGGAGTAACTCAAAAGAGTTACTCTTGGAGTCAATATATCCCTCATCATAAAAGATATAACAATTTGTATTGTTGGTAAAAAATAACTTATTGCAACGACTTTAGTCGTTGACAAAAATACATATTTGCAGCGAAATAGTCACCACAAGACAACAATCTTGGTTGTTACAAAAACACAAGTTATGTCAGTGACACTAATGTCCTTGTCAAATTTTCGCAACGGCACTTATGCCAACGACATACAATGACATTTTTTTTGCTGGAAAAAACATATTTCGCAGCAACTTCGTATTTTTCTCAACAACATATGTCGCTGTCAAAAACCTTATTTTTTTGTAGTGACATCAATCTTCTTTGCTCTCAAATCATATAAATTATGTCATTAACATGATTAGAAATACAAAACGAAATTCACCCTAGTTTATGATGGAATCGATAGAGTTTGTTGTTGTGTCATATTGGGTCTCTTGGATCAGGAAGGATTGGAGGCCCTTTTGTTGTTTTGTTATACTTGTGGTTGATCCTTATCTCTCTCTTTGTAATTTTATTTACCTGTTGATCTTTCTATTTTACCTTATAGATAGTGTACTTCTGGTACCTCTTTATTTTTCTGAACTTTCTCTTTTCGTTTCTATTTTATATATAATCCGGGGCGGCGCTTGGGAGGTGCAAACAACTCTACAGAACTGAGTTTGGGCCTCAGTTTTTTTATCTAGGGGTGCAAATAGTAAGTCAGTGTAGCCTTGGGATATAAACAACAAGTCATCAATCTACTTCCACTAGGCCGGCTCACTCAATTAGAATGTTGACTTCCTGTTTGCGCCCCCTAGGCTACACTGAATTTCTGTTTGCACCCCCTAGTTAATTTTTTTTGTATTTATTTACAATTTACAATTTAAATTGAAAATTGCTCTTTTATAACAATTTTTTATTTTTTATTAAGGGTCCATTTTTACGATGAGAGTTGGGGCCTCTAATTTAATTGGAACGGGCCTGCTAATTACTCAATTTTTTCGATTTTTCTTCTATTATAATTGCTAATTTATTCTTCTACTTTGCCAATTTGTGATTGTATTTAGAAATTGCTAATTATCTCTTAAAAAAAAATTCCGGTTCGACTTAAACATTGTTTTTAAATCCGTTTTATCTTCAATGGGGATTATTATTATTTTTTAAAAATTATTTATTAGGGTTCACATTTAATATTTAAGCAGGACCTCCAAATAGCTATGGCCGACTGTATATATAATAAATTTTTCATTAAGAAAAAACTGTTTCATTAAAAATAAATATTAAAATCTAAATTTTTGTTTGATAATTTAAAAATCTAAATTTAAAACCAAAAGAGTCAAGTTTAGTTAAATAATGGCACTATAACGAAGGAGAATTTGAACAAAGCACCATTGTTTCAAGATAAGCTTTTAAGTACAAATTATTGATAAACCGATTTCTGCATAAGACGAACGAAAATTGGAAAAAGCGGAACTACAAAGACGTTGTATCCAACACTTTTGTATTTGAATGGCGTTTATAACACTATTGCGTAGCGGAATTTGAACAAAACTAATATTCGCCGCAATATTAATTGATAATATTTATATTATCTTCTTTCTATATTCATATATATACTTTTGAACGACAACTATAATAACACCTTAAAGGTTTTCTATGCAAAGATATCAAGGTTGAGAGTGACTTGCTTGAATGAAATTCGACTAGCATCGTTAAAGAATGTCTAAGAATTGATACACTTATTTTCTCTTGTTTTTTTCATTTTTATATTATGTATATAATATATTTGTCATTCAAAAAAAATATAAAATAAATAAAATTAGAATTGATACGGTGTATAAGCCTTTCCACGCCTGCTTGTTTCTAACTTATCTCAACAAAAAAATGACATGTCTTATATTATGGTGAGTTTGTTAATAAAAATATTTTGCTGTTAAATAGAAAAGAAAAATATGTGTCTTATATTATGGTGAGTTTGCCAAAAGAAATAAGGGTATTGTTGGTATTATGAAAAGTTGACACCAAAAATATTTTGTATCCTCTTTATACATAGTATTGAAGAGTAAAATTGGCAATATGAAAAGTCTACACCAAAAAATTTTGTATCATTTTTATATATAGTATAGATAAACTTAGTAAGCCTACTTGTTTTTAACAATAAAACCATTTCTTAGTATAATTTAAAAATAGATTTAAATAAATAATAAATTGGTCATTTTCGTTTTCTAATTTTTGAGACCAACAAATAATCTCAATATTTTTGTTTCTCTCAATTTTTCATTTGAAGAACGATAATCTATTGCTTTTTTTTTTTTTTTTTTAAATTAATCTCACTGTATTTATAAAAATTGTTCATAAAATTATTAAAAAAAAAAATGAAGCTTTTTTCAAAGGCAACATGCATCATGAGTCTGAGTGGAATTGACATTGGTTGAATTTGTTCAGTATCTTATCTTTACTTTTATGATGATTTTGCTTGCCGAGGTGAGTCTGCATGCATGCGTTGTGGTTTTCATAGATGGGTCTGCATGTGTTGTTGGGGTCAGACGGTGATGACCAAAGAAACAAAATTAATCAGTTGAATTATTATAGTCTTCACCGCAAGAATACAACAACATGTGATAAAATATTACTTTAATTGAAAATGAGATAACATAACAATTTGAATTATCACTTCCATCAACCAAGCACCTCTTCTTCTCCCAATAAACAAATTTCTTCTGATAGGAGATTAATGGCAACGATCCGACTACTCATTCCGTCCAATTTTATAAGAACCGTTTTGATTAAATGTAATATCATAAATTTTTTAATAATATATAAATGTATATATCAGCATATAAGATCTTATTTGATTTGTTTTGATGAATACTTTTAAAATATCAAGTTTTTATAATTTTTTTAGGGGTGAACATGGTTTAAAAACCACACCAAACGATATTTATGATTTTGGTTTAGATTTAAAACCATTTTAATGAAAAATTGGTTATTTTGCAAAACTAATTTGGATATGGTTTATAACCGGGTTAAAACTAGATTACTCATTTAAACAAATTTTTTACTTAAACTATTTTTTTTTTACAATACTCAAGCCAATATATTTTTTTATTATTTAATTAAAAAATTAGATTTAGTAATTATTGTTTAAAAAAAAACATAATTTTTCTTTAATTTTATGAATGTAAACATAACCCGAAATTATTTTTCAAGGCAAAAAAACTTTGGTAAACATAAACCGAAATTTTGAACAAAAGGCAAAACAGAAAATTCATGGTTTTTTAAGGGGTATAAAGAAATACAGGGCTGGAAAATCAATTTTCACACAGATTTTTTTCTAAGCCCAAAAAATCTAATTTTTTTAAGCCCGAAAATATAAAATACAGATTTTTTTTTGTTAAGAATAACATTGAAAATCTGTTTTTTTGAATTATTTTAAAAAGAACTAATTTTTTTTAAAAAAAAAAAAATTAAAACATTCATCAAATAATTAAATATTAAAGGGAGGGTGGTTGGTGGCGGCCGACCGCCAGAGCACCACCACAACCACCGTGACGGCTGCCGGAGAACCGCTGCAAGTTGCCGGAAATCGCCGTCAACTACCATTGTTGCCGGAGCTCCGCCGCGCCGGCCGCCGGTGATCCGGCATTGACCCCGTGTTTACCACCAGCCTCATCACCACCTTTTTAAATTATTTATTTATTATGGTTAACTTGGATTGTTGGGGTGTGTGGAAGCAAATTGGGGGGCCTAAAAAGCAAAAATCAAACTATTGGGCTACACTTTGAAAACCAATTGCAACTTATTGGGCCCCACTTTGAAAACCAATTTCAAACCAATTATAAAAAATGGATATGGTTTAGAATTTATTTTTTTTAATTGAATTGATGTGGTTTTTTTTCAAAATGGATTTGAATATTAAAATTGGATATGGTTTGGTTAGTGAATTAGTTAAGGATCACCACATTTTTTGCTCACCCCTAATTTTTACTAAAAGGCAATTAAAGATATTAGCGATTAAAAATAGGAAAATGCTATTTAGTAAGAATTTTTTGATGCAAGAAAGAGAAGAATTTTATGTGGCAATTTTTGATTGGTCAAATTTTAATCACTCTCTCTCCCATGTATGGTTAGCCAATTTTTGATTGGTCAAATTTCCTAATTTCGTGGATTCTTCTCTTTCTTGTGTAATTTTTTCTTACTAAATAGCAATGCTCCTAAAAATATGCATTGACATACGTGTATATATAGGGGTGTAATTAATGGAACGGTAGGAATATGTCATAAAAATTAATGGAAATGAGATAACATGTATATATAGGGGGTGTAATTGGAGCGGTTTTGAGTGAACCTAATGTCTGAACCAACGAGCTCTCGATTGGTTCGGTTTTTATTGTTTTTCAAAAATAAATCCGAACCAAACTCATCGGTTTGGTTCGGATACTTTAATCGTTTGTACAACGCATTTTTTCCCGATGTATTTCATGCTATTATTTTTTTCCGATATATTCTTTTATCATAAGTTAATCAAATACAAAATACAATTTATCAAATATAAAATACAATTTTCCGTCGTGCCAGGATGTATCTAGCTCCTGTTGAGTGGTATCTCTTGGGGTGCCCGTTCTTAGTTAGTTTATCTTCTTCCCTTTTTTGGTGGCTGTTTTGAGTGGTTTTGGTGATTGTTTCTTTTCAGAGTCCTTTTTGGTGTTTCTTATGTATATCTTTATTTTGTTTTGAGTATTTATTGTACTCATGTTATGTATTTTGACCGTTTTGAGTATTTATTTTGTTTTGCAAAAATATATACATATATATATATATATATATATTTGCCATTAAAAAAGAAGGGTATGACAAGATTGCTAGCCAAAAATATTGTGATAATAACATGTAATTATATGGTTATTAGTTTTTATAGGATGAGAGTATATAGGATGTCATCTTAGGTTTAGGTTGAGGTGTCTACTAAATTCTTGATGTTTAGACGCACGTAACTTATCTAAAAATTCACATCTTTAATTTATATAATTTGTCTTTTATTTCGTATCTAGTTAGAAAATCCAAACAAATCATCCATGATCATATATATTTACTTCTTTTCTCTAACTAAATTTATATATATAAAAACATATATCTTTTTGTCTTCACTCATCTTTGTGGATCGATACTCTTTTTAATTTTATTATGACGACATTCTCGTGCACTTGCAAGACTATATATCAACTATTATCTGATTACGATTTATGAGATTTGTGCTAAAAAAATAAGATATCTTAAAAATATCACTATGCCAAAAAAAATTAGTTTTTAATTACGAATTTTTTAATTAAGAAAAAATAAATTTTTAATTACAAAAATATTAATATTAGAATTTAATTACGAAAAAGCGATTTTTTTAAAAAAAAATTGTTTGTCACAAACGAAAAACAGTATATTTAAGAAAAGAAAATAGTATATTTAAAGGGTTAATATTTTTGTCAAAAAAAAAATGTATTTTTTGCAAATAATAAATACTTCATATTAATATTTCACTTCTTTGGTCCAAAAATAAACTTCCACTTATTTTTAACAATAACCCCTTCTTACTATTTAAAAATAGTTTTAAATTAAAGCAACCAAACATAGCAAGAGCGGCAATAGTAATCGCAAGAAAAGATAAACAACGAGAAAGAAAAGGATGCAATAAAATTAGTTACCTAGTTCGGTCAAAACGACCTAATCTTGGGAAGTGAGCAACTATCCGTTCCACTATCAAATAGAATACTTGTTTACAAAGAAACTCTCCAAAGAGATTACAAGAATTAGCTTTGTTCCTAATTCTACCCTTTATCCGAGTTTCTTCCTATTGCCAAGAAATTCAATTTAATTGCGCCTAGCTTAGATCAAATTCAAATCCTTTTTTTTTCTTTCTGTTTTCCAATTTCAAGGCAATATACAACATAAATAAAAAATATATTAGTCATTTTCTTTTTCTTATTCTTTAGACCAACAAACATTCTCTATTTTTTATTCTGTCTCAATTTTTCAGTTGAAGAACGACAATCTGTTCTTGATTTTTTTGTTTAGAATAATCTCACTGTACTTACAAAAATTGTTCATGAACTTATTTTAAAAAAGAAACCTCCTCATGTTTGAGTAAACGAAAGAAAAAAAATTAAAAAAAATTTATAAAAGGCAACGCAGTCATGAACAACTATTTTTATGAAATATCATAGTACTGTAAAAATATGAAACATGTGGCTTCATTATTTGAATCCTCGAATGTGTATATGTTTGGAGGTGAAAAAAGAATGCCACTGTGTTTGGGGTGAAAGGAGGGTTTTTGGTTTTGTTTTTAATTAATTAAAGCAAATTTATAAAGCTAGTCTTAATTATAATTGAAAAAATGGAAAGAAATTTGATTTCATTATTGTAACAATGTTGTTGTTATTTCCAAGATCGAATATAAATAAGGCGGGAATTATATAGGTTCCCCCTTAGTTGCATTGACAATAGTTTCAAAAAAAAGACAGAACTACATAGAGATAGAGCCAGAAGAGTGTATTGGCAAATCTTGACTGTTTCCTATGTATATCTGGTTAGGACCTCCTTCACAAGGAGTGAACTGCAGGCTTTGTGCATCATTTGTGACATCAAAGGATGCACCGGAGTCAGGGAACCAAGTGGTGGAAGAGGTAACACCAAAATTAATGGAAACAATTGGAACACCACCGCTACTATAGTCACCGTTCGCAATAGAATCGCGAATCTCCAACGACTGTGCAAACAATCGAACCTGCAAAAAATGAAACACATCATCTCTCTTTAATCTGATATATACTTTTGGAAAAATGAGGAGTTGTCCCATAGCTCCTTTCATCCTGGCTCTCATCATTATTAACCTGTTTAATAAATAAAATCCAAGGAAACACATGACATCAAAATTTTATAAGAATCAAACAAACTGTATTCACAATATATTTGTGTCTGAATGAACATACAGGAGGGAGATCATCTATTGCATCCTTAAGATAAATTGCATCAACCAACTGTAATTTCCTGCATTTTGACAATAACCAGACCCCATTGATTAAAACTTTGCAATCATAAAACAGTATCCTTAACTAGAAAATAGCACAAACATTTCTAATTCTATCAGTTCTTACTTCAAACTCGGTGGGTATGACAGCTCTTGAAACAACCTCATGAGTTGGTAATGGATACGCAGGCAATTTCTACAAACACAATAGTGGATTCCAGACCTCATGAAGTTCAAGTAGCATTGCACAAGAATCTCTGAGAATTGATTCGAATAAATCGTATTAAACAATGGATTTATGTAATAATTATTTACAAAATCCATTGTTCCAGTAACTAGAAGATAAGAAGCACCATTTAAAATTGATGTTGCATTTAATTGGCCTGCTATATTCCCTAATTGCTTCTAACAAGTTCGGCTGGATGAATAAATATATATATAAGATCAAATACTAGTAGGAGATGAAAAATTAAATGAATAAATTATGGGCCTGTTTGTTTCAGCTTTAAAAGAATAAATTTTTTCTTTGTATTTTTGAAAATAGATTTTGTAAAACCGTTTTTCAAAATATTACAAGTTTTTTTATATTCGTTTTTTCTAAATTAAAACACTAATTTTGACATCATATAACATAAATGTACATTATTGAAATTCAAAACATAGTCAAAATCGCAATTTTTTCAAAAAGTTGTATTTCAAAAATTATTTTACGTGAACACAGCAACTAGAGCTATATTGCCCCTATGAATAAATATATATAAGTTCGCAGTTGCTGTTTGCGGTTCTGCTCTGGTATGGGGCTGGTTTTTGTTGAGTGTTGGGCACAGATTGGTTATTTTGGTTGAGTTGTGGTTCAGAGTTGGCAGCAGGTTGTGGTTTTCTTTTGCTTGTGTGTGGTATTTAAGCTGGAATTTGGGATTGAGAGTGGAAACCTGTAGCTGGTGTAGTGAATTTTATTTTTTTTGAAAACTCGTATCTGACCTCAGAAGCTAGTGTAGTAATTTATATTGCAGAAGAGAGCAAATAACAGTGTTCGATTTTGTTGCTAAGGCCCTAAGGGTGACATTGTGTTTACAATGAGCTAAGACATTGAATAAACAGGAAAGGTTCCTTAGGACAATTTCAGAGGACGAAGGGATTGTTGTGTTGTAGTGATGTTGTTATGTTTTTGGTTTGGTGTGGTATGGGAGGCAGGCATGCTTTGTTTATATACTGCATCAAGAGTTGTTTCCACCTCTCCTTCTACCAATAAACAAATTACAAAATTAGAAAATAAATCAGATATTCATCTTACCGTTGATAAACTTTTATTGTATCTGTTTCCACCTCTTCATAACTTTGTTTGTTTATAATGATGCATCAACCACCTCTGCTTCTTCCAATAAGGTTGATTGTATCTACTGATGCGTCAGCAGAATTGACATATTAAGGCGATTGTATCTTACAATTTTATGGTTCCCATTAACACCATAATTAAGGTTTTAAATTGCGCTTGCGGTCGCTGATGCGGTATCAATTGCGGTTGTTGCGAATGCGATCATTGCGGTTGCAGTGTGAAATGATTTCGAAATTTCACAAACTATATAAAATGACACTACTATGTCACTACACTATTTATCCACCATTGTAGTGTCTTACTTCATTCCACAGACACTAATTTGAATGTGCTTAAAATACACGGTTGAGATATTAGATTTGACACAAATTAGGATTTGAAGTTCATAAGTTTTATTTTTTGGTGAGAAAATTTGAACGGACATCGCCAAAATTGTCTGATGCGGTTACGATGCAACCGTACACATGAATTATAATCACACTGCAATTGCCTCTTGCTTCTACCAATAAACCTCATTTCTTGTTTATCGTATCACAATCAGCATAAGAATACAACAGGTCATATATTACTTTAAAATAGACAGATTAAGAGTGATCATATTTTGCAATATAATTGTATGTTACCGTTTAGAAGCTTTCATTGGCCAATATGTTAGCAGGTTGTGGTGTCTTAGTTTGTAATGATGGTAGGCCTTGTATTTGTTACCTCTCCTTCATAGTGATGGCATGCTTTGTTTATAATGATGCCTCTGCTTCTCCCAATCAACTTCAATTTAATTAATGGCACGTAGATGGTGAACAAATGAAGAAAATCAATTAAATTGGCATATATAGTTAGCGCAAGAATACAACAAGTCATATAACTATCACATGAAAATAGACAATATTTTTTTGTTAACTCTTCAGTTTAAATAACTAATCAATCCTATTTTTAAAGAACTTGGGAGTATTCTTCGTATAATATTATATTTCACGAGATTTTCTTTTCATATAAAAAATATTCCTCCTCAAATTCTGCAATACAAAATAAAAAAGGAAAAGAAAATCTTATCAAGTTAAATTCTTGATTACTAGGACCATTTTCCTTTGAAACTGAAGGGTTAAAAAAATTGTTTATTTTAATGTGATAGTTATATGACTTGTTGTATTCTACTGTACTAATTTAATTGATTTTCTTCATTTATCCCCCATTTGCGTGCCATTAATGAAATTGAAGTTGATTGGGAGAAGCAAAGGCATTTGTTTATTGGAAGAAGGAGCGGTGCTGAGACATCATTATATATAAACAAACAAAGCTATGAAGGAGAGGTAACAGATACAAGGCCTGCCATCACTACAAACCAAGACACCACAGCCTGCTAACATATTGGTCAATGCATGAAAGCTTCTCAACGGTAACATAAAATTGCAAGATATGATCACCCTTAATCCGTCTATTTTAAAGTAATATGTTGTATTCTTATGTTGACTATGATACGATAAACAAGAAATGAAGTTTATTGGAAGAAGCAAGAGGCAATTGTAGTGTGATTTTAATTCACGTGTACGGTTGTATTGTAACCGCATCAAAAACAACATCAGACAATTTTGGCGATGTCCGTTCAAATTTTCTCATCATATTGATCAAACGGTGACATGAATATATGCTTTATTTATTTATTTATTTATTTATTTATTTATTTATCCCCGATCCTTTTTAAGTGTCATTTTAGATTTCTGCACATATGTCAATGCAGATGGTAAAATTTGTCCATTTTTATAAGACTATTTTGCAATTATCAATGACATTAATTATTTTTTTTCCAAACTTACCATTTTTTACTTTACATAGTTTTTTTTAATAGCGTTAAATTTTTTTTTGTTTGATACAAAGCACTACAATTAATTGTAAGGGTAAACATGTAAAATCAATATAATTCGTCAATCAATTTAATATTAAAACTCACTTTCTTAATATTCATGTTTTCTCAAACTAGGTCTTATAAAAAAAAGAGTAATACAAACAAAAATATAGATGTGAATACTTACTTAATGTCATTATAATCGTCGTTGATGGTATAAAAGGAGAGATGGCTTTGATTAAAATCTTACAATTTTAAATAGTACTTTGAAATGTAGATAATGAGATATGTAGGACCACAATTTTGAAAACCAATTTTTTTTTTCACCACCAGTTTAATCTAGTTCGAGGGTAAGTTCTGACATCAAGTGGTTCCAGCCCCCTCCCGATCGCAGTTGCAGGGGATCAAACCGTGGTCCTTCCTACCAAATTCAGCGTCAATCATCACTGAACCAACTAATGATCGGTTGAAAACCAATTTCAATTTGTACTATAAATGATATATGCTCTGTCTTAAACAATTTAAACGTAAGTTACACATCGGTTGGACGTAGAAATGTGGTAATCAGAACCTGCTCAGTCAAAGTTGGTACCATTTTTGAAATGTTTGTTTCTTTGAAATATAAAAGTTGAGATAAGTAGGTTGATAAGTGCTAAATCGATAATTTTATTTTTTGGTCACCTTGTTGGTTAATAATTATATTTTGATTTCCTTAAATGATTTTTAATTTTATTTTATTTACAAATTTTGATGACATTTTTGCAAATTTGTCGATTTCTTTTTTAATTTTATTGACGAGGCACTCTCGCCAACTCGTCGTCCGCCAAGAAATGGGGCGGGGTGAAATTTTCAACCCACCACCACTAGTTAGTCCGCCCCGTCCCTTTTTAGACGGGTTAATGACGTTTGTACTCTAACTATCGTTTTATATATATTTTTTGCCATTCAAAAGAAAAAAAAGACGGGTTAATGACGGGGTGTAGTTTGGAGGTGCCTTAGAAGTGTTCTATCTTTATTTTCATTTTTTTTTTCTTTTCATTGGAAATTAATACTTCTTGTACTCCCTTTTATAGACTTTATTTGTTGTATCTTTTCTCTTCTTTTTTATTTATATATATAATTATATATATCATTCAAAAAAAAAAGTTTCCGCCTTATTTACATTTGGAAATTCATCACTAGTTAACCACCGGTTTTTTAATGCTTATACCTACTTCTACTTTTATTAGTCTTAGGCTCCGTTTGGCCCGGCTTATTTTCCACTTTTCTATTTCTCTTTAAATGAAATAGATAAGTAAAAAATTATGTTTGACCTTATTTCTCCTTGCTTTTGACTTCTTTACTTTATTTCTCTATTAATTTTACGTAGAAATAGGGTCAAAAACAATTTTTTACTTCTTTAATTTTTTTAAAAAGAACTAGAAAAGTAGAAAATAAGTCTGGCCAAACGGAGCCTTACAAAGTGTAAAACCCTTTTCATTTAGTTGCGCTTTAAGAATTATTAACTTCACATGTACTTTTTTCCCCTTCAAATATATAAATCACAATTAGATTTATTTTATAATATGTTTTCGGTCTTTGTATCGATTATTAAGTTTCTACAAATAAAAAAATATATCTATTAATTCCAAAAGAAGAATTAAAAGAAAACGATATTACACTTTGTAAGACTAATAAAATTAGTAGATATACACATTAAAAATCAAATATGAGAATTTTATAGGGAGTTATCTATGTTATCTTTTTCATTTTATTTTTTTGTATTTGATCATTGTTTTATTAATTATTATTATCTCGACTTATATATTTCAAAGGAAATAACATCTCTAATGGTGCCAATTTTGCTTTAGGTAGTTTTGATTACCATGTTTCTATGTTCAGCTGATATGTAACTTTTCCTACGTGGCATATTTCCTATTATAGAAAGATTTAAAATGGTTTTCAAAATTGTGGTACTGCATTAATTTTGTTCTTCACATTATTGAAATTATAAGTACTTCTCAAAATTGTAAAATTTCAAAAGCCATCTTTCGTTTAATAAAATTGATAGTAATCAATTTTATTATATTAGTAGATAAAATACGGGCGACACAAGAGACCACTATATATTCACAACCCAAAAACAGCAACAGTAACAATCAACACAGGGAATCATTACATAGATAGATCTGCAAATAAATCGTACTCAATTCAACAATTTTGAGGTTTATAATTTCAGAAGTTAAAAGTTCGAATTTTGAAACCGATGTGAATAACGAATTCAAATAAATACAGTCTATAAATGTTCCCCAAATTGATAAAACTCACATTTTTGGAGTCTCCAAATTAAAGTCACAAAGGGCACTGCTAGCAATTGAATACAATTTCAGCTTGTGAGGCTCCCCTGTAATACAAATCAGTAGCCAGAAAGTGTTCATGTCTAATACAGAGACGAGATCAACTTGAGAAACGAGATCTCACGAAAAAAACTTACACGTCAATAAATGTGGACGAAAAAACTTACATGTCATTTCCGATCTAGAGATTGACCAATGCGTAGAGGAAATCAACTTGAGAAACGAGATATGATGAATCAAGCAATGTGATTGAGATCTAACATCAAACACCAACTCAAACCGGTTAGTGTATTGTATGACTCAAAGAAAAAGCCAGCAATGTGAGTTGAGATCTAATAATATCATACACTGACTGAAACCTGATTGTTAAGATTCTATAAGGATATATCTTGAAAACTAAACATATCAGTGAGGTTACAAACAACATGTTGGATTGACAGATTCAGATTGAATAAAAAGAAAAACACTTACGAAGGATGAAGTTTCAGATCAACTTGAGAAACGAGATCAATTTGAATTTTGAAACCGATGTCAATAACAAATTCAAATTCTATGTAAGGAAGCTCCCCTGTAATAATAAAATATTATCATATCAGTGAGGTTACAAACAACATGAAAGTTGGATTGACAGATTCAGATTGAACAAAAGTATCAAAAACTATAATTATTACCAACATTTGCAAGAGCCAGAAAGTGTTTGTGTCTGATATAGAGACATCATAGATAGAATGTTGCAACAGATCAACTTGACAACGAAGATCTCATGAAAAATCTTACACGTCAAGCAATGTGGACGAAAAAACTTAAAGGTCATTTCCGATCTGGAGATTGACCAATGCATAGAGGAAATCAACTTGAGAAACGAGATCTCACGAATCAAGCAATTTGAGTTGAGATCTAACATCAAACACCAACTCAAACCAGTTAGTGTATGACTCAAAGAAAAAGCCAGCAATATGAGTCGAGATCTAACATCAAACACCGACTCAAACCAGTTTGTGTATGCTCAGATAGAATAAAGAAACTGATTGTTAAGAATCTATAAGGATATATATATCTTGAAAAATGACTTCTCAAGCGCAATACTTGGAGTAATTGATAGTGTTCCTAGTGTGTTAGAGCCTGAAATGCAAATTACAATAACTCCATCATGCAAAATCAGTTACCACATGCTTAATGCATCATTTGCACAACATAATCAAACAAACCACAGCAAATAGCACTTGGTCTGCACATATTCAAAACAGTAAGCATATAAGTTCAAAAATAAAATAGAAAGCTCAACAAATAGACATGTCTGTGTTGTTTATGTATCATTATATAGACAAAAGCTATGAAGAGGAACAAACATAAACAACACAGACCTGCCTCAAACCTGTTTTGAAGTTGGAACCTGTTTTTGTGGCTGTATTATTCTCAGTGTATTGTTTTGAAAGGTTTTAGACCCTGTCTTTGTGGCTGTGAGTGTTGCTTTGCGGTTCTGTTCTGCTATGGGGCTCCTCAAACTAAAGAAAACATAATTGAAATAGAATTGATAGGGGAAAGCATTAAAAATCAAGAATTGAAGCTTCCAACATGGTAAATCAAATTATGTTTTCTTTAGATTGACGAGCCCTATAGCATCAAATTATGTTTTTTCTGTTATTTTGCTGTGGTTTTCTGTTTTTTCTGTTATAGCATCAAATTATGATGGGGTTGTAGTGATGTTTTTGGTTTGGTGAGGTATGGGAAGCAGGGATACTTTGTTTATATAACCCAATAAACAAATAAACAAAGCATATATTCATGATACCTTTGAGAAACACCTCTCCTTCTTCCAATAAACAAATGCCTCTGCCTTCTCCCAATAAACAAATTTCTTGTGAATATCAATTGAATTATCATTGTCAGCACAATACAATAAGTCATATAAAATATTAGGCAAAATGCATTCAGAGTCTTTTAAGTTTCGCATTTGTAACAGTTAGGTTCTTTAAGTTTTTTAGGTAACAGTTAGGCACTTTAAGTTTCTAAATTATTACACTGTTACCTTTCAGTTATCATCCGTTACAAAAACTTCTTGCATTGGTATCCTTTTAGTTACTTTGTTGCACTGTGGCTGTGAATGTTGACTTCCATTATGGTGAATATTTTGATTAAAAAGGCATATATGTTAGAGGAGATTAACTAAAAACATCTAACTATTACAAACATGAAACTTAAAGAACCTTTGTATGCATTTAGCCAATATTACTTTAAAATGTGTTAATCCTCTGGTTTCAAAGGAAAAATGTCATGGTAATTAAGAGTTTGACTGAGGGTAAGTAAACTTTAACCTAAAATTGTTCATTATGAAAATTGAACTCGGAGTTCTCAGAATGATTATTTGTTTGTGTTAAAATTGTGGTTGCATTTCATATAACAAAATTGAGGAGATATGTTCTACTGATGCGTGAGCAGAATTGAACAAAGAAAGAAAATCAATTTAATTATCATAGTTAGCGCAAAAATACAACAAGTCATATAAATATTAGCCAAAATGTATTTAGGGGTTATTTAAGATTCACATTTGTAACAATTAGGTCAAGTTTTTTAGGTAATAATTAGGTCTTTAACGTTATTTAAGATTCACCGTTGCTCTTTCAGTTATCTTGTTGCACTGTCGCCGTTAACGTTAATTTTCACTATGATGAACGTTTTGATGAAAATTGCACATATGTTGGAGGAGGTTAACTGAAAGGACCTAACTATTACAATCATGAAACTTAAATGACCTATTTGTTACCTAAAATACTAAAAGGATCAAACTATTACAAACGCAAAACTTGGAGAACCTTTGGATGCATTTAGCCTAAATAATACTTTAAAATGGAAAAGTTTTCATTTTGTGTTAATCCTCCGGTTTTAAGGGGAAGGGGTCATGGTAATTAAGAGTTTGACTGCGGGGTAAGTAAACTTTAACCTAGAATTGTTCCATATGAAAATTGCAATTTTATGCTTCCCGTTAACACCATTATGTGCACTTATTGGTCATAAATTAGAAATTAGAAAATAAAGCATATATTCATGTTACCGTTGAGAAGCTTTCATCTACCAAAAAAAAGAAAATCAATTAAGTTGGCATAGTTAGCGAAAGAATACAAGAAATCATTTAACTATTACTTTAAAAGATTTTTGTTTTGTGTTAACCCTCTAATTTTAAAGGAAAATGATCTTGGTAATCAAGAGTTTGACTCTGGGGTAAGTAAGTTTAACTTAGAATTGTTTCTTATGAAAATTGAACTTAGGGTTTTCAGAACGACTAACCTAATGAGAGTTCATTAACCGTTTGAGTCTAATTAATTAGTTAAATAGATAATATGTTTTGTACATATAGGGATAATATGTTTTGTACATATAGGGATAATATGTTTTTATTTTGTGTTAACCCTCTAATTTTAAAGGAAAATGATCTTGGTAATCAAGAGTTTAACTCGGGGGTAAGTAAATTTAACTTAGAATTGTTTCTTATGAAAATTGAACTTAGGGTTTTCAGAATGATTATCCTAATGAGAGTTCATTAACTATTTGAGTCTAATCAATTAGTTAAATAGATAATATGTTTTCTAAACATGAATTTATTTATGTAACTAAACTAGACTTTATTGGTAATTTGTAAAATAGATTTTGTATTAAATTGTTAAAATTTGATTTCTATATATAATCACTTAATTATTGATTAAATTTAAATCCTCTAACACCTTAATTTTCCAAAAATGCCGTCCCTACACCTGCAACTAGTCAACGTAGACGGTACCTTCACCTGGGTAACGTAGTCGTACATAAGCCAAACAAAACAAAACCCAAATACATCTAACCCTAGAGTTTTTGCCGACATCCGTTAGTGGCCAATCCACCGGAGGCATCCTCTTCGAGATTTTTGCCGATGTGACTCCCAAAACCCCGGTGAACTTCTGTGCTCTCCAAGCATTATGTGCAGAATCATATAGACAACTGTTCAAGTCCTAACTTGCATTAATGATTTTAGGTAACTAATCTAGCAAAGGCTTTCCATGTCTTTGAAGTAAATAGTTAAGATCATAATAATATGAATGAGAAGCAACAAAAAGACTCGGTTTATTATCCAATTTATCCCTAATTTCCACTTGCCTATTAAAATGTTTACCTAAATGAAACTTAAGTATTCCAGTGCAACAAATCATGCTAGATATTAGTTGGTTCAGTACCTTCATGAAGTCAGACAAGACTAAGAAAGAATCCTTTGTATAACCAGCTTCCTCAAGAACTTCCTGTGTGTAGAAAGGAAACAGAATACATCAGAGGCGGTTATAAGCAGATGAAATCATCCCTCCTACGAAGCACGTACATGAACACGACACCAGCATATCGACACCAGCATTCTGTATGGTAAATTCATAAACAGAAAGCAGGGAAGAAACACAAAATTGCGTAACAGGAACAAGAGAAAGTTGCAATTATTAGTAACCTTTCTCTGTTGTTTTCTTACTGAACCCTCTTCCTTTTTATGTCGTTACCCATCAATAAGGAAAAAAGAAAACCAACGGATACAAATGGAGAGTTTTTAGGGTTTGATGAGGCGAGTTGTTTCATACTGAACCCTCTTCCTGTTTATGTCGTTACCCATCAATCAATCGATAAATGGAGTTTGTCTTTGAAATTGGTATAATGGATTTAGGGATTCTGATTTCTGGATTTAGGGAGTGATCCTGCATTTTATCTCTGAAATTGGTATATTGGATTTAGGCTTAGGGTTTTCTAAACATGGATTTATTAATGTAACAAAACTCTAGACTTTATTTGTAATTGTCAAATAGATTTTGTATTAAATTTTTAAAATCTGGTTTCTATATTTAATCACTTAATTATCGATGAAATTTGAATCTTGTAACAACTTACTTTTACTTTATTCATTTAATATTTTTAGAAAAAAAAATTATCCACTTAATATGAATTTTCTTGCTAACATATTTTTTTAACGATTAATAGGAATAAAATTTACTTAACTAATTAATTACTCCGTTTTTTTATAAGTGTCCGTTTATAATAGTAACAACAAATTAAAAAAGTGTATTTTTGTACTTTATCTTCCTATTATACCCTAATTTTAATTCACCAATAAATTCCTATTGTTTTGCACACACTTTCTCTTTCCAATAAATTTAATATATTACGTAAAAAAAATATATTTAATATGTTATGTACCAAAAAAAACATTAGTTTTCCAAATATATAACATTAGTTAGTTTAATTGAAAAATACAAGAGTAATTGACAAAGGGTACAATTGACAAATCATATCCTAAAAACACTAAATGGACAGTTAATTAGAAACGCTAAATCTAACAAAACCGGACACTAAAAAAAACGGAGGGAGTAATTAATTTTGTTTTTTTAGGCAATAATTATTTTTGTTAATTTATCCACTTAATTTTGTTTTTTGAGGCAATAATAACTTAACTAATATATTTTTATGAATTTACCATTAATTTTGGTAACGAGAGTTCGACTGCTTTTTGGTTTGATCATTAGGTGAGTGGTTTGTCTCTTAAAGACCAGTATCATAAGTTGTTACAGGTTTATGAGCAATGTTTAGAGTTGGTAGGAAATATGGGTTCGACAGAGCTTGGTCAGTGGTTGTGGTACTTTAGGTGGAAGAGGGAGCTCTTAGTGGCCGAGTTTGAGCTTCTTCAGGATTTACTCCAGGTGGTTACCCTCTTTCGTTAGGGATGAATGATTCATGGGTTTAGACTCTTGATCCCACTGGTAGCTATTCGGTTAAGTCGGTCTACTTGGCAATCACTAGCGTGGAGGCGGTTCCTGACCAAAATTCTCTTTTGACGCGTGTGTGAAAGTCTTGGGCTCCTTCAAAAGTGATGTTTTCTCTTGGCAATTACTTCAGGATAGAGTGCCGACCAGACAAAATCTCAGACGTCGTGTTTTTAGGGAGGTTTCCCTGTCCTACTGTGCTTTATGTGGGGACTGCGTTGAGTTTGTTGACCATCTCTTCATTACCTATGACTGTATCTCCATTTTTTGGTATAATTAAACTAGTCCGGTGATTAGGGTTTGAGCTAGCCTCCCCCAATAGTATTTCTAGTTTATTTGAGTAGTTCGGTTCCTAGGATTAGGAGTGGTAGAAAATCTAGGTTAGGTTGGCTGTTAATTTGGCATGCGGCAGTCTGGTCTATCTGGATCTCTTAGAATGATTTGATCTTTGCTAGAGGAACTATTTATGTTGAGTCTTTAGTCGATAAAGTGAAACTTTCATCTTGGAAGTGGTTTTTGGCCAAAAATCACTTCCAAGATGAAAGTTTCACCTTATCGACTAAAGACTCAACATAAATAATCTTGGTTACCCCTGCTCCTTCTGTGAGTGGGAGGTGCAACCAATCATGTGCTGGAGCCGATAGAGATTGGTGGGATCTGGGGGCTGGCTTCTAATGACTTTACTTGGTGGGTGGGTTCATCATTTTCTTCTTCTTTTGTCCTCTTTCTTTTCTCTTCTTTTTCTATCTTGGTTGTTAGTTTTGGGTGGACCGGTGTCATCTGTTTGTTTTTAGTTGTTGTGTTTGTCTCCTCTTTTTATTTTTCTTCTTTTGTGAGTACTCCCGATACTCCTTTGTTTGTGATCTCCCACCGTAGTTGTGACTTCTATTTTATTATATATATATTTTTTACATTAAAAAAAACTTTTTGTTAATAAAAGAGCTATTTGCAAACTCTTGTATTTTAAGATGAAACTAAAATTAGAGGAACAAACATTATTTTATAAGCATTTTATTAATTTTCTTTTTTATGTTATTGGTGAGGGGCTAACATATATATTCAATTAATAAACAAAGTTACTTGCAATCAAAATCATAAGTTCACAATGTAATTACAATCCACTCTGTCAAAACAAAAAAAAAATGTAATTACAGTACACATGTTCAAATTCCTAAAACTATAATAAAAATTTGGGTTAAATAAGTAAATTGGGCGGGGTCTGCTCCATTTTGTTGTTCCTTGTCCATTTTTTTTTCTTTCAAGCTACCTGGTTTTTCAGGATTTTGGTGGATTGGTGTCTGTTTGTTCCACCTGTGTAGTTTTTATTTTGTGTTTTTCTCATCTTTTGTTTTTCTTTTTGCGAGTACTTCCGGTACTCCTCCTCGTTTGTGCTCTCCCCTTGTACTTTGTATCTTCTTCTTTGTTTTATAATATATATATATATATATATATATATATATATATATATATATATTTGCCATTCAAAAAAATGGTCCCTATAATTTTTCAGAATTTTGTTTTCAATCTCTAAAAATTTGTTTTTGCACCGTATTCCCTGGAAAAAAAATTATCACAACTTTTGGTTCCTACTTTTAATCAAACTCTTGTATATACTTTCACATTTTTGAATGATTTTTTTTATTTATGTTTATAATATTATAAGAACAACTATGTTAAAAATTTAGAATTTTTTAACATAAGATGAATTATTTAACCGTAAAAAATTTCAATAAGTTAAGAGCTTTGAAGTATCAGAGAATAAGTAAAAATATCAACTAAGTTAATTAGCACTTTCTTTGTTGGCATTCCAAAACAATTCATCCTCTATCCGTAGACAAATAATCAAACACAATTAATTAAAACGAAGGCAAAGAGATCGAGGGTGTGGGTCTAAAAAGTTTGGTAATGGTCGCATGACTTCCTTCTAGTTTGATCCTTGGCTGGGGGCAGCCTCTCTATAAGGACTCAGTTCCTAAGGCTCTTTCACGTTTTAGCCCAGAGTACTAGTACGGTGTGGGAGATAGGTAATTGGGTCGAAGGTCAGTGGGTTAGAGACTTTAGGTGGAGAAGAGATCTCTTTGTCTGGGAGTTTAATCTCTTCGAAAGTCTCCGTGAAATTCTGGACTGTTCAACAATCTCTACAGCAGATGATTCTTAGTGTTGGAAGCATATGACCCTGTGGTTACTATTTAGTTAAGTCGACTTTTTTGGCGCTTAGTCGTTCCACGAATAATGAGGTGATCTTCTTTGTAGAGGAAAAACGATTGCTTCCAAAAGTGTGGAAAATTTGGGCCCCTTCAAAAGTGACGGTCTTTTCTTGACAACTTTTGCATGATAGATTTTAGGGATGTCAATTTGCATCCGACAGAGCGGATCCCCGCAAGGATTGCCCCGTTCGGAGATTCGAAAACGGAGATTTTTTCCCCGTGGGGACGGGGATGGAGGCAAAACTTCCCCCGGAGACATTTCGGGGCGGGGATCGGGGATTAAGCATCCGTCCCCGCGGAGTCCCCGAATTCGTCTATATATACTTAAATATATATTTTTACTACTATCATTATTCTAGGTTTATTTATATTTGACAATTCTAGATTTCTATTTCGCTATGAATTATGATATATTTCTGTTTTGAATTTTTGTATGATTATGCATATGTTGTTATGCATTGTTTTTTGGTTATGAAATGTATTATGTGTTGTTTTGATCATTAAAAAAGAAAGATGCAAAATATTTATTTATTTTTTAATAAAAAAGAAAAAAATAACGTCATAATTTTGTGCATAAAATATAGAAATTTTCTAATATTCGATCTCCGTGGATCCCCGCGGGTACCGTGGGGATGGGGATGGAGGCAAAAATTCCCCCGTGGAGACCGGGATGAAGGCAAAAATTCCCCCGCGGATATTTCGGGGCGGGGAACGGGGATGCTTCCTCCGCACATTCCCCGCCCCGGTGACATCCCTAATAGATTTCCGACTCGTCAAAATCCCTAGCACCGAGGCATAATAAGGGATGCTAGTGCTTATGTGTGTGTTATGTGGTTTAGGGCCTAAATCAACATATCACTTATTCGGTTCTTGTAACAAAATTTCACCAGTGTTGTATAGTATTCTTAGATGGATGAGTGTGAAGTTGGTGCCTTCTTGTAGTGTTTTATGGTTTCTTGTAGTGTTTTATAGTATTCAACAGATCACTTATTCGGTTCTTGCAACAAAATCTCACAAGTGTTTTGTAGTGTTTTATGTTTTACGGTATGTGCATGGGTAGAAAAGATATATTGGAGTGACTGTTAATTTGGCATACTATTGTGTGGACTATTTGGAAATCTTGAAATGACGTCTTCTTTTCGGAATGAACTTTTTCTATCGAGTGTTTGGTAGATAGTGTGAAACTTTTATCTTGGAAGTGGTTTTTAGGTAAAAACTCTACTTCCCCTCGTTCTCTTTATGCTGGAACCGATAAAGTTTGTGTATGTCATGTTGGTTCTCGATGTATTAGGAGGATTGGAGGCCCTCTTGTTGTTTTGTCCTACATGTGGTGTCATGTTGGTGTGCCTCATTATTTCTTTGTAGTTTATTTGTCTGTTTGTTTTTCTATCCTACCTTAGAGATTGATAGGTTCTGGTGCAGTGTACTTCTGGTACCTCTTTATTTTTCTGAACTTTTTCTTGTAATTTTTTTCCGTTTTTATATCTATATATAATATATTCACCATTAAAAAAAAATACGATGACAAGGAAGACTCGTTTTGTCATATAAAAAATCATCCCAAAAAATAAAGGTATAAGGTCCACCATATCGAATCTATTATACCGTGTGCCCATAATTCTTGAAATTTATCTGCACAACAATTTCCTTCCCAATAAATGAGTGAGAGCTCACTATATAATTAAGTCCATTAACTTACAATTTATGTTTATACACTCACCACAAATTCACATTTTTATTTTCAACTTTTCATAATCATGATTACAATAAAATAAATTCATAATCTCAATTTCTTTTTCTATATTTGTGTAGGTTCATAAAATAAATTCATAATCTCCCAATCTCCAATCAAATTATTAGTACATCCTTTATGTGTAGGTTCTCCAGATCTCCAATATAATTTTGTATTTTATTATAGGTCAAGAAGGCAATAGTCAGGTCCGGCCTCCACACAAGTGCAAAGTGTGTGACGGCATCAGGTCTCAAAATTTTAGAGGCCTCAATTTCAAATTTTGAGACTCTAGAATAATAGTTATATATTTTAAATATTTATAAAATATCTGATGTATATCAATATATTAATTTTAAAACCCTATAATAATAGTTATATAATGTCGATGTTTATAAAATATTAGATGTGTATCAATAGATTAATCGCATACCATAGTGTTTGCCTATGCAAGGTCATTGCTTCAACAATTGTCATTTTTTCTTCATAATTTTAGTTCTAGTCATTTTAAATTAAATTGAAACTGCTATTTTATTTTCTTTTGAAAAAACCCAACCATAATTTTACTTCTAGTCATTTTAAATTATATTAAAACGAAATTGAAACTATTACAAGTTGAACTCATTCACAAACTCAACCATTAGGTCATTTTAATCTTTGCATAAAATTTAATTCGTTATTATATTGTCTCTTTTTAATGTTATATATAATAATTATTTTTTATGTGTTTCTTTATGTTACTTACAATTTGAGTAAAAAAAAAAAAAAATCTTTTTAATTATTTTTTCCATTTTTTTTCTAGGGTCCATTTCTAATATTTAACCCGACATCCAAATAGTCGGAGCCGGCCCAGACAATAGTTATAGCAGTACCAATACATAACAGTAAAAAAAAAAAATGCAAGTCATGGATAACAAATTATAATTTAAACATGCAAGGCTACTTCTAATATCAACTTCAAACTAATATGTAACTGATCATGATGTCTACATAAAAATGTAGCAAATAATTCATAAAAGTAGTTATGCATAATCTATTAAGCACGGATACTTCTTGGATAAAGCGTGTCCTAGTATCGAACACGCGTCGTGTAGGACACTAACACAACATCGAAACTTATATTGAATTATTTTATTTTTTTTAAATTACTATCGGTGTCGACGTATTATTATCATATCCGTGTTTATATGCGTGCTTCATAGTGCATGATGCCACAGAAAAGAAAAATAAGGCCATCCATTTGTTTAAACACCAAAGGTTACAATTTTTAATCCTTGGATCAACACATTTATAATTACAAAATTTAGGTAGTAGCACAAAATTTAGTGTTGAAGGATGAAAATGGAATTAGAGTGAGATTTCAAGGGAGGTGCTACTATGATATGATATGGTAAAAAGCCCTCTTCGAGTCGGTGCACTCTTCGAGTTAGTGTCAAACTCCAAAGTTCATTCACTAATTATTTCTTAATATTTCTTCATAATCTTTAGAGATCTATTTATACACAAAATAAAGAAACAAACTTCTCAATATTTACTCTAGTATAACCAACTAATTAATTCCTATAATTATTCTAAGATATATAAAACCAAATTCCCTATTATTACTCTAATATAATACTTCTTTAACTTAAATTTAGATATCATTTTAATAGATATATATTTATGGTCTAGAAATTTATAAATCTTATACGATATCATTTTAATTCATTTAATGTAATTATTTTAAAAAACGCATTATGTTAAAAATGGATAGTTTATTTTTTTAATTTATTATTATTACGAAATTAATTATATTGGGTAGGCTATCAAAATTGACACATAAACATTTTATTGTGATAATCAATAAGATAGTTCAGTGGGAAGCTTGTAATATTATATTTATGTGTGTGTTATCAAAGAGAAATTGTTGAACACACCTCCGCCAACCAGGCAGATCGTGTGAACCTGTTGCAACAGCTGAATACGCGGCTACACGATGTCTACACAATGTCAAAAACTCGCAAGATCATATTCCGGTGGAGATCGCTACATATATCGAAGAAATCCATCAGACTCAACATAATGCAGTCCATGAAGACGAGGATAAACCGAATGATGCGCAATTTCAACCATTTCAGAACAATATAAATCAAGGCAATAGATCGTGGAGTCAGTCATTCCAAGAGTTCCGGAGAAAATGCCGAATTCGAAGTTGTACTTCAGAATTGGAGACCTCCGACGAGCATTTCAAGCACATAGATATTGTCTTGGACTACCACACTGCTCGAGGAGCAATGAAGTCTAAGCTCTTCGTACTGACACTCAAAGGTTCCACCATGACATATTGGTTCAAGAACCTACCATAAGGATTGATTGACTCTTGGAGTAGACTATGTGAGGTGTTCGCCTCCCATTTTGCTGCTCGTAAGCGGCAACTGAAGACAGTGGCTTCACACAGCACCGTCGTTCAAAATAAAGAAACACGACGTGGGTAACAATTCACCAGGGAGGTCGTCGAAGTAAAGGGTGCCGTCGATAAGCTCAAATCTATATCTTAATCTTACAGTGATTAAATTCCAACCATTAGTAGACTACTTGACCAAAAAGTAAATAAAACTTAAGGACCAATCCAAAAAAAAATTGAACTTAAAAGACCGCACATGTAATTTTGCCTATTAAAAGGAATCGTTTAATTACTTCAATGACTACAATTAATAAAAGTGTTTCAATAAATGAAATTAACTTTATTATCGAAACATACAACTAATTATGTTCTTAAGAATTTTTCATGAAGTACCAAATTCATGATGACCAATGTGAATTTAAAAATTAATCCGATTTTCCATCATAAGCCTAACGCCCAACACTCCATCTCATATAACATTGCCGATCTTATAGTTGTAAAATCAAATTTTCCTTAAACATAAACGGTACCTTTGTTTCACATAAAACGTTTGAGATCATCCTCATTTCAACCATCTAGTTTAAATTTAATGGTTTACATCTCCTTTTATTTCTCTGCTATTTTGTACTATAGATTTTGCTTCTACTAAAGCAGAGCAATACATTTCTAATGTTTGTCTCCAAGTCTTCAACCTTTGATGTCGAACATCTACCATAACATTCAATGAAAATGCAGTTAGATGAATGACATTACATGTCGAGATGTATCGCTACATTTTAAATTATTGATATGATATTGTAAAGTTACTGGTGGGCCCTAAGTGATTGAGGTGGGCAACTCTAATATATTTACAAATAGTGTTTATGATTTTTTCAAAATTAAACACTATTTGTGGATTTATTAGAATTATCCCATCAACAGCATACTGGTACATATCTACCGGAGTATTCGCATTATTAAAAAATTATAAAATAGTGTGTACACATAAGACCCCTGTTTAAGTACTCAAAACTTGAGTGCACCATTGTGGATACACTAATTGTTGGTCGTAAGAAAATCACCAATAAAGAAAGAGAAAGGGATTTTTTTTTAGATAGCAAAGTGAATTGTATTAATGATAAGAAGACCAGATGAACATGAATTTAGTACCAACACCCAATAGAATAACTACATATAGTACCCAACCAAAAAAAAAACCAAAAAATCAAGAGGCAAATCCCCACATAAAAATAAAAGGCCGACCAAGAGCTAAGGAAGACCAACAAAAGACTAACTAACAAGAGCTAATTAATTAAATTATGTTTATTTTTATTAAAAAAAATAGTGGTTTGTTTTCTGTTATGCAAAACTCAACGGTACCACTTCATATCCTTTACAAAAAACAAAACAGTATCACTCCATACATATCCACATTGAGTAAAGAGAACCCATTACTTTATTTTCCATGTATTTTGGAATATTTGATAATTAATAAAATCTATTTAATAATAGCTATAAATTCACTCACTTGGATCATGTATTGCAACCTTTCTATACCGTAGAATATTACTATTCATCCAACGCTCCTCTTTGTCTTTGGTTCACTCGAACTCTCTAAAATTTAACCGCTCCACTTGTCCATAATTTCACCTTATTCATCAACTTATATAATTTTCCCTCTAAAAATCACTTCTCTCCCTTTGTCCCACACATAACCTTGTTAAAAGTTGAGTAGAATTTCAATAAATAAAGAAAAAGGCTACGTCGAGAAGACATATAATATTAGAAAGCATTTGAAGAATACTAACACAATTAAAGAAAAGTGTGAAGACTATGAAAGAAAATAACAATGTTAGAAAGCACTTCCCTCTCAAAATAATTTCTCTCACTTTGTCCCACACATAACCTTGTTAAAAGTTGAGTAGAATTTGAATAATAAAAAAAAAGGGCTACGACGAGAAGACATATAATATTAGAAAGCATTCGAAGAATACTAACACAATTGAAGAAAAGTGTGAAGACTATGAAAGAAGATAACAATGGAGAAACAGAGAGTGGAGCGAGCGATCAAGTCATCGGTGTCTTATTAATTTTTGTCGTGTTCTTATTGGATTATTTGATAGACATTCAAAGTAGTATTGTTCTTTTGTGTCTTCTAGCGTTTTGTTGTTGGCCTAATCTCTAGTTTACTGTTTTGATATTATGTGGATGACCACTTGGCTTTTTTTGTTATGGTATAAAAGACTTGTGATTTGCAGTTTGATTTTTTTTTTTTTTTTTGATTTATTGTAGCTTGATTCTTTGTATTTGTGATAAATAAAATTCGTTGATTAAAAGAATAATTGAACAAAAAGCATAACTTATAAATAATTTTTAAAAAAAAATGAATTCCAAAAATTAAGGGATTGATGCTAATTTTTTTATAAAAAATATAAAAATCTCTAACTTTGTTGTTGATGTATAAAAAGATATAACAACAATTTTTATTGTTGGCAAAAAATAACTTATTGCAACGACTTTAGTTGTTGACAAAAATACATTTTTGTAGCGAAATACTCACCGTAAGACAACAATCTTTGTTGTTGCAAAAACACAAGTTATATCAGCGACATGAATTTTCCTTGTAAAATTTTCGCAACGGCACTTATGCCAATGACATACAACGACAATTTTTTTGCTGGAAACAACATATTTCACTGTTAAAAATCTTATTTTCTGTAGTGACACCAATCTTCTTTGCTCCCAAATCATATAAATTATGTCATTAACATGATTAGAAATACAAAACGAAATTCACCCTAGTTTATGCTAGAATCGATAGAGTTTGTTGTTGTGTCTTATCAGGTCTCTTGGATCAGGAAGGATTGGAGGCCCTTTTAATTTGTTGTTTTGTCATACTTGTGGTTGATCTTTATCTCTCTCTTTTAGTCTTTTAGAGGGGTATTCTTCTTCTCGTGGTGGTGTCTTTGAAGGACTCTATTTTTGGTTGTGACGTGCCTTCTTGTTTTCTTTGTAATTTTATTTACCTGTTGATCTTTCTATTTTACCTTATAGATAGTGTACTTCTAGTACCTCTTTATTTTTCTGAACTTTCTCTTATACTATTTTCATTTCTATTCTATATATAATTCGGGGCGGCCCTAGGGAGGTGCAAACAACTCTACAGAGTTGGGCCTCCAAATATTTAGGGCCTCAGTTTTTTTTTATCTAGAGGTGCAAATAGTAAGTGAGTGTAGCCTTGGGGTGTAAACAACAAGTCATCAATCTACTTCCACTAGCCCAACCCACTCAATTAGAATGTTGACTTTCTGTTTACACCCCCTAGGCTACACTTAATTTTTGTTTGCACCCATAGTTAAATTTTTTTTTTTGTATTTATTTACAATTTAAATTGAAAATTTCTCTTTTATAACATTTTTTTTATTAAGGGTCCATTTTTACGATGAGAGTCGGGCCTCTAATTTAATTGGAACGATCCTACTAATTATTCAATTTTTTCGATTTTTCTTCTATTATAATTGCTAATTTATTCTTCTACTTTGCTAATTTGTGATTGTATTTGAAAATTGCTAATTATCTCTTAAATTTTTTTGCCGGTTCAACTTCAACGTTTTATCTTCAATGAGGATTATTATTTTTGTTTTTTTAATTATTTATTAGAGTCAACATTTAACATTTAAGTTGGATCTCCAAATTGCCAGAACCGATCCCCTATATATAATAAATTTTTCATTAAGCTTTTTAGTACTGCCTCCGTCCCATAACGAAGGAGAATTTGAACAAAGCACCATTGTTTCAAGATAAGCTTTTTAGTACTCCCACCGTCCCATAAAAATAGTCCTTTTAGCCTAGTAAATTATTTCATAATTAATAATAGTAGTCGTTTCGGGTTTCCAAGGAATGGTTAAGTTGATTTTTCCAACTTTGCCCACCAGTACCTTTTTAAAGACATGTTTTTTGTTGGAAAAATATACTTAAGCCATGTGTAAGCAACTAATAATGCACCTGCGTGAGTTTTTTTCCTGATCTGCACAACACTCAATAATAACTTTTTATCTTTTCAATGTGTTTGTATATTAAACAATTTAAAAATACTTAAATAACTAGTGAGGATAGTTTAGCAAATTTGGCATGTAAGTTGGCTTCTTTATTACTTTTTTTAATTTGTGTGGAAACCTTAAAAATCATTATTTGGGGACGGAGTGAGTACAAACTATTGATAAACCGGTTTCTGCACAAGACGAACGGAAATCGGAAAAAGCGGAACTACATAACAAAGACGTTGTATCTATTCGCCACAATATTAATTGATAATATTGAACGACAACTATAATAACACTTTAAAGGTTTTCGATATATGCAAAGATATCAAGGTTGAAAGTGACTTGCTTGAATGAAATTCAAGTGAGAGGAAATAACCTCACATAAGCAAGCAGTTCGGTCTACTCGCTTTTGGCTTGGGCTGCTTTGCGAATGGAACTTGCATTATCGAAAAACAGGGCTCGTTCACTTGGCTTCTCACGCTTGAATGAAATTCAAGTAGCATTGTTAAAGAATGTCTGGGAATTGATACGGTGTATAATCCTTATTGAGCAATGGATTTATGTAATATAAAACTTAGTAAGCCTACTTGTTTTTAACAATAAAACCATTTCTTAGTATTATTTAAAAATAGATTTAAATAAAGAATAAATTTTCGTTTTCTTATTCTTTGAGACCAACAAATAATCTCAATATTTTATTTTTGTTTCTCTCAATTTTTCATTTGAAGAAGGATAATCTATTGTTTTTTTTTTTAAATTAATCTCACTGTATTTACAAAAATTGTTCATAAACTTATTAAAAAAAAAATGAAGCTTTTTACAAAGGCAACATGCATCGTGAGTCTGAGTGGAATTGACATTTGGTTGAATGTGTTCAGTATCTTTTATGATGATTTTGTTTGCCGAGGTAAGTCTGCATGCATGCGTTGTGGTTTTCATTGTTTGTCTAGATAGATAGATGTGTCTGCATGTGTTGTTGGGGTCAGACGGTGATGACCAAAGAAACAAAATTAATCAGTTGAATTATCATAGTCTTCACCGCAAGAATACAACAATAACTCATAAATTACTTTAATTGAAAATGAGATAACATAACAAGTTTAATTATCACAGTTCCAACCGTTACTTGCTCATGTCCACTTTTAATTAATAGTAGTAAAGAAAACATCAAGCACCTCTTCTTCTCCCAATAAACAAATGACTCTCATTCACCAATAAACTTCCTTTCTTCTCATAGGAGATTAATGGCAACAATCCAACTAAGTCATACTCCTCCGCACCACAATATATGTCACTTTAACACTTTTATACATATTAAGAAATATAATCATTGTTGTATACTCCCTCTGTCCCAAATTATAAGGAAAAAAATAAAAAACACACTTATTAAGAAAAAGCTAAACATGTAAATTTGAAATATGTGGTTTTGGGTTTTCCTTAGAATAATGTACATGGGAAGATGTAAAAACAATTTTTATTGGTTGTTGTTTATTGAGAAAATGGAGAGGCAGAAAATTAAATGCAATTGCATTTAATTTTATGAGAATAAGAAAAAAAACATTCTTGAAAGTGGTTTTTTCCCTTATAATTTGGGACAAAAAAATTGAGGTTTTCTCCCTTATAATTTGGGATGGAGGGAGTAGAAATGAAAAATTATGAGTTGGTTTACAAAATTGTCCTTCATTTATAGTATTGAAAAACTAAATTAAAGAATTGAAAGAAGAGAGAGTAATAAATAGTTAAAGGTATAATAAAAAAAAATTGTATTAAATGCTTTATTGGTAATGTAAACTGACATATAATTTGGTACAAAATTTTTTCTCAAAATAACATATAATTTGGTAAAAATTACTAATGGAAATGAGATAACGTCTATATACACTGTATACTCCATCCGTCCCAAATTATAAGGGAAAAAACAAAAAACACACTTATTAAGAAAAAATAAAACATGTAAATTTGAAATATGTTTTTGTGGGTTTTCCTTAGAATAAGATGCATGAGATGTAAAAATAATTTTTATCGGTTGTTGTTTATTGAAAAAAGGGGAGAGAGAGAAAAAATTAATGAAATTTGCATTTAATTTCATGAGAGAATAAGGAAAAAACATTCTTGAAAATAGTTTTTCCCTTATAATTTGGGACAAAAAAATGGAATTTTTTTCCTTATAATTTGGGATGAAGAGAGTATATCATGTAGGATTATAACATAAGGGTCTTGACGAGTGCTTTCCATGAACTTTTTAAACACCTCAAATAGCATAGTGCTCACCCAATAAACAAATGCCTCTGAATGCACCAATAAACTTCATTTCTTGTGATTGAAGATTTGTTTGAAGAATCCAACAACTCATAAATATTAATTTATTTTAATGGAAATGAGATAACGTACATATTTATAAGAGCATCAGTGCTGATTTAAGATGCTAGCTCATATGCACCTGATGCTCTTATAAATATGTACGTTATCTCATTTCCATTAAAATTTATATGAAAATGTGTGAAATCCATATATTAGAAATTAAAATATTTAACTTTTTTAATAAATAATTTGTTTAAGTAAAATGTTTAAAAAGTGTCCCAAATTGGCATTCGTTAGCATTTTTCATAACATAATTAGAGAGTGTGAATTAATAATGTATTGAAACCTGTTAGGTATAATTAAGGGATTGATTATAATGATAACAAGTCTTGGGAATTTATGGAAATGAAAATACTAAATATGATCCCAATGGATATAAGCTTTAAAATCAAGTATGCTTTTTTGAGTCTACGATGATTTTCAAATTTGTTGAGATTTGCAGGCTTCTTTGTATGTGGTTAACCTCTATTGCGTTAGTGTTGACTGTTTGGAGGCGGACAAGCTGAGACTTATCTGTCTAGCTAGGTTTTTATTCTACCGGCGTTCGATCAACTTTTGACTCAAGGAGCTGTTTTTTGGATTCTAATGCCGATCACTTTTGATTCGAGATCGAGAGTTAGTGTCGAGTGACATCTGTGTGGGTCGGGTAGATGTTTCTCTGGTAGTCTGGACCTCTGTTAGGTGGTGTTTGTTTTAGTATTTTCATCTGTGTTTCACTCATATACGACGCCTTTGTTTTGTAGCCCTCTTTTACCACTACAAGAAAATTGTCATTTACCAACGGAGGTTTCTAGTGACAGCCGCATATGTCGTAGGTATAGCAGCCATATACCTACGGAAAAAAAAAATTAAATGTGGGTATAGATATGTTTCATTAAAAAAAATTGAAAATTAAAAATTAGAAAAGGATAAGTTTATACTTTTATAGTTTATGCGATTCATATTTTATTTTATTTTTTAATTGTGGGTATAGATTTGTTCCTACTTTTATGTATAGATTCAGTTTTTTTTTTCTACTTTTATGTATAGATTCGTTATATTCTTTCTATATTTTTTTGTTTTTTATCTTATATTTTTTTCAATATTTTTTTATTAATAAATTCGGTGGTAATCTTTTTTTTTTGTTTACAATGTTGTCAATGAAGATTTAACCTAAGACCTCATACATCCCTCACTACTATATCAAATTTAGTAGCTTTTGTGGTAAATCAATCTTATTACTTGTATTGTATAGTATTATATATTGCTTTTAAGAAGTAGAGTATTATATATATACCACTGAATTTATTCATAAAAAATATTGAAAAAAATATAAGATAAAAAACAAATAAAATATAGAAAGAATATAATGAATCTATACATAAAAATAGAAGGAAAAAAAACTGAATCTATACATAAAAGTAGAAACAAATCTATACTCACAATTAAAAAAAATATGAATCGCATAAACTATAAAAGTAAAAACTTATCCTTTTTAAATTTTTAATTTTCAAGATATATATAACCAAAAATTAAGGAATTTATGGAGAAAGAAAACAACACTCACTTTATACAAAACAAAAAATACTTTATATAAAAAATAAAAAATAAAAAAAAAAAGAGAGAAAGGAACACTCAAGATACGTAACAAAAAAAAAGCAGGATATAACATGCGACTCATCGATCTCTCAATTTCTCTCTCGAACTCTCACATGAATCCCTTTCTTTAATTCTCTTCTTTCGATTTCTATCCACGGCTAATGGTTTTTATTTTGATTAGGTTTTGATTTCTCATTGAAAGGTGTTTTAGAGGATAAGATCAACACTCCCCTCTCTAAGCTCTACGTTTGATTTTGGGTAAGGTTTCTATTCCACACTTTTCTTCTTCAGTTTTGTTGGGGTTTTTCTCTGTCATGTGTGTACTTTTTTGTTCGATGCCTTCGATGCAAGTATTTGGAAGCCTCGTTGACCGTAAAAAACATTATGAACTCTTTACTCATAATGTAAAAGTTTCTTGATGCCTTCGATGCAATATCGATATGAATTGAATTTTATTCATTCATAATATATGGGGATGGATTATTAGATGCCTCGATGACCTGAAAGGAATCAAATAATATTATTTGTTATATAAATTGTTGCTAGTATTTGGATGCTTCATTGACCGTAAGAAAAACATTATGAACACTTTACTCATAATGTAAAAGTTGCTTGATGTCTTCGATGTGATATTGATATGAATTGAATTTGATTCGTTCATAAAATAAGCGATGAATTATTCGATGCCTCAATGACCCAAAAAGAATCAATGAATATTATTTGTTATATAAATTGTTGATAGTATTTGGATGCCTCATTGACTGTAAAAAAACATTATGAACTCTACTCATAATGTAAAAGTTGCTCGATGACTTTGATGTGATATTGATATGAATTGAATTTGATTCTTTCCTAATATAAGAGATGGATTATTGGATGCATCAATGACCCGGAAGAAATCAATTAATATTATTTATTATATAAATTATTGATAGTATTTGGATGTCTCATTGACCGTCAAAAAACATTATCATAGTTGCTAATCAAAAGTTGCACGATGTATTGGCAAGATTCCCAAACCCAAAAAATTGAAAGCTTCTTTCTCTTTGAAAATAAAGCAAATGAAAAATCAAGATAGTACAAATGTGATGTTGACAAATGTGTTGTCATTAATGATTTGTTGGAGAAGATGTGAATGACATTTTACGAGCTGCAAGACAGGTATATTTTATTTTCTCTTCGTGTTTATATTTCGAATATTATGAAAAAATCAATTAACTTGAGTTTGTAATTTGATCTCTTTTATTTTCTATAGGTTACAGATGCTTCTAGTGCCCCGACCAAACGGATTCTCAAAGTCCATACACTGACGAAGATTGAAGAGAGAGATTAGAAGTAAACAATGTAAACTGTTGTTGTTTATTGCTTGGTAGGAATGTCATGTACTATGTTGTGGGCTGTAAGCCGTTGGAGTTTATTGTTTGGTAGGGATGTCATACATATATATGTTTTTAGAGTTGTAATTTTGGGATGAATTTGATTAGAAGTACCTAGTAGTTCTCTTAAGTTATTTGGTGCAATTTCAATTTGGAAGATTTAGCTATGTGCCACTGTTTTGGTGTTTTAATGTACTCCGTTAGTTTGTAAGACTTATTAGTTTTTTTAATCAATATAATGAAAATTCTCTTTTATAATTATAGTTGACTTGATGTGTAGAAAACATGCATATCGGCAAATTATTATTATTATTTATAAAAAAAAATGTACAATTTGTAAAAAAAAAGATGCAAAAAAAAAAAATCCAAACCTATACCAACGAACAAATTCATGGGTAAATCGATTTACAATAGTTTGTAATCACTACAAGAAAACAACAATTTAATGACGGATTCTATATTAACTTACTGGCCGTTTTAGCAGCCAGTAAGTTTGTGGCCGCTTTAGCCGCCACAAAGTGAAGAAAAACAGCCACAAAATAAAAAAAATTTATTTCTGGAACGAACTGGCAACTTACCGGCGGCCTAAGCCGCCGCAAAATTTACTGGCAACTTACCGGCGGCCTAAGCCGCCACAAAAACTGAAGCAAATAAAAAAAAAATAAAAATAGGTCAACAACTTACCGGGGGCCAAAGCCGTCGCAAAATCAGAGGGTGATCTAGGCCGTCTGATTGATCAGACAACTCTGATGAGATGTTGATGAGAAACCCTCTGGGCCGTTGGATGAAGATCAACGGCCCGTGATGAGAGTTCTACGATGTACGTGCGCGCACTGAATCCATGGACTATAAATTTTCAAAACCCACCAGATTTCCTTCATTTTACAAAATCTTTCTCTCTCTAAACTTTCTCTCCCTCTCTACGAAATTTTGTTATGCTGTGCTAGGGTTCTTGATTTGTTCAAGAACAGAGATGAATATTCATCTCTTCCGGTGAGTTACCACCGTATACCTAGATCCCGGCGCGGTGGCGGCCGGACCTATACGGCAGCGCCACCGCAGACACCACCGTTTCTTTTTTTTTTCTTTTTATTATTTGTTTTCGCCAGATCTCTCCTTTTAAAAACCCACAGAGAAAATCTTCCAGATCTCTCCATTTACCATCTTTTTTTGGTTAGATCTCTCCATTTAAAATCTTCCAGATCTTGTTATGCTGTGAAACTTCCTTCTTTGGAACTGATGGTATGTATCCTCTGGATCTTGTTGTAAGTTTTTTTTTAATGTCATTTTGCCTTTAAAAAAATGCTTATCTTTACTTCTTCATATACTACCATCACCTTCTGGATTAAATTTTTAAAGATGAAAAACATTCATATACTTTATTTCTGTTCCTATTTGCTTTGATTTCGTTCTGTTCCTGCTGATTCTTTTTCCTTTCTTTTGGTTTTTTTGGCGAGGTTGCTGCTATGGATTTATGGAGGATTGAGATGCAGTGGACTGATTTTAGGATTTTTTTTGTAATTCTTTGTGTATATTTTTCTCTGTAAAATTAACCTTCTCAGTGTAAAAGTTTTGGTTTAATAAATAGTGTTAAGATTAGGGTTTGAAATCAAAGTTGATTGTTGATTTAGGAATAATGTTCTATTGTATGATGCTGATCTGATTTGATTTTTTAGTAAATATAAATTTTCCTTTTTGTTTTCTGGACGTTTGTTATGGGCTGGAAAATTTTGTTTGCTGTCACTAGTTTAGGTGGGGCGGTTTGTTGTATTTAAGTTTTTGTTAGGGACTGTTTCTGTGCGTGTCTCTATAGGAACCAGCTTTCTTTATTTTGGGTTCTGTTAGTTATGTTGTATGATGACCCTCATCTCTTGTTTTCTGCTTCACTAATACTTCTTGTATTGGAGAATGCTTTATTAAATAAATTTGCAGATTCAAAAAAAAAAATTTTCTCTCTTTTTTTGTTTGACTTTTATTTTTTTTACTAAAAAATAAATAACCAAATAATTAAAATAAATATTTTTTTAAAAAAATAAATGTGCAGTTTGCGGCCGCCTAGGCCGCCGGTAAATCTCACTGAAATGTGTCAGTGCTATCGCCTTACTTTGTGGCCGCCTAGGCGGCCGGTAAGTGTTACCAGCGACCTTTTTTGTGGCCGATTATGGCAGCCGGTAAATTGGACATTTTTTTCATTTAATGTCCGTGGGTATAGCTCCTAGGCTAGTCCAACGCCAAAAAATGTTGTTGTTATAGGCTATAGCAACGGCAAATTGCCATGGGTACATCGAGATAAAGTAGACGGAACAAAACGCCCATGGGTATAGGTTTTATGGCCTGTACCCACAGATTTTGGACATTTAGCAACAACATTTCGCCGTAGCTGTATGTCAAGTTTCTTGTAGAGTGTACGGATCTCTGTTCGCCTTGTGTGGAGACCTGATTATTATTAATAGTATATAATATATAGTTGCCATTAAAAAAAAAAACTAAGGAAGTTAAGAAAATATCCCTTATGATACAACTTGGAGATATCTAGTTCATTATTAATATACCCTCTAACCCAAAATAATTCTCACAATTTGACCGTGTGTACTATTTATACAAGCTACTTTGACCATGTGTTTTTACTAGCTAATTTATAAAGACAAATATTTATTAAACGTACAGAGCTGTCCTTTGACCACAATTATATTAACTATGGGATAAATACAATAGTTAAAGAAAACTCCTATAATCATGGCACAACAAATGGAGAGACGTTGGAGGACTAAGGTCTGTAGCTGTAACAAATCAATGCAGCAATTATATCAGATTATTTCTCTACACAATAAGGAAATTTGCCTATGTTTTAGGGATTTAGCAAATAGCAATTATGTATACCCGTTGTACAATATGCTGCTATATATTTGTTCCACCTCTATTGTATTCTACAGTGTTCACGTTCATAATTATAATAAAATTCATCAGTTCATTCTTGTCCATATTTTCTTCTTGGTATCTAGAGCCTTTGTGAACACTACCTAAAAAATCATGTCTTCTTTATCTCTCAATGTCAGCAACTTTATCACCCTAAAACTAAGCTCTACAAATTACCCATTGTGGCGTGAACAAGTCTTAGCTCTTGCAGAAAGTCAAGACTTGGTGGGTCACCTTACAAATGAAGATCCATCACCCACTCAATACACCACCAATACCACAAACTCTGAACAATTTGTTCCAAAATTAACTGACGAATTCGTCGCTTGGTGCAAATCCGATCGTCTTCTTCGAGGCTGGATCATCGGAACCCTCTCTGAGGAAGCACTTGGACTGGTCGTCGGTATTGACACTGCCTACGCCGTTTGGGTCGCGCTTAAAGATGCATATGCAGAAGATTCACAAGAACGTGAATTCACAATTCGTCAACAAATCACATACCTCCGCAAAGAAGAGGACCAAACTATTGGCGAACATATTCGCACTTTCAAAGGTCTATGCGACAACCTTGCTGCAATTGGGAAACCTGTCCCAGACAAAGAAAAGGTGTTCTACCTTCTCACAAGTCTTGGCCCTGAATATGAAACATTCACAACAACCATGCTAAAACCTCCAAGGCCATCATACTCTGAGGTAATCTCACAACTCCAGAGTCTTGATCAACGCCGCAATTGGTTTTCCAACCGTGCTAAAATGCAAAACAGCTTTGCTCCTCAAATGGCCTTCTATGGCCAACAACAAAAATCTCATCAATCTTCCGCTCGAAACCGCGGGAACTCTCAAACCTTCACATCAACAGGGCGAGGGTTCCAGGCTCAACAACCTAGTAGCCAAAGTAAAAATCAAAACATCATGACCGGCCAGCAGAGACGCCCCCTACCACCGGGACAACGCCGTATGACTCCTGTAGAACGTGATCTCTATCGGAATGAAAAATGTCAATATTGTGGCACAGTAGGCCATATAGCAAAGATATGTTGGTGGGTGCCTAAGAAACCAACTCAATCCGATGATATACCTCAAGCACTTGCAGCACTCACCTTGGACAATACAATTGCTGAAACAGAATGGATCTCGGACACCGGAGCTTCCAATCACATGACAGGTAAAACTAGTATGTTGCATAACATTCGACAATGTTCAGGTACGGATTCTGTGCTCATTGGTGATGGTTCTCCTCTACCAATCCATGGTATTGGTGACTCCTTTATTAAGCAAAATAATATCACGCTGCCCCTTCATGATGTCTTACTTGTTCCTGATTTAACAAAAAATTTGCTCTCTGTAAGCCAACTAACCAAACATTTTCCTGTTAATTGTGAGTTTTCTAATGTTGATTTTTGTGTAAAGGAACGAGAAACTGGGGGACCAATGATCACAGGGAGACGCAAGGGTGACCTATATGTTCTTTCTTCTTTTCCTGAATTGTATTTTTCACATCGCTTCAAATCTGGCTCAGCAGACATTTGGCATCAACGACTAGGACATCCTCAAACTTTGGCTTTACAATTACTTAAAAATAAAGGGTTAATTGATGTAGTTGGATCTGTTAAACATGAACATCTTTGTGATAGTTGCCAATTGGGAAAACTTAATAAATTACCTTTTTCTTCTTCTGAGAATTCTAGTTCTGCAATATTTGAAAAAATACATTGTGATTTATGGGGACCTGCTCCTGTTTTATCTATTTCTAAATTCAAATATTATGCATGTTTGGTTGATGACTTTTCCAAGTATACATGGATTATTCCTTTACAACACAAATCTGATTTTGTTAATGCTTACTTATCCTTTGAGCAGTATGTTAAAAAACAATTTAACAAAGAAATTAAGATTTTCCATTCTGATGGAGGAGGTGAGTTCATCAACTCCAAACTTTCAACTCATTTTCGTTTAACAGGTACTATTCATCATGTATCATGCCCATATACACCAGAACAAACAGGTATGGTTGAAAGACGACATAGAATAATACGGGAGCTAGGTATGACTATGTTGTTCCATAGTGGTACTCCGTTATTTCTATGGGTAGAAGCATTTACTACAGCTGTTTATCTTATTAATAGACTTCCATCATCTTCTCTTAGTTTTGAAACTCCTTATTTTTTTATGCATGGGACACATCCTAACTACTCTTCATTGCGAGTCTTTGGCTCTAAATGCTTTCCTTACACATGGGACACACGACGTAACAAATTTGATCCAAAAACTATTCCTTGTGTCTTTGTTGGATATAGTGATACATATAAAGGATATAAATGTTTTCATCCTTATACTAAGAAATTTTTTATCTCACGAAATGTTGTTTTCGATGAATTATTTTTTCCATATAAAACTAATCATCATAATATAGTTCCCCCTCCTACACAACATGTAGTTAGCATATTTGATTCTTGGCTACCCCATACTAATTCCAAATCCTGTGCAGATTTGATAGCAACAACTTCCACTTCACCACCATGCTCTAGTCCGCTACCGACAAATTTAGTGCACTCTCTTGCCTTGCAATACCCTACTCTACCTATTGATCAACCAGAACAATCCTCACATATTGAACCTCAGCAGTCTGAACACTCCTCACACAATTTACATACTGAAAATGAGGTTGAGCATGTGACTCCTACTCCGCCTAATGATCAAGCAAACCAATTCTCACAGATTGAACCAGAACAATCTGACCCCTCATCACACCAATTACCTACTGAAAATGAGTTTGAGATTGTGACTCCCACTTCAACTCGGCAACCCGAGCCTATTATTACTGTCCCGGATCAACTACCACATGATGTACCTGTTCGATCAATGGTTACTCGCTCACAACACGGGATTATAAAGCCTAATCCTAAGTATGCGTTGATTACCATGCCTTGTGCCGACATTCCACGTAACCCGCATAACATTCGTTCAGCATTAGCTCACCCTGGATGGAAAGCCGCAATGGGCGAAGAAATTGAAGCCTTGCATAAGAATCAAACTTGGGAGCTTGTTCCACGTACCCCTAACTTGCATGTTATTGGCTCTAAATGGGTCTTCAAATCGAAACTCAAACCTGATGGGACTCTAGATCGCCTCAAAGCTCGCCTCGTTGCAAAGGGATATCACCAAGTTGATGGAGTGGACTATACTGAAACCTTTTCTCCTGTAATCAAGCCGGGAACTATACGGTTAATTATCACTATAGCTCTTGTTAAAAAATGGTCCATCCGACAGCTTGACGTAAAAAATGCCTTCTTGCATGGTGTGCTTACAGAAGACATATACATGGAGCAACCTCCTGGAATGGTTGATACTCAATACCCAAACCATGTCTGCAAACTCCAAAAGGCTCTTTATGGTCTTAAACAAGCGCCTCGAGCATGGATCCTTAATTCTACTTCTTTATGTAGATGATATACTCCTTACAGGATCAACTGCCTCTCTAGTCGATGACTTCATTCAACTCTTGCAATCTGAATTTTCCATGAAGGACTTGGGACCTCTCCACCATTTCCTTGGAATTGAGATACTCTCGACAATTGATGGCCTCCATCTATCTCAAACACATTATGCTATTACTATCCTCGAACGAGCTAACATGATCGATTGTAAGCCGATGAGCACACCGCTCGAATCCAAGACCAAGATCGGGTCAAATGACACTCCCCTGGATGATCCAAGCTTCTATCGTGGGATTGTTGGAGCCTTACAATACCTTACTCTTACTCGTCCTGATCTTTCTTATAGTGTTAACTATTGTTCCCAATTCATGCATTCTCCCACAATTATGCATTTAAAAATGGTTCGGCGTATCTTACGATATGTCAAAGGAACTATTGATGTAGGTCTCCATTTTACTTCCAACACTACACTTGATCTTTTTGCCTTTTCTGATGCAGATTGGGCAGGTTGTCCTACCACTCGACGCTCTACCACTGGCTATTGTACCTTCCTTGGAGGAAATCTCATCTCATGGTGCGCAAAGAAACAACACACAGTCTCCCGGTCTAGCATTGAAGCTGAATATAGGGCCATGGCAAACACTACAGCTGAACTGACATGGTTGACATTCATATTAAAAGACCTTCGCATTTGCCTTTCATCCCCGCCAACACTCTATTGTGACAATATTAGTGCTCTTCACATGACCATCAATCCAGTGTTTCATGCTCGCAGCAAACACATTGAATTGGATTATCATTTTGTTCGCGAACGAGTTTCACTTGGACTTCTTGTTACTCACTACATTCCCACTAATGATCAAGTTGCCGACCTCTTCACTAAACCGGTGTCAAAGTCTATTCTCACGCGCTTCCAGGACAAACTCTGCCTTCAACCTCGGCCTCGTTTGTGGGAGGATATTAAACGTACACAGCTGTCCTTTGACCACAATTATATCACTACAAGAAAATTGTCATTTACCAACAGAGGTTTCTAGTGACAGCAGCATATGCAGTAGGTATAGCAGACCTATACCCACGAAAAAATTATTAATTGTGGGTATAGATATGTTTTATTAAAAAAAATTGAAAATTAAAAAGTAGAAAGGGATAAGTTTATACTTTTATGCATAGATTCATATGTTTTTTTAATTGTGGGTATAGATTTATTCCTACTTTTATGCATAGATTCATTTTTTTTCCTTCTATTTTTATGCAAAAATTCATTATATTCTTTCTATATTTTTTCAATCTTTTTTTTTTAATATTTTCTTATTAATAAATTTGGTGCTAATCAATTTGTTTTTTGTTTACAATATTGGCAATCAGGATTGAACTAAAGACCTCATGCATATCCCTCACTATGAGATCAAACCAAAGTGTCATTGGTGGTAATCAATATTATTACCTTTTTTTTTATAAAATCAATATTATTACTTTTTTTTGGTAACATTGTTACTTGTATTGTACAACTATAGTATTATATTTATTTTTTTGACGGAGTGCTATATATATATAACCAAAAATTAAGGAACTTATGGAGAAAGAAAAGAACAATAACTTTTTTTTTTGTGATTTAAAAGAACACTCACTTTATTCAAAACAAAAAAATACTTTATATAACAAATAAAAAAAATTCTAAGTAGGGTTTCTATTCCAAGCTCTACGTAAGATTTAAAAAACTCACTCTATTCTAAGCTCTACGTTTGATTTTGGGTAGGGTTATTCCACACTCTTCTTCTTCAATTTTGTTGGGGGTTTTCTCTGCCATGTGTGTGCTTCTGTTGTTTGATGGTAATGGTGATTTCATGAAATCATAATGGGTGTGAGATTGATTTTAGTGATAAGTCAAGATGTTATGAAGACGATATTGTAAAGTGTTTCAATTTTATGAGCGGTGATAATTCAAGCATGGTATCTATCGAGCTTTTATGACTTGAATGCAATTCAATACCGCGAGATAAAATATGAGCCTAAATTTTGAGACTATCGACTGCCTCGGATGACACGAAAGTAATCGATAAATATTGTTTGCTATATAAATTGTTGTCAGTATTTGGAAGTCTGTACTCATAATGTAAAAGTTTCTTGATGTCTTCGATGCGATATCGATATGAATTAAATTTTATCCATTCATAATATATGGAGATGGATTATTGGATGCCTCGATGACCCGAAAGGAATCAAATAATATTATTTGTTATATAAATTGTTGCTAGTATTTGGATGTTTCTTTGACCGTAAAAAAACATTATGAACACTTTACTCATAATGTTGTCTGATGCCTTCGATGTGATATTGATATGAATTGAATTTGATTCGTTCATAATATAAGGGATGAATTATTTGATGCCTCGATGACCCGAAAGGAATCAATGAATATTATTTGTTATAAAAATTGTTAATAGTATTTGGATGCCTCATTGACTGTCAAAAAACATTATGAACTCTACTCATAATGTAAAATTTGCTTGATGACTTTGATATGAATTGAATTTGATTCGTTCATAATAAGAGATGGATTATTAGATGCCTCGATGACCCGAAAGTAATCAATGACTATTGTTTACACATAAATTGTTGCTAGTATTTGGATGTCTCGTTGACAAAAAAAAAAGTATGAACACTTTACTCATAATGTAAAAGTTGCTTGATGCCTTTGATGTGATATTGATATGAATTGAATTTGATTCTTTCATAATATAAGAGATGGATTATTGGATGCATCAATGACCCGGAAAGAATCAATGAATATTATTTATTATATAAATTATTGATATTATTTGGATGTCTCATTGACCGTCGAAAAACATTATCATAGTTGTTAATCAATAGTTGCACGATGTATTGGCAAGATTCCTAAACCCAAAAAATTGAAAGATTCTTTGTCTGAAAATCAAGAATTGCGCGATAAACATAAGCAAATGGAAAATCAAGATATTACAAATGCGGTGTTGGCAAATGTGTTATCATTAATGATTTGTTGGAGATTATGTGAATGACATTTTACAAGCTGCAAGAAAGGTATATTTTATTTTACTCCATGTGTTCATATATCGAATATTATGAAAACATCAATTAAATTAAGTTTGTAATTTGATCTCTTTTATTTTCTATAGGTTACAGATGCTTGTAGTGCCCCTGACCAAACGGATTCTCAAAGTCCATACACTGACGAAGATTGAAGAGAGAGATTAGAATTAAACAATGTAAACGTTGTTGTTTATTGCTTGGTAGGAATATCATGTATTATGTTGTGGGTTGTCAGCCGTTTGAGTTTATTGCTTGGTAGGGATATCATACATATGTATGTTTTTGCGGTTGCTAGTTTTTTAGAGTTGTAATTTTGGGATGGATATGATTAAAAGTAACAAGTAATTCTCTTAAGTTATTTGGTGCAATTTCAATTTTGGGAGATATAGTCAGATGACATTGTTTTGGTGTTTTAATGTGCTTCGTTAGTTTGTAAGACTTATTAGATTTTTTAATCAATATAATGGAAATTCTCTTTTATAATTATAGTTGACTTGGTGTGTAGAAAACATGCATATTGGCAAATTATTATTATTTTAAAAAAATGTACAATCTGTAAAAAAAATGCAAAAAAATAAATAATTGAAACCTATACCAACGGACAAATGTGTGGGTAAATCGATTTACAATAGTTTGTAATATCTGTGGGTATAGCTCTCAGGTTTATCCAATGCCAAAAAATGCCGTAGGTATAGGCTATAGCGACGGCAAATTGTCATTGGTACAACGAGATAAAGTTGACGGAACAAAACGACCGTGGGTATAGGTTTTACAGCCTATACCCACGGATTTTGGACCTTTACCAACAAAATTTTGTCGTCGCTATATGTCAAGTTTCTTGTAGTGTATTAATTATGGGATAAATACAATAGTTAAAGAAAACTCCTATAATCATGGCACAACAAATGGAGAGACGTTGGAGGACTAAGGTCTGTAGCCGTAACAAATCAATGCAGCAATTATATCAGATTATTTCTCTACACAATAAGGAAATTTGCCTATGTTTTAGGGATTTAGCAAATAGCAATTATGTATACCCGTTGTACAATATGCTGCTATATATTTGTTCCACCTCTATTGTATTTTACAGTGTTCACGTTCATAATTATAATAAAATTCATCAGTTCATTCTTGTCCATATTTTCTTCTATATTAATATATGAGATCTTGTTAGATTTGTCTCGGTGAGTACTATAAAAATATTAATTTTTTTTTAATTTTTAATAATACAGAACTAAAGATATTAATAATCAAAATTGTGCATCAGCAAATGTGCAACTGTCAAATGCGACAATTATTTTAAGACGGAGAGAGTACTAAGTTAGGTTTAATCTGTTGATCCTTATGTTTTTTTTTAACGGTCAATTGATCCTTATGACTTATCATGTTAAGACAGATGGATAATTGTCCATCGTAATTTTTAGGGAGACTTTTTTGTCCTTCTGTGCTCTTTGTGGGGACTTCGTTGAGTCAGTTGATCATCATTACCTGTGACTGCATCTCCGTTTTTCGGTATAATCTAGCCCGATGGTTAGGGTTTGAGCTAGTCTCCCCCAATAGTATTTTTAGTTTCTTTGATTGGTTCTTAGGTCTATGAGTGGGTAGGAAGTCTAGGTTAGGTTGGTTGTTAATTTGGCATGCTGCAGTGTGGTTAATCTGGATCTCTCGGCATGATTTAATCTTTGCTAGGGGAACTATTTATCTTTGGTCGATAAGGTGAAACTTTCATCCTAGAAGTGGTTTTTGGCCAAAAACTCTGGTTACCCCTGCTCCTTCTATGAGTGGGAGTTACAACAGTCATGTGTGCGGTGGAGCCAATAGAGATTGGTGGAGTCTGAGTGCTGGCTTCTGATGATTCTGTTTGGTGGGTGGGTTCATCCTTTTTCTTCTTCTTTTGTCCTTTTCTTTCCTCTTCTTGTTCTATCTTGGTTGCTAGATTTGGGCAGGTTGATGTCATCTGTTTGGTTTTTTTTAGTTTTTGTGTTTGTCTCCTCTTTATATTTTTCTTCTTTTGTGAGTACTTCTGCTACTCCTCTTTGTTTGTGATCTCCCCTTATATTGGTGACTTCTGATTTATTTTATATATATATATATATATATATTTGCCATTCAAAAAAATTGTCCATCGTAATTGTTACCAAAACTTTTGTTAATAATGATTCTTGTATATTATTAGAAATCCAATTATGTTTATGTGATTGTGTGATGCTTTTTTTTTTTCTCTTTTGAATGGCAAATATATATATAAATATAAATATAAAAAAGCGATTGTTAGAGTACAAATCAAAAGTACCAGAAGTACTCAACAAAATAATAAAAAAGGTACAAAACAAAAGCACCAAAAAAGGACACGCAAAGGTGTGTCATGCTTTGTTGATTTACATTTATATCAACGACGTATACGTAGACATCCCGAGACCAACTCACCATAGGAGAGATCTATAAAACGAACAGGTAATAATTTATGTGTTAAACCTTAATTATGTAAATCATGTTTTTGTGTTATTATTATTATTTAGTGTTCATATGCAACTGATAGTTTTGAAGCCCAGTATAGTCATGAATATACATGATTGATATTCTTGTGGATAGAGTGAATTTTTCCTTCTGGAAGTGGTTTCTAGGTAAAAACTCTGATCGCTTGTGCTCCCTCTACGAGTGGGAGGTGCTGAAGTGGAAGAAATAGTTACAAGAAAGGGGGGGTTTGAATTGTGACCCTTTTAAAAATTAATCATGCACTCTACAAAATTGATCTCAAGTGTATACTTGGATAAATGTTAGTAAATTAAAAATCAGCAATCTCTGCTACGTGAGAATTTAAAGTAAATGTAAATGAAGTGGTTTGTGTGATGTGTGTTTGCTGAAATTAAAGAGTTAAAGGTAAGAGAGATTCACACACGCAAATTATACTGGTTCACCCAAATCCTGGGCTAGTCCAGTCCCCATGCCTGTTAGTTTTCCACTATGATCTTGAGATACTGTCGATCCCAAAATACAAAACTTTCTTGATCTAAACCAAGATCAAAATCATCCAAGCCCTACAAGCTTTATCTACCTAAGTCTTACAGACTTTATAAGGTGTCACTCAATCAATAGTTACGTATTGACTTGAGCAATCTTCTTTTCACAAAGAGGTTGTTCTAGATCTAAACTTATACAAAAACTCAAAACTAGTTTGAGAAGCTTATACAAAATACACTCATACACTCAATAATATTTTGATCCAAGAGGTTGATAGAGGGCTGGAGTATGAGTGGTAAAATTGAGAGACAATGATACAACCACTTAAAAGTGGGTTATGTTGAAAAGTGCTCTCTTAAGCTACTCCATCTAGTCTTGAATATAAGAAACAAAAAAAAATGCACATCCTTTAAGAAAGTGGGGTAAATGATTAAACAAAGTATATCATTTCCAATTTTACCCTTATTTTTTGTTTTAAATTAAATTACTATTTATTATGGGTAAAAGTGAAACTAAGGGTAAAATTGGAATATTAATAATAAATATAATGATTATAGTTACTTTTTCTTATATTTGAGACTTTCAATTTTTTTGTTTTGTTGCTTATATATGAGACCGGAGGGAGTATTTTCTTGTAGAAACTCAAAGGGTTGTTTGAGAAGCAAATAGAAACACTCAATAAGCTCAGAAGTATGATGAGAATGAAGAGCTTGAGTGTGAGTGATGAAAGAAGAGTTTTATGACTTGTAGACAAAAACAAGTGATTAATGATTTGTAGCTTGAACTCTTGCTCTTCTTGTGCAACCAACCATGCTATTTATAGTTGTAGATGACCCTCTGAAGTTTGAACATCAGATATATCCATTGTGTTGCAGAATACAGCTGTTTGTGCACTTAAAATGACAGCTCACAATAAGTTGCAGCAGAAAATAAATCTGCCAGAATGTTCTCAGAACGTTCTACAAACAGTTTCTTCATGGAGTGAGAGAGATGACTTGTAATGAGCTGTAATATGATGTTGCAAGCTTGCTACCTATGATAGGTATCTGAATATAGTTGTTTGATGCTGCAGAAAAGTACTTATAACAGTTATGGTGGTTTTGCAAAAACTGTGTGCAGCAACAGTCTTGAAACATTCTTGAAACATTCTACAAAATACTCAAAGAAGCAAATACAAATTCTTCTTGTCTTTTTGTAATGTGCAGATGTTAGTAGGCTTAAGGACAAGTCTCAAATAGCCTTAGCATTGATAAGAAAACAGCTGGAGTGGTACTTTAAGCTATAAAGTATGTTCTACTTTTATGACAAGCTTATGGGAGAATGTTCCACCAATGTCCTTTGCTAAGTACATTACAACTCAGAGATCAGAAGCATGTTGTTGTGTAGAGGCTTTGAAATCTTAGGCAACATTCTTTCATGATAAGTTCATGACATTCCTTAAACATGACCAAAGAAGAATGTTCTTCCACAACTATTGAATTCTTGCCTTTAATGACTTATGCACTGTTATAATTCTGTGAAATAACATCCATGGAAAGTGCATTCTTATCTTATAACCAGTTGACTTAAAATGGAAAGCACTTATTCTCAAAATGTGCTTTTTGTGTAGATACTCAATTTGTCTGCTAAGAATGTTCTCAGATCATTCTTGAAACATTATTTCCAGATTTTCTTAAAGATTGATCTTCATGTTGCTGCAAAACTTTCCACACTTTCTCTTGATGTTTTTCACACATTGTTGCTTGTTCATTGAGTACTTTGAGATGCTTTTAGTGGAGGCGTGAGTGTACTCATCATGAGGATTATCATTTTCTAGTTTAGAGAATGATTAAAACTTTTAAGTCTTGTGTATAAGCTCCTTTGTAAATTCATGGAAAATCATTCTCAACCTTTCTCATCTTGAGAAACTTTGGTAAGATAAAACTTTGAGTAGGTTTTGAAGATCTTCATCATATACATCATTTCCATTGATGTTAATTTGTAATAGTAAATCCTCAAAACATGTAACAAAACTCAATGTGAGTTTCAACATAATAACATCAAATATATTCTTGTGTAGCTTATGATTGAAGTTTTTCCATCATAATTCTTCAATTATGTTCTTCGTATTCTTCCTTGAACCTTTAATACTCATTTTGAACCTTGTGGTGATGAGGAAGACAATTAACCATGAAACTCTCTTTCTTGCTTGAATCTTCCAATGAAACCTCTTATGATTCAAACAACATCCTTTAAAGATCTTCATGAAGCTTGTGATGCTATTGTTGTAATCATCTGATGCTACTCCAATTCTGTTGGATATTTGAATTGGCCTCATTTTGCTAAAAGAAATATACAAGCAAGATGTTGGACCAAATGTTTCAACATGTGGGTACAACCTGTGTACCAGTTTGTCGCGCCAGCTGTCACGCGCGTTTTTAAATAAGGAAACCACGTTTTTATATATACTTGTGTGCCAAGTAGCATATTTCTATGGAGAATCAGCGAAGAGATATTTTCTAAAGATGTTTTGACATTTTAGGAAACAATATTTTTTTAAGGAAACAATATATTTAAGGAAACATTGTATTTGTTTCAAGAATATGTGTGCTGGATATTCCTTGGACCAGCTGTGTGTTTGAAGGCCCAAATCCAGTTGGGTATAGGTTATAAATAGAAGCTTTGTAACCTAGTTTGGTAACAAGTCCAAAATGTAGAAATCTAAGGGCTTTGTCATGTAGCCACTCTCTAGGAGAGTCGGTGTAAAAGTGAACCACTCGGGTTGTGAGTTGGTCACTATTGTCATTGGAGGAAGCTTGTAAGCAACTCCAAGTTGTGTGTTTAACCGAAGCCATTATGCATCAAAAATATAGTCTTTAGGTTTCGTGTAATTGTGAGCCTTTCTTGTGGATTCTATAACACAAGCTAAGGACTGAATTTGTTCTATGTGTTAATTGTAAGGTTACTCCTAAGCTGTGAAGTACGGAGGTAACTGTATGTGCCTTACTCGAAGCTTTTAAGCAAGAGTAACTAGTGTCTCGTATTATGTTCCAACGTCATATACAACATTGTATGAAACAACACTTGGAGTGTTGTCATTAAAATCCTTGCTGGTTGTAAGGTTGTAGGAAGTGAGATGGGATCTCATATCTAGGAGTTCCTAGGTAGAAGTTGCATTGGGTAGGGATTATGTGAGGAGTTGTAAACGGGGGAGTTTAGCTCTGAATTAATACTACTAATAGTGGATTTCCTTCCTGGCTTGGTATGCCCCCAGAGTAGGAGAGTTGCTCCGAACTGGGTTAACAATTTCGGTGTGTTTTTTATATTTTTCAGTATATGTTTTTAATGTTATATGCCCTGACGTGTTGTTTTTGACAGATCAGATGTTTCGACATCCTATAGAACATCTGGTTCTGCTATACCAGAATTTCAAATTCTTTCATTGTTTGAGTATATAAAATGCACTTGTTGATGTGAGTGGTCTCTAGCTCGTCCACTTTTGTATATCTATCTTTCAACAAAAACTCAAGTGCAAACATCAGTAGATCACCATTCATAAAACTTAACATTTATTCCATAAGGTTTGTTCTTATTAAAACATACATCAAAATGGTTTTGACCTCAACAGGTGCAACCTCTTTTATGCTGATCCAGCAAGTCGATGTGAGGTTGTGGTGCCTGATTGTTTCAGGTTCTGGTTGAGTGTTATCTCTTGGGGTGCTATCTTAGACCTGATTCGTCCTTTCCGTCTTCTTGGTGGTTGGTCGCGGTGGTTTCTAGCCTTTGGGAGTCCTTTATGGTGTTTTTGTGGCGTCTCTCCTTTTTTTTAGTACTTCTGGCTGTTTTGTACTCAGACTCCTTAATTATTTATATAATTCCTATTTGCCATTAAAAAAAAAGATACCCTTGGTTGGGATAATAAGAACTCATCAAGACTTTTATTAATCTTTGTTCATCTTTTACATAAATCTGATTATTAATAATATTATATTTGTCATTAAGAAAAAGCTTACATCATGACACTTTTATTTCGATTTAGCAAATTATGTAATTGTCCAACAAGTAATTTTTTAATTTATTATATCAGAGCAAAATTTATGTTTAAATTTAATGAGAGACATTTCTCTCGTGACATTATATGGTAAATATATTTTTAGCCATTAATTTTAAGTATTATGTTCATCTTGCACTCAGTTGCGTTATTAATAAAATTTAACCGTTCAAAAAAAAATTGTAGGAGAGAGAAGAGAAAAAAAAAAGGTAAATTTAAAGGTGAGGATTAAACAATTAAGAAACATTAGAGAAAAAAAAAAACTTTTTTTTTGAATGACGTTAGTTTAAAGAATCACTAGGCTCAGTCTCAATGAGCATAGATAAATAAGAGTTGAATAACTAACATTATAAGGATCATATTATTGCATAATAACAGTGGAGAAATTATTGTACAAAATCTCAATGGAGCAATTTTGGTTTTGGTAAATCCAAAATTTCATTCATATCAAAAGCCTTAGTTGGAATTGAAGCTAAACCAAAACAAAGTTTGTAGGCTCGTAGAGAAAGCTATTGTGCAGGTATACCCACAATCCATTTTCCTGAACAGTTAAGCTCCGTTAACCTGGGAATTAGGGTTCTCCTAATCAAGTTACCTGTGCTAAAAACTCTCTTTTCTAAGATAACTTGTCGGGAATACCCGTCCCCCACTGTTCAAACAACAAATGACTACAAAAGTGTTTGATTAGGTAATAAAAGGGACATGGCAGTAGGAGTCAAACGATCCATCAAAAACTTGTTTGTAGCCTCTGTCGGATGAAAACTATCCCAAAATACATATCTAGATGCATTCACACATGTTCCTACGGAAAATCGACTGCATAACATTGCAACTTCTGCGACGCCTGTCCCACAACATGCCTTCCTAGCTTCAAAAAATCCTACAGTAATAAGAAAAAAATTAACAATCATGTTATTAATAAGTCATAAGTAAGATAATTTTTAAGTTTAGCATAATTAGATTTTGTACCATAATCGGAAGGTCTAGTGATAAGTTCATACAGAGGTTTGTAGATATCAAATATCACCAATTTAAGGTCAGGAAACCTATCTTGCAACTTTTGTGAAGTGAAGTATAGTTTTTGATTGAAGTCAATAGCTACTTTGTTTAATTTTTCCACACATTTGTCGTTGTGGAAGCCATACAAAGTGATAGCTATAGGCAAACAACCTATTGGAGGTAATGTTGCTACACCAATCTTCCTTGCTCCCAATCCATATAAATTCTACAAACATCATTAGAAATACAAAATTAAATCAACTAATTTTTCAACAAAGCAATATATATTTTGTTTTCATTTATTGCATAGTGGAATTCGAACAAACTATTGATAACATATTGATATTATATTCTTTCTAAATTCATATATAATTTCGAACGACAACTATAATAACATTTTAAAGATTTTCTATGACAAAGTTATCAAGGTTGAGAGTGGCTTGCCTGAATAATGTTCGAGTAGCATTGCACAAGAATCTCTAAGAATTGATACGGTGTGTAAACCGCATAAACCGATGGATGTTTGTAATAATTAAATACAAAATCCACTGTTCCGGTAACCAGAAGATATGCAGCACCATTTAAAATTGAAGTCGCATTTAATTGGCCTGCTATTTTCACTAATTCCTTCTGGCAATCCTTGAAATATTCCAGTTGTTGGCTTAGTGAAATCACATTCTACATCCAAGAAACACTCATTATAAGACTTAACTACTAGTATATTCATGTCATGTAACATAAAGATAAAAAAAATAAAAAATAAAAGCAAAAACAGAAGAGGGGGAGCAAGAATTTATGTATTTACGGTTAGCGCGGCTGTGGAATCTGAAGGTGCGTGGAGAAAACACAAGAAGGGGGGTTGAATTGTGTTTTGGATATTTAAAAACTATCCAAGATGTTTAAATCTTTTCAGAATCTTTAAAGCACAGCGGATTATTCACACAATTAACTTATGGCGTTATGAATGATGAAGGAGTAAATGAGAGAGTGAGAGAGAGAAGAACACACAACAATTTATACTGGTTCCCCTCATAAATTGAGAGTACTCCAGTCCCCTTGTTTCCAAGAGAGTTCCACTATAATCACACGGATTACAATAGTTTCTCAAGCACACAAGCTCAAGACTTCCTGCTCTTAGTCACACAAGACTTATAGAGACTTCCTTGCTCTGATCACACAAGATCAGAGACTTCCTTGCTCTGATCACACAAGATCAGAGACTTCCTTGCTCAAGCACACAAGCTTGAGACTTCCTGCTCTAAGTCACACAAGACAGAGAGACTTCCTTGATCTGATCACACAAGATCAGAGGCTTCCTTGCTCAAGCACTCAGGCTCAAGACTTCACTGCTCTAATCACTAAGACTGAGACTTACGTGCTTCTACACTAAGCAGAAGACTTTCTTGCTTCTACACTAAGCAGAAGACTTACTTGCTTCTACACTAAGCAAAAGACTTACTACTAACTTAAGAGCTTAAAACTTATTACAAACATAATAAATTCAGAGGCTCTAAGCTAGTTTCTATGCTCACTTCATTTGAGAGATATTATCTATTACAATTCAAATGCTCACTTTCTTCTGAGAGATTTTATCTAATGTTGAGCGCTAGTCTTCAATTCTTTCTTTGGCATATTTATATGAGTTGAGAAAGACATTGAGACGTTGGAGAAAATCCCGTTGCAACTTGGACAGCTGTAGACATTGAAGATCCGTTGAGTAAAGCAACGTCTTCCTTTGCAGAGAAGCTTCACCTTTGCTGTCTGTCCAATGGTACAGTTATAAGGTACAACTAGCTCCTAGAGAGAGGGATCACATCCTTTGTGACCATTGCATTTTAGTTGACCTTAGAACAAGTCATCAGGCTTGATAAGTTGTAGTTGATGTAGCCCTCTGATGACTGGGAATTTCCTTTGCTTCTGATGAACCTTTGATAACTTGGAGTCTGATTGGTCTTTGAATGGTTGGCCTCTGATAGTCTTTAGTAATTCAGATTCTGAACGCCTTCATCCTCTGAATGCCTTATGACTATCAGACAGCCTCTGAACTCTTGTAGGCTTCTGAACATCCTTGAGCTTCTGAACTCCTCTGAGTCCCTGAACAGCTTTCAGACGTTCTGATCTACTTTGAGCTTCTGAACTTTGTATAGCTTCTGACCACGTTGTAGCATCTGAACTCTTTCAGAGTCTTAAATATTCAGACTTCCATTGGTTTCATCAGAGTTTAAATTAAGTGTGCTCTTGATTAAACGTTGAATTCTCCTGCACTTAATTTAAACATTAGTACCATCAATTGTCCATTTAATACTTTGTTATCATCAAAACTTAAGGGTGTGTATCAACACATATTTTGTTCCAACAGAATCAAGGTATCCAGAGGCAGCCGAGGCAAAGTTAACACCGTTTAAGATGTTGTTTCCTTTGATATTTAAATTCAAGTAAGCTGGTTGGTAAGAACTAAATCCAACAAGTTCGGCTGCAATGAATAAATATATATATATAGATCAAATACTAGTAGGAGAAGAAAAATTAAAAGAATAGATTATTTTGCCCCTATGAAATCGTAACTATCCATCAGATGCATCCATGATTTTACCAATCACCAATTTGCATGCTTACAATGGTGCAATTTGTCGATCAAAATAGGATATTAAGTTTTGTCATTAGACAAAATAAGCGATAAAATAAATGAAGATTTAGACGCAATCATGCAGACTCCATATTATTCCCATGCATCTGTAGATAAATTGTAGGTTATAACTTTTTTGGAGAATGATATATTGTTGGAACAAAATGAGTTTTAATTATAAAACACCCTAAGTTTTGATGATAACAAGGTATTAAATGGACAATTGGTATTACTAATGAATGATCTAGTGTGCAGGAACAAAGTAAAAATGACATCCACGTAGATCATCATTTGAGCATCTGAAGGACACAGTCTGAAGTGTTAAGGCTCTGAAAATGCTGGAAGCATCAGAGCCTCTGAAGAAGTCCTCAGAGGCCAAAGAAAGAAACACAGTCTGAAGCTTGCGTACATCTTCAGAAGATGAAAGAAACGATATCATCAGATCCTGAAGAACTCTCTCTGAAGAAAGACAGCTCATAACCAATGCAATAGTACAACGGTCCTGTCAAAGAGTACAACCGTCTTGTCAACAAAAAGGAGAGTGTACAACCAACGGTTCTTTTATCAACGTCTTTATACCTAGAGTATAAATAGAAGACATTCTGATAGAGAGAAGACTACTGGAAGATCATCTGAACTCAGAAAGATTTAAATCATATTCAAGCTGTGAACTGTGTTATTCTTTCTTGTGTAATATTCTAAGTTAAATATCTTTTGATATTACAGACTCTGAGCTTAGTGTTTAGAGAGTCTTGCTTAGAACTTTCAGTCCTACTTAATCTGTGTATTAAGTTAGTTTGTGAAGTCTCTCTGTCTTGTGTGACTTAGAGCAGGAAGTCTTAAGTCTTGTGTGACTTGAGCAAGGAAGTCTTAAGCTTGTGTGCTTAAGCAAGGAAGTCTCTAATCTTGTGTGATTAGAGCAAGGAAGTCTCTTTGTCTTGTGTGACCTAGAGCAAGGAAGTCTCTTGCTTGTGTGCTTGAGCATTAGGTGTGTAATCTTTGTGATTATAGTAAAATCCCTTGGAAATGCAAGGGGACTGGACTATTCTCGTTTTGTGAGAGGAACCAGTATAAAATTTCTGTGTGTGCTTTTTCTCTCTCTCTCTCTCTCTCACTGTTTTATTTGTGTTTTGTGTTTAGTCTAGTTTCTTATATCCGCTGCATTTCTCTATTCCTTAAAGCAAAAGAATCAATTTTTCAAAACACAATTCAACCCCCCCCCCTTCTTGTGTTTTTCACCTTCAATTGGTATCTAGAGCTCCGGTTCTGTTTTTAATCACTTCACAGTGAGACAGTAAAAGATCTTTGAAAAACACTGTATGTCTGGGGAAACAACATCTACACCTACACCTATTCCTACATCTTCTGTTTCATATCTATCCAACGTTCAATACAACTACGACAACATGACTTCTACCTCTTCAGCGTCTAATCATGATTCAAGCAACAAAAAGGTTCCAATCTTTAGTGGTGATGCTCTAAGATTTGAATGGTGGAAAGATAGCATTTACCACTATGTTAATGGAATTGATGATGAGCTTTGGGACCTAATAGAAGAATGAGTACCTATTGATGGAATAGGTTCTGATGGTAAGATTACTATAGCTCAGAAAAGAGCTCTACCTGATGAAAACAATAAGATTTTTTCTAAACACAACAAGGTCAAACAAATCATGATGTCAGCAATATCTCATGATGAATATACCAAAATCATGGATAGATCTACAGCTAAAGCTATGTATGACTCTCTATGCTCAAACTATGATGGTAATAGGCGAATTCAGAATGTCAAAGCAAGACTACTGGTTCAGCAGTATGAGCTTTTTACCATGAAACCTGATGAAGACATTGAGACCATGTTTTCTAGATTTCAGACTCTGGTGTCTAGCCTCAGGATTCTGAATAAAAGTTATACAACCTCTGATCATGTGTGGAAGATCCTGAAAAGCTTGACTGACAAATGGAGACCTAAGGTCACAGCTATTGAGGAAGCTAAGGATCTTGAGAAAATCTCTCTTGAATCACTTATCAGCAATCTCAAGAGCCATGAGATGGTATTAAATGCTGATGCAGTGAAGAAGAATGAAAGATCAGTAGCTTTAACTTCAACCAAGAAATCTTCAAACGCTGTCAAAGCTAAAACTTTGGAGGTTGAGGAGGATTCTTCCTCAGATGATCAAGAAGAAGATGAAGAACTTGCCATGTTCACCAGAAACTTTCAAAAATGGGCAAGGATGAGTAAGAGTCGTAAAGGAAATAGCTCAAGGAACACTCCCAGCAGAGAAGAGAAGAATTGCTTCAAGTGCAACAAACCAGGACATTTCATTGCTGAATGTCCTGAAGCTTCATCAAAGGACAAGAACAAGAAGTTCAGCAGCTACAAGAGGAGATTTCAGAAGAGCTTAATGGCAACATTTGAAGATCTGGAAGCATCCTCAGATAGTGATGATGAATAAGCAAATATGGCTCTGATGGCTACAGCTGATGAAGACTCTGAAGGATCAGACTCTGATGAATCAGACTCTGATGAATCTGAACAGGTATTTTTAAACTATTCTAAAGAACAACTCTTAACCTACCTTGGTATGTTTTAAGCAAGTTTGCTGAATCATCCTCTAAACTAAAACTTTTAAAAACACAAAAGGATGAGTTAGCAAAGAAAGCTGAACATTTTCAAGCTCTATATAAAAAATCTTTAATCAAAATTGAAGAACTTGAAAATGGGTGCACAAGATGTAACAAACCTACTGATGAGCATGAGGTTGCTCTTCAGGAATTTGTTCATCAGAACGTCAACAAAAGTAAAATGGCGTCTATGATTTATAATGTTTGTAAAAATGTAGGTGAAGGAATTGGTTACTCATATGGTAAATCATATGGGAAACAAAATCCTTACATTAGTTTAAATAATATTCCTGATAATCTTTATTCAACCTTTGTGCCTGAGAAAAACAAAGGCAAAACTATGATTGTTTCAGACTCTGAAGGTATCTCTGGGGTCTGCAAGACAAGCTCTGAAGTTACTTCAGAGGCTGATTCTCAGAACCTCAAAGAGAGCAACTCAGGACCTAAGTACTCAGAACCTGATACTATCAAGTCTAAGACTCTGAAAACTTTGGGACTCAGAAGCTCATCCAATCAGACTCTAAAACAAACTAAGCTGATGATAAATAATCAACATAAGACTCTCATAAGCAAAACTAATCCTAGATTAGAAAAGCAATCTAAGTCCTATAGTGATTATCAATCAAAGCCTAGATTTCAAAATCAATGGACTAAGAGGGTCAATTTTCAAAGACCAAATTTTCAAAGGAAATTCTTTAATAGTCCACAAAGTTTTTCACAGAGGCAAAGAAGAACTAAAGGTTATAGAACTAACCAAACTGGACCCAGAAAACAATGGGTACCAAGATATAAAATTGTCTCCTATTCAGATTTTCATTGTAGGAAAAATCATTTCAAATCAGATGAATGGAAGCAAGTGATCAGCTATGGAAGAAAAGCTTATGTTCCAAAACATTACTTTACTTCCAGAGCTGCTGAAGTGGACAAAGCAAATGATTATTGGAGAGAACTTCACAATGAATGTAGAGGATATTATTACAATGATTGACCTTGTTTATTCTACAGCTATCCAGACTGAAAGAAAATAGTAATCAATCATGGTATCTGGATAGTGGATGCTCAAGGCACATGACTGGTAATAAGAAATTGTTCACATCATTGAAACTTGAAGATGGTGGAACAGTCGGCTTTGGAGGAAACCAAAAAGGCAAGATCAAAGGTACAGGTATTGTAGGTAACTCCTCTCTTTCAATTAATAATGTTTGGTTTGTAGATGGACTTAAACACAACCTATTTAGCATCAGTCAATTTTGTGACAATGGGTTTGTGGTCAACTTTGATAAAGGGTTATGTACTGTAATTAGAGAATCTGACAAGTCCATAGTGTTCAAAGGCAAGAGAATATGCAATGTTTTTAAAGTAAACCTTTCTGATTTGGCAGACCAAGAGGTAAAATGCTTGCTAACTCTGAGTGAAGAGAAGTGAGTATGGCATAAAAGGTTAGGTCATGCTAACTGGAGGTTAATCTCTAAGCTTAGCAAACTTGACCTTGTCAGAGGCCTACCTAAGCTACACTATCACTCAGATGCTCTTTGTGGATCCTGCCAAATAGGAAAGAGTGTGAAAACCTCTTTTAAACCAAAACATGTTGTCTCTACCTCTAAGCCCTTAGAGCTGCTTCACATTGATTTGTTTGGTCCTGTAAGTACAGCCTCAATCAATGGGAAGAAATATGGACTAGTCATTGTTGATGATTACAGTAGATGGACTTGGGTTAAGTTCCTCAGAAATAAGGATGATGCATATGATGTCTTTAGCAGTTTCTGCACACAGATACAAAAAGAAAAAGGTTTACACATTTTGAAAGTTAGAAGTGATCATGGTGGTGAATTTGAAAATGAAATGTTTGAAAAAATTTGTGAAAAATATGGCATCAACTCCACAACAAAATGGAGTTGTAGAAAGAAAGAATAGAACTCTGCAAGAAATGGCCAGAACCATGATGCATTTGAGAGGCTTATACTCAACCACAAAAATCAACTTGAGAGTTGATGTTTGCACTACATTATAAAGGCTATCTTTGTCACATCTCTAACCAATGTGGAACTTCTAACACTAAATATGAGATCATGTTGAGAATATGGATTAGGACTCGTAGTTTATCTTGCAGATTATCCACTTCACAGTTAACTAAAAACAAAAGAAAGAGTTTCATTACTTTAAAATAAAAAAGTTTTGCAAATTCAACCTAGTAAAAGCCGACCAAATCCGGTAGCCGTTTATAATAATATAATAATAGTAGTAATCTAGTATCATATATTATATCAATAACTTATTAAAAAAATATATTAAAATCGACATACACACAAATCTATATATAGTCCAAGTTGAATTGCACAATTCATCAAATCAAAACAATTACATTTGCTAGCTAAATATTCCTTTGATTGAGATTTTACTTAGAGAGAAATAGATTTCAAGTTTTGATCAAATGGCTTCTTCTGGTGTAGTCTTGATTCTTGCAATTTCAATGGTTTTGTTTTCGTCAATTGCATTAGCAACTGATCACATTGTGGGTGAAGATAAGGGCTGGACCGTTGATGTCAATTACACTCAATGGGCATCGGAGATGGTTTTTCGTGTTGGTGACAACCTTGGTATGTAAAAGGAAAAATTAAGTTTTCAATTGGTTTAATATAATTAACTTTTTTAAGAACTTAAGCTAGTATTAACTAATTATGTTTCATTTCCTTCTTTTAGTTTTCAACTATGATCCTTCAAAACATAATGTTTTTAAGGTGAACGGAACACTCTTCCAGAGTTGTACTTTTCCACCAGCAAACGAAGCACTTTCTACGGGAAAAGATATCATTCAACTAAAAACTGAAGGAAGAAAGTGGTATGTTTGTGGTATAGCTGATCATTGTTCTGCTCGTCAAATGAAATTTGTTATCACGGTTTTACCAGAAGGTGCACCTACTCCTTCTCCTCCACCTTCTTCGTTGGCTCACTCGGTTGTATCATATGTGTTTGGAGTCGTCATGGCAACCATGGTTGCAATTGGAATCATCTTTGCATGAGAGACTTGGGAAATTTTATATTGTTATTAACACAAGAGTTTGAGTTAGCTTCTTGGCAAGATATATTGCCATACTTGTTTACATTTTTTGTATTAATTTGTTGATTTATTGATGATTGGTGAATTGAATATGGTGGTGGTAGGTGTATGCACATATATATATTTTCGGAGTTTTATATGCTCTTCAATTTAAAATTTCTCTTATGTGTGTTTAATTTTATTAGACATTTTAATATTAAAAAATAATAGTAATTTGAGTAATTCACTATCCAATCCAATTTAACCCATAAGTTAGCGCATTTATCGAATCCAACCCAATACTATAATAGGTTGTTATGTTATGTGAGAACTTTTGTTGTGGGGTTGCTGCAAAATAAAATAAGAAACTGAAGGAGAAGATAATTGAGTTGTTAGTGTTGCATGAAGAAAATTCCAAAGCGTGTATTACACTAGACTTTAGGTTCAATTCGCCCCCACCAATCTATATGTATTGGATGCAAATGGGTTTACTGGCGAATTCCCTTCAGAATACTTTGGAAACCTTAAAGAGAATTGCACAATCTCTCTAAGCGTATCTTTCAATAGTATTTTACAAAGCTATGATTCCTTTACTTGCTCTCATGCATTAGAGAAGAAAAGGATGATTTAGGATAATGTAAATAGCAGAGAAATTAATAGGAATTTCAGATCTGTTTACTGATTCTAAGTCTCTATATTTATAGAGAGATTAGCATCACTTGGTGAAGAGAAAGATCCCTTAACACCAAGTCTGTACTGGTTTAATTCAAATGTTATTACTGTTGCCGTTCATAACTTTTCATGTCCATTGCTTTGGTTCAGTTGGCAGGCGTGTCTATCCAACAATGAAAGGTTGCAAGTTCGACTCCTCACTAAGCCACTTTAATCAACATGACATTTTATGAACCATTAATTATTATAACCAATACTGTATTGTATATTTCCAAGTAAATATATATTTTGGAAATATCTCTCACAATCCCCCACCATTTACAAAATATACTAAATCGCATAATTTTGGAAATATCATGGTTTCAGATAATGGTATCTCACGATTTGAACCATTACTTAGTAAGTTAAATTTTCACTCATCCCCAAATAGATTGGTAGACAAGTTTTGAACCAACAATTCATTAGAACAAGTGTGCATAACTTACACATGAAATCTCGGTACTATCGAAAGAATTATAAAGACCACTTCATTCTCATATAGGTAGACTATATCAGGAATGCACCCATAATTATGCATTCCAGCAAATATATGCTATATGTCTATTAAGAGAAAAATCTCATCCTACCCCTTGTAGTCTTATGGTCCAAGTACTTTTACCCCTTGGGATGTATTTATTGTCAAGTACTTCAATCACTCTAATAGTGTACTTTCATCATTGAACTCAAGACTTGATTTTACTCAAGTGTGAGTTGAGTTTCCACAATTGGTGATTAATTAGATCCGGGTTTGTATCACATCCCTAATGATGTCTTCAATGTTCTTAACATCATATCTGAAAACACCATATCCTTGTCAATCATTTCGTCAAATAATTGCAAGATTTTCCACTTTAATAACTTTGAATATTCAATCACTTACATAGGCCCTTTATAATATTCTTGATAGTTTAACCACCAACTATCCATGACTTTGAGTCATTCAATTATATACAAAACTCATTTTAAATCATACCACATTTGTTATTAAAACAAACCTTTTAACAACAAGCATTTCGATTTAAAGTTTCACTTTTGTTTAATACGTACTGCACAATTCATTCAATATACTAAGCATGTATAATAATTATCAACATGATAAACAAACTTTCCAATAATCAACAATAATCATTATCATAAAATTATAATAATCAATCATGAGTCAGACATGTTAATCATACATATATAAAATTAAATTAAATCTAAAACACTTAGAATTTTAACTTCATGATTCTCTATAGTACATATCATTTTGTTTATCATACACTCACAAACATCAAATATGAAGTTCGTTCGTTCATTCATTCCTTCATTATTATTATTATTATTACATAGATAACTTATAACAATAAGACTTAAATTTTAAAATTTCACATAATCATTATTCTTGATGTTATAAATAGTGTCATTGCAAAACACTACTTATTTTTCTAACATGCAGATTTGATTTCATACAAGTATATCTATTCCAAAATCATAATCATGATACATTTAAAACCACTTTGACTAATGATTAAACCATAAGCATGCATATCGCTATTAAAACATGTATAAGACTATGCACATATTAGTACTATAATAACAACCTGACATCATATATAAGAGGATTTATTGTAAGCAGTTATTAATTAGAATTAATGTGCTGTATTCGAACATCAAATTGAAAAACGGTGATTTCAAGTTCTTTTAAAATTTCTTACGGATTTATCCAAATTTTTTTTTTTTATTAAAATTAATACTTCATGCTTATAGGATTCATGAAAATTAGGCATCAATCTCTATAATTATTAATCAAATACAATAATATAAACACAAATTACAATATCATATTTTATAAAATAATACACACAATAAATTATACAATACATATACAAATTCTTAACTACTTACAAACAGACACACTTAATTTACAATTTTCCCAACATCGGGTACATAATATATTATCTTAAGGGTGAGTAATTTCTAGAAGTGACTTCTATGCAACAAGCTGATCCTTTTGAGCACTAGAGTTCTTCTCTTTGTTCTGTTTTTTCAAGAACCTGCATTCACTTTTGAAATGTCCCGGTTTGCCACAATGGAAGCAACTTCCTCTCTTCCTTTTCCTTTGTCCATTTCTATTGTTATTGTCATGAACATCTTCACCGTCTATATCCATATTGTCATTGGATTTACCGGACTTTCCATCCACCATAACATATGCCTTCTCATGAGTATATTGGTTTTTAGTATCGTCATGTTTTCGATATTCTTCTTCTAAACGAAGGTGATTTCCCAATTCCTCAACGGATATGTCTTCCTTTTTATGTTTTAAGGATTTTTTAAATTCTTTCCATGATGGAGGAAGTTTATCAATTATGGAAGACACAATGATGGTTTCATCCATGTTCATATTATGTTGTTTGTAATTATTAAGAATCCGTTCAAGTTCATTCATTTGTTCCATAACGGATCTATCGTCTATCATTCTATAATTATTAAATTGGGAAACAAGAAATTTCTTACTTGTTGCATCTTCAATCATGTATCTTGCCTCGAGTATGTCCCAAAGTTCTTTGGCGGAAGCACTGCTTTGGTAGATATCGAATAACGAGTCCGACAAGCCATTTAGAATATGTCCCATGCAAATGTAGTCATCATTATCCCATTTTTGTATTTCTCTTGTTTGTGCAATTGTTGTTTCTTCCATCTCCAACGGCCTTCCGGTGTTTAGAACATATGCCACCTTCAAAGTAGTAAGGAGAAATTTCATCTTTTTCTGCCATCGGTTAAAGTAGCCTCCTTCGAATTTCTCCAATTTCACAAAGTTAGTTGTCATTTCTTTGAGTGATGCTGCCATTGATTAAAGATAATTGAACCTAAAGATTGTGAGAACTTTTGTTGTGGGGTTGCTGCAAAATAAAATAAGAAACTGAAGGAGAAGATAATTGAGTTGTTAGTGTTGCATGAAGAAAATTCCAAAGCGTGTATTACACTAGACTTTAGGTTCAATTCGCCCCCACCAATCTATATGTATTGGATGCAAATGGGTTTACTGGCGAATTCCCTTCAGAATACTTTGGAAACCTTAAAGAGAATTGCACAATCTCTCTAAGCGTATCTTTCAATAGTATTTTACAAAGCTATGATTCCTTTACTTGCTCTCATGCATTAGAGAAGAAAAGGATGATTTAGGATAATGTAAATAGCAGAGAAATTAATAGGAATTTCAGATCTGTTTACTGATTCTAAGTCTCTATATTTATAGAGAGATTAGCATCACTTGGTGAAGAGAAAGATCCCTTAACACCAAGTCTGTACTGGTTTAATTCAAACGTTATTACTGTTGCCGTTCATAACTTTTCATGTCCATTGCTTTGGTTCAGTTGGCAGGCGTGTCTATCCAACAATGAAAGGTTGCAAGTTCGACTCCTCACAAATCGCAACTTTTTGTTAATTTGAATTTTGATAAATTAACAAATAAAACACAAAATTGCAAAACACGGGAATCGAACACAGTTCTTTCATATTGTTGATCACACACTAAGCCACTTTAATCAACGTGACATTTTATGAACCAATTATTATAACCAATACTGTATTGTATATTTCCAAGTAAATATATATTTTGGAAATATCTCTCACATGTTATTGGACTTAATTCAAAAGTTTTGATCAAACTCAACCCAATCTCAAGCAATAAGTTTTCTATCCAAAATAATAGTTTTGATTGCTTAGCATACTATTCAAGTTTCAACATCATACCACACGGTTCTTCACAATGTTATGAATGAGATTGTACACGGCGAGACAGCTACAAACAACTTTGTTTTACAATTGGTGGACAAAGTCATTGCTTCACCAGTGGAAAATATAAAACGTTTGAAGTGCTAAAACATGTGGCACTACTCTGAATGCGGTGGAGTTGGCATAAAAGAACACAACGTTTACATCTGGTTGCACTATATGTGAAACAACCGCAAAAGATTGTGATAGTGTCGGATGATAATTTTGATGGGGTGGTCAGAGTGGACCTTCAAGTGCTTAAACAAGTTTGGGCTGAGGAGAAGAAAAAGAAGAAGAAATTAGTTAGGAGTGTTGGGCAGTTACATAACACTGGTTTTAGGGGTATCACATCTAACATGTCCCTATAAAATAGGAGGGGAATTGACAAACCGGAAGTTAGAATTTTTTGCAAATTCTCTTTGTATTTGTAGGGATGGTTATTTTCTAGTAGTGGCCGCTAATCCATACCAGTTTTAGGGGTACACGTATGGTACGCACCGAAACTATACTAGATTTTTAACAAAATAAATAAATTCATATGCGGGGTACATCAAACACAAAAGATACTTTTATTTTCTTCGGTCTTTTATCGAAAAGAGTAAAATTTATAATGAAGGAGCAACAAAATGTAAGATATTGGTGGAAATGAACGAAATCTATTTAATGGAGCCAATATTTTTGAAGTTGCTAGACTTTCTCTCAATAAACTTGAACTAAAGACAGCTTTTTTTTTTGAGCAAATTGCTTTTAAATTTTGATGTTTTGTTGTCATTTGAATTACTTCTAAAAGTATGATTATTTTTTTAAGTTTATAATTATATATATATATATATAAGTACAGGCACCTTAGTTTTTAAAAAAATACCGAATTACGTACCAATACCTGGGTACCGTACTTGGGCACCATATTTTATGAGAATCATATTTTAGAGTGGCCGGCTGCTAATCCTTGGATAAAAAACTATCTCCTAATCATTAAATGTAATCTTAATCCGGCCTTACCTAACATAAAGTCCTAATGATCAATTCTAGTTATAATATCTCCATCACATATATATTGGATTAATTATTTGATTAATCAAAATATGGGTTGGCATTAACAATTATTTATTGCTTCAAAAAAAATTATTTATAAATTATAGTCAATTGTAAATATGTATCGATTATTAATGATGAATATTTTTTTTCTTTATATTATAAGATTAATGCTGAATAGTTTGTTATACTTTTGTTTTTAAGGTTTATGTACAATTTTATATTTTGGACATTTGAATTTTATCATATTAATTATAAGTTTTATCGCATTTGTAGACATTAGAATGTCTTAATTATAACTTATTAATTATAAGTTCTGTAAAAAAAAAAAAAAAAGAATGTCTTATGATATTAACACAGGTGTTGTTACATTTGCAGATTTATCTTTCTTAATTTTTAATAAATTTGAATATGTAATAATTTTTATTGACGTGTTATACCAATTTGAATGAATGAATGAATATTCTTATTGTTAGTTTAAAAAATAAATAGTTTCATTTTTTCATATATATCGTACAAAAGTCTATGTACACTTCTCTTTTTCAATTGTAATCTTATGCAACAAGTTTGGAGAAGTACTTATAATTGGTTGAGTTGTGCATATTATCATTATGAGGAAGGATGGAAGCATTTCAACTTCATTGATAGTAATGTTAAATCAAAAAAAGGGATTGAAGTGAAACACTTGATTTATTCATTTTCGATAAGTAGTGAAACACTTGATTTGGTTTGCAACAACTTGGTGTGCTTGAAGGTTGCGTAATAACATTGTCTTTAGGTGTGCTATAGCCGATTATGCTCAGTTTCTTAGTTTTGATTTATTGGTCGTTCGGGTGGACATTGTTCCTATTTGTATTTCAATTGGTGTGTTAATCTCTTAGAATGTTTACTTAGTATTTACGGGATTTTGTTGTATTGTAAGGATTTGAGTACTTCTTATGCTCTTTATTAATATAATATTTGCTTATAAAAAAATAAAAAATAAAAATCTCTATGTATAAAGTCTAAATTATAGAACTCACTTCACTTGAAAGGAATGTTGATTGCCTGATGTAGGCATTTCATACTGTATGTTATTTTTAATCTCAACCATTAATTTCGAGATCAAATGATTCAGATTAGATAAAGACAAAATTAATTCTAATTAATTTGAAACGTCAAATGTTAGATCAGACAGTTTGGACGGATAATAGCGTATTACGTCAAATTCAAATCGCACTAAAGTGACTTAAGAAATAGGGGTGAAGTTTTTGTAACTTTACTCCTATCCATCACTTTTTATAAACCATACGTTGGAACATAGATAAAAAAATACTTTAAAGTTAGATTTATTTATACAGACTAATTAAATTTTAATTGGTTTGATTTAATTTTTAGTGTTTTTTAGAAATAAATATGTAACCAAAAAAAAAACGAAACTAAATTGAATTAATTGATTTGATTTGGTTCAGATGATTGTTTAAAACGCTTCTTTTTTCAAACAATAAATTCATCCTGGGTATTCTCTGCTATCAGTTTTTTTATACGAAAACTTCAAATTAAATAAATTATACAACATAGTCAAAACCAAATAAACTAACATAATTTTATTTGCTTATTTTATTAGACAATGTTACATAATACAAAAGCAAATAAACTAACATAATTTTTTTTCTTTTGTAAAAAAATATTCATTTTCATACGTTGTTATACACTAAATTAACCATATTATTTCTTCTGATATTTATAAAAATATGATTAATAAGTGGTTCGATTCGGTTCACCGGTTCATCAATTTTTAAAATTAAAAAATCAAACCAAACTAATTCAGTTTTTTCGGTTCAAATCCAATTTTTTATCCGAACCAAATTAAACGGTTAATTTTTTTATTTGAATTGATTTAATTTATCGGTTTAATTGGTTTTTTCTAAACGGCTTACATCCCTATATATATATAACATAACATAGCTCAATAGAACATGCATATTATAGCTAAGTAGTTAATCAATTTCAATGGAGAAATATGGAACACATATGCTTTTTTTATTCCTTCTTATTCTATTCCTTCTTTTCATTTTCACAAAACAACCAAGTTCCAGTGCTTTTAGTAACAGTATGGTGGATGAGGAGGTACTAAATGAACGCCAAAATCATGTACAAAAATCAATGACAAATTATGAGTATGATCATACACCTTCTAGCTAGTTCACTCAAATTTTGTTTATAGTATGAATTTTTAATTATTTTTAAATCGAATTTCAATTTTATGTTACTTTTTTGACAAATTTATTTATTATAATTGTCCTTTGTTCATTCTAGTCTAGCTGAATTTTTATTTTTTTTATAGACAAATATTAGTTAGCGATTATGCTAATTTTTTTGAGTTTAAACTATGACATTCCGCTTAAAACTCTTTCGATGTCCCTTAGCTATGATCTTTTGGCCGATCATATGTTTGTTCTTTTTACATCGACACGATGACACTTACATATTTGGTTTTTGTAATGGTGTTAAGTAGTGAAACAATGTTGGAGAAGGAAGATGATGAATGGCAAATAGTGGGAAAAAAAGGAAACCAATTTGTGGTGAATAATCAACCTTTCTATATAAATGGATTCAATGCATTCTGGTTGATGGTTTTTGCTGCAGATGACTCCACCAAAGGAAAAGTGACTGAGGTCTTCAAACAAGCTTCCTCATTAGGTATGACAGTTTGTAGGACTTGGGCTTTCAATAATGGTCAATGGAGAGCCCTACAAAAATCCCCTTCGGTTTATGATGAAGACGTCTTCAAGGTATTTCTTAATTTAACGAGTTTAACTTGAATACACCGTTAGTTTTATACTATCAACAAATCACAACCAATCAAATAAATAATTTTAAAAGCATTCACGAATAAAGGTCAAATGTTTATAATGATATAGCGATTTTTTTTTACACTAAATGATATAATAGTTATAATTGATTAACAATGTAAGTACATTTTTATACTATCAATGTAAGGTTATGCATATTGTCAAAAAAAAGTAAGGTTATGCAAAAAAAAAAATCATAATAGATAGCTAGATAGGTTAGTTATTAGCAGGCCCGATAGAGATGTCAACGGGACAAAATATAGTTGTGAGTACTTTACCACCATCTAAAATATTCTAATTTCCGTTCCCATTTTCCGCTTAGGGGAATATTCTTCCTCCATCTTCAACCCCGCAAATGCTCACAGTTTTCACGGGGATCTATCAACATTAAAAGAACGGTCAAATTAGAAAGAAAAAAAAATAGTTGTAAAAAAAAAGTTTATTCATAAAATAAATAAAATACTTGAATATATATTATAAAGTGTTGGAGAGGGATAACATCTCGTCTCTATCCCTAAACCTCCCTCGGCGGGGGAGAGGAGCCTTCGAATTTCCAAACACACACACAGAGAGAGAGAGAGAGAGAGAGAGAGAGAGAGAGAGAGAGAGAGAGAGAGAGAGAGAGAGAGAGAGAGAGAGAGAGAGAGAGAGAGAGAGAGAGAGAGAGAGAGAGAGAGAGAGAGAGAGAGAGAGAGAGAGAGATGCATGCCCTTTTGAAAGAAGGATAATAGCTAATAAGTCTAGAAAAAACAAAAGAGAAATACGATGAATATGTTTCAAAAATATTAGAAGGATGACCCTTTTTAAATAACTAAACGGTATTTTTATTTTATTGATTATAGTATGACTATTTTTTATGTTAGTTATAAATATAAATGATTACTTTTATGTTATTGGTAATATTTTCACATTAAATAGAGGATTATTCTCTTGAAAAAAATTTTGCGTTTTTTTTATTGGGATCCATTTTTATTATTTGACTTAGACCTCTAAATAGTCGGCACCTGCCTAATAAGCATTTATAATGTAAATTTTACTAATTTGAGTGGCAGGCCTTGGACTTTGTGGTAAGTGAAGCAAAGAAAAACAAAATCAGGTTGATATTATCATTGGCAAACAATTGGGATGACTATGGTGGCAAAGCACAATATGTGAAATGGGGCAAAGAGGCTGCTGGCCTAAACTTGACTTCTGATGATGACTTCTTCTCACATCCAACCCTCAGAAGCTACTATAAATCCTATGTTAAGGCAAGTTCCTTTGCTAAAAAAAAATCCAAAAAATAAATAAATTATACTTGCAAGTATATTCAAAATGATTAGATAAAATATGGTATTTCCAATTTTACCCTTCCTTTTTGTTTTAAATTAAATTACTATTTATTATGGGTAAAAGTGAAACTAAGCGTAAAATTGGAATATTGATAATAAATATAAGGGTTAAATATGTTTTTTTAGTCACTACATTTTGCGAAATTGTTAGAATGGTCCCTATATTCTAAAAATGGTAAAAAAAAACCTATACAATTTTCTGTTATCAAAATTAGTCCAATCCGTCAAGAATAGTCTCTACATTTTGCAAAATTATCAAGAATAGTCCCTACCTTTTAATGTTTTTAGTCCCTATATTTTGCAAAATTGTCAAGAATAGTCCCTACCTTTTAATATTTTTTGTTTTGACACATACCTTTTAATATTTTTAGTCCCTACATTTTGCGAAATTGTCAAAAACGATCCCTACATTTTATGCCACAAAAGCTTTCTTAATGGATTGGACTAATTTTGACAACGGACAATATTTATGGGTTTTTTTTTACCATTTTTAAAATATAGGGACCATTTTAAACAATTTCGCAAAATGTAAGAACTAAAAATATATTTAACCCTAAATATAATGACTATATTAATTTTTGCTTATATTTGTGACTTTCAATATTTTTGTTTTGTCGCTTATATATGAGACTGGAGGGAGTATTTCTCGATACTAAGTTGAATTTCACTGTGTAGACTGTGCTCACTAGAGTTAACACATTCACAAATATCACTTATAAGGAAGATCCTACAATTTTTGCCTGGGAATTGATGAATGAGCCTAGCTGCTACTCAGATCCTACAGGTGATAAGTTACAGGTTTGCCCCTTGTAAACTTCTTCTAGCCTCCAAATCTTTTTAAGGAGATTGTCCCTTCCATATAGCAACTTGTTCTTTCCAACCATGATATCATGTAGTTACAAGTTACAACACTCAACTCAAATACTTTTCACTTGTGAATATAAATTCTAGCTTTGGATACAAGAAATGGCATTTCATGTGAAGAAAATTGATCCAAAACACCTAGTGGAGATTGGACTAGAAGGATTTTATGGCCCCTCAACACCTCAGAGAATTCAGTTCAATCCAACAACTACATCTGAACAAGCTGGAACTGATTTCATCAGGAACCACCAAGTTCTTGGTATCGACTTTGCTTCTGCTCACATATATACTGACACTTGGTAAGTATGTCGAATTTTTCTACTATTTTCTAGTATGACATGAATAGTAAAAAGTTTCTAACTCAGTCAATTATCTTGTTTAAAGGATTTCACCACAAATTGCTGATACACATATCCCATTTATAATATCATGGATGGAGGCACACATAGAGGATGCTGAAAAGTATCTCGGAATGCCGGTTGTTTTTACTGAGTTCGGCTTATCTTCAAAGGATTCTGGCTACAATTCAACATATAGAGACACAGTAATAAGCACTGTGTACAGTTCAATCCTAAACTCAACAAAGAAAGGAGGGAGTGGTGCTGGAAGCCTTTTGTGGCAGATGATTCCTGAAGATACAGATGCATTGGATGATGGTTATGCTATTGTTTTCTCGAAGTCTCCTTCAACTTCAAGAATCGTATCTCTTCAATCTTATAGGCTTGGTTTGTTCAAATCCTAGTGTTCTTCCAAATGCAATTGGAGTTGTAAGAAGATGAAAATGTTGGAGAAGATACTATATCATAGTAAACTCTATCTTGTAATTAGCTATGGCCATATATAATCATGCATGTATAACAGTATAAGTATCTGTTTGTATTAACTTCAATTTATGTACATGTCACAAGTTGTTTCCATAAGCTTTCTTAAACAGTTTCACAAGTATTTATACCAGTAGGTAAATTCAAATAAGTCAATCAAAACAGACCAAAAAATTATAAGCATCTCACTTTGTGCTAAAGCTGAATTTTGAAAGAACTGCAGCTGCCTGATCACCGCCTAGAAGAAAATAAGGATGCCTCAAAGCAGAAGCAGCAGATAAACGCCGTGTTCTTTCGGAACTTCTCTTGGAGATAAGCTTTGATGCTAAGTCCCATCCTCTACCAGAATCGCTGTCAAGTATTTCGGAGTTAGACTTCATTCGAGTAGAGTCTCTCCATTTGTTTAAATCATATCCAAATGTCCTCATTTCCAAATTGAAATTCTTTAAAGCAGCTTGAGACCTTAAAGTTGGTATTGCCATTTGCAAGAGTACAATCCCAGCAGAATACATATCAAAGAGATCAGGACTGTTTAACTGCAACAGTAATCACAGATTTTCACTTTAGTACTTAACTTATATATTTGAAATAGATAAGGAAGAGAATATGCATGTTGCATTAATTGTGTTTTGCTTGATTAAGAGTCAGTTTAATAAAAATCTCAAGAAGTGCTTATGAAAAAAGGGAAATCAAAAGAATCTTGCAATAACTAAGTGTTTTTTAAACAACAGCTTTTCGTATAAGTTGAAATTCGGTTCTATAGTTCAGTTTTTCAGAAGCTATCTATTTAGATAAACAACTTAATCATGTGTTTATGGTATAAGTGCTTATATTGAAGAGTTTTCTATAACTAAAGATAAGATATAGGCAAACTGTTTTCATATAGGCTATAAATTGTTTTCATAAGTAATCTTGTAGAGTTTATGGAAATAAGTTGAAAACAGCATACAGACATGTTTATAAGTTGTTTCCATAAGCTCTCCCAAACAGTACTACAGGTGCTTATGCCAGTAGATAAGCTCAAATAAATCAATCAAAGCAGGCCTTCTCTATAAACATCTAAAAGCTTAAAGCATTCTTCCGAGTGAAGAAACATTAACTTATTTGGATAATGAAGCTTTCATATGCTAGAAGCCGACCTAATTAGTAAATTATACCACAATCTGGACATTCTTGCCGATGCAAACACTATAGGAAAAGGGAGAATATAAATCCTTCTAAACATATTTCAAATTAAGGAACATTATCCAAAATAGTACTTAATGTATTCTTAAACCACGTTATTTTACTAATAACAATCTATAACATGTTCATAAGCTATTTTCAACTTACTTCCATAGACTGTCCATGATAGCTTATGAAAACAACTTATAAGTTGTATGAAAACAATTTGATTTGATTTTATCTATGATATACGCTTATGTTATAAGTCCTTAATAAGGTTGTTTATCCAAATATGACATATATAAAAAAGATAACAGAAACTAAACCTGCCACAGGATTGGTGAAAGTAGAGCTGCAATTGGCTCTGGAGGAAGACTTTGTGTTTCTTGTGGTAGCACATATAGTTCAGGGGGACAGTAATCAGGATCCAAAGGAGTATAATTTGGAACAAAATTCTTTCCAATTCTAAGGTCTGTTGCTGCACCAAAATCAATGAGTTTGATCTGCCCTTTTCTTGTAACAACCAAGTTGGAAGGCTTTACATCCCTGTGAACAATGCCAGTGTCATGAATTTTCTTAAGAGATGTAATGATTTGACGCATTATTTGCTTGATGATCAATGCATTTCTTTTAGAAGAATCTACACCTTGCAAGACTCTTCCAAACATGACAGACTCTAAGTTTGAAGGGAAGTTTTTATCTGTCATGTAATCAGCAAGTGTACTGTCTCCCTGTGATATGGACAACCCTGCAAGCAATTAGTGTATAAATAAATAGTTGGTAATTTATTTTCCTAAATTATGTATATGTAACATGAAATTCATTCAAATAAAGAATTTGACAGTGTAAAAAAGTTTTAGACCCATATAATATATTCAATCATATCTCTCACCAAGTTTAGGAAATAATACTATCAGTGTCATCAGTAGTAGATTAAGGAATATAGTGAAACGCCAACAATTGCCGCTACATCAGATAGCAAAATCTGGAATAGCGGTCATTATTTCCCTAATAGCGAAACTAGGATAGCGTCGTGGTTTTCACAGCGGATTCATCAAAGTCTGCTACGCAATAGTGCTGTAGCGCCACTATTTGATAACATTTGGTGAAATATGATTGGACGTTTGTGTAAAACATTTTTATAATATTTGTGCATAGTTATTAGATCTTAGATAAATGAAGGGGCATTTTAAAGCCAACACTCAAATTCAGTTCACCGTGATGCATAGATAATCTATGGATAGAGTTGATCAAAAGGAAAATTAGGAAGAGCACCTCAAATTTCCAAACAAGCCATTTTCCACCTTTTGTGAATTGTGAATTGCTTTTATCAGCTACAAAACTTCCAAGGAACTTGGCACATGTTTCAGGAGCTGCTCTAGAGAGTCTGTAATTAAACCACTCTTCAAAATCACCAAATTCTTTAGCCCCTTCAATTCCAACCTTTACCTGCATTTTCCATCAATCAGCTCCTGCTTTTGCTTTCTAAATAAAACCAGGAAAAGAGAATAAAATACATACATCTTATGTAACTAATTTTAGTCATTATAAAAATTTATGCATTTTACCAACACGATGTTGGGAGAATTGATAACGCAAATCTCTCCCAGGGAAAGAATCTGAGTTCGATTCCTGGAATCTCCCATTTAGAAGATAGCCCAACCCCGCATAAAAAACCAGATGTTCTGTTGCCGACTCAAGGATTAGTCTCATAGCAGACCCAAAGAGGCCTAAGCCTAGATACCTTATTAAGCCTACCGGAAATTATAGGTACTTCAAGATATATATATATATATATACACACACACACACAAACAATTGCATCAGATTCAAGTACAGAAACAAGTATAACCATTGGATTAGTAAGTATTAGAGAATAATTGAACATTTAATCTCAAATTATACCTTTTTAAGAATGACTTTATCCTTAGATTTGACATCTAACTTGCCTCTTTCACTCTCTTTTATCTTTGTTACCAAAACAGCAGAATAAACAACACCAAATGACCCTTCTCCTATCTTACCACCAATCAAGAAATCACTTCTCTTCATGTTTCTCCTTCCAGATAAACTATCCAAAACCAATTGCATTGGAGCCAAAAGGTATGCATCAATAGCACCAAAAAGAACACCTGGTCTTGCAGTTAAGTATAACCATGATAACCCAACAAAGACCAAAATTTCTAACCTTTGCATGTCTGATAAGTTCTCACTCAAAGTCTGAAACTTATCCAAATAAAAAGTGTTGTTCAATAATATGTCTTTAGGGATGATATCAAAAAATGCACTGCACCTTATAGAATGAGTGTTGTTGAAATGATTTGTTAAGAAAGTATAGTTAAATGAGGTGGTAAATTTTAGAGGAGAGAAGCAGATTTTATTGTGAATGTGTTGAAGTGTAGTTGCAGTTGTTGTAGAGAGTAGGGAAGCCATGATTCTTAGTTCAAGACAAAAGAGACAATGTTGTTTGTGTCTCTCAGCTTGTTTTTCATGTACTTGAAACTTTAAGTTTGAGATAAATAAATGAATAAATAAATAAATAAATAAAATTGAAGTCAGCATAGGTTGTTGTTTAGGCCATTTGTTTCTCATTACTTTATCCACCCTTTTCTATATATATTTTCTTGGTTCAAAACTACTTGAAACCTCATCCAAGAAATCCAAATAATCAAATTGTTCTTGATAAAAATTAAATCGAATACTTTTAGAACACTCATTAAGAAATGAAACATAAAATGTTAATTGAAAAGTGCAACATATTTGTTTTTATTTTTCAACAGAACATTTTTTTTTAACCAACTACAGAACATATTTATGTTGCTCATTTATGATATATATTTGTGTGGCTTCTACAACTGGGGTAGTATGTATGATATATATTTGTCGAGATTAAATGCTATGCACCGACGATATAAAATATTTGTTAGCATGCATCCGGTCAAATCACATCATAGTGCCACTTTTATAAGTTTGTTTCTAAAATATCTCAACTAATATCTACATGTCATAATTTGATTGGATGCACATGTAAAAAAGTGTTACCCTATCAGTGTATACAAATTAAATTCTATATTGTGTGGCTTCTACAACAGGTTATTAACAAGATCATCATCTCACTCGTTACAACAGTTACGACAAGGAGGACCGTGATCTATTTTCAGCATGTACCACGAGTCGTCGCTAGAGCTTCATATGATTTTGAAGTGTTGGTCCACACACCTATAAAATGGTTTCCCCTAGAACTTATCATATTTTTAACAAAGTTTACATAGTAGTAACTTTCATTGGGGACAAAAAATGTAAAAACAAAAATATAACCATGCTAATAATAGATAATAACAGCATTGGATATAGCATAACATACATTGAAATTCAAAAGTAATCATAATCATCTATTGAGGCTTCATTACCAGCACACAATGTCGTAAATTAAGATTAAGATGTTTTAACTTATTTTCTCAAGTTCTAGCAATGTCAGCTCAACAATTGTAGAGCCGCAAGGCACAAGCTGCAAAGTCAGCTAAACGAAATGAAAGGAACGAGGAAAATGTTTCTTGATGGCAATTCATGTGACAGTATATAACTGTTCACTCATCCAAATACAGGTAACTACTATTACTACTACCTAATCACTATAATTATAAGAACGAAAAAGAGTGTTGATAACTTAATCTTAAGCCAATGCCAATGCAAGGTGTGAAATTAGCAAGCAGGGCTATTGTTTTGAAGAAAAGAGGCTGCAGGTCTCACATAAGAGAAATCCTTGAAGGGGTTTCCACCATTTGGGCTTGCAGCTGGTGAATCAACAACAGGCATATCAGTCCAGCGCTTCTCAAAGTTTGCAACACAGTGCTTCCCAGCTACATCTGGCCGAAAGCTTGGTTCGATTTCGCGTGCATCCAACTTCTTCCAATTGATTGGTTTGAACCACTTGTGCCCTTTAATTTCCTCAATCCCTTTAGCTCCACAACCTAACCGCTTTGGTGCCTCCTTCTGTAGTAGCTGCAACACAGAAGGAAAGTTTTATCAATATGATAAGAGATTCTACAGCATTTCAAGAAATATCACACTAGGGAGCATTTGGAAAAGCTCTTTTGAGTTTATCTAACATAAGCACTTACATAAGTGTATGGAAGAGTTAATGAAAATAACCTATTATATGTCTAAGTTATTTTTAACTTATTTTCATAAACTACACCAAACAGCTTATCGTCATAAGTTGTTTTCAGGCTTCAGCTCATTCTCATTTCGATTGTAGAAGTAGTTAATACATAAGCTCTTTCACAATGCACGTTTGTTAAATAAGCACTTTCTATTGTATATCGAAACACAATACGTATTTGCTGATTAAGCACTTTATGTTCCTTTGGTTTAATTTTGGATGGAGGTGTTTGTTGTATGAAAGAATGTCAGTTTGTAGCATTGCATTGTGTATATCAATGGCTGCAATTGACTATGTATTTGCAAAAAAGAAAAAATTGTACATCCAAACGTCCCCTTAGTCTTTGCATGTGATAAAAACTTAGAAAAGCTTTGTCTCGCACAGGCTAGTGGTCAAGCTCAAACAAAACTCTAATTATACGGAGACCCCTCAACGTTGCAAAATTGAAAGTGTTCTAGGGATGCCTAAATAAACAGTTATATTCTTAAGACAAAAAAGTTAAGCAAAGCTTATTATGTTGCAAATAATATAATTTTCAGATGATGATGGATTTGATCTAGGATAATTAATGGAAATGTATATATTTTGTGGACTAGAGATTACCCCTTTCAACAGTGCATGCGCTTCACTTGTCAAATATGCTGGCAGCTTAATCTTATCTTTCACAATCTTCTGCTGAATCTTCTCACGGTTCCCACCACAGAAGGGCGGCTGCAGAGGATGTGAAACAATAAAAACAATCACTTAGCAACTTTAAAAGGAACCAAGAGACTGAGCTTCTAAGTTCAAACTTAACCAATTTAGTTGCTTGAATGAGCCAGACATAAATGCATTTTACGTCCTACCCACAACAAAGAATTATACAACTATGAAGATCCAATACAAATTTACAAGAAACAAAATACAAACCTTTCCGGTAAGCATCTCAAACAATAAGATTCCTACACTCCACCAATCAGCAGCCTTATCATGGCCCTTGCCAAGAATAATTTCAGGTGCCATGTACTCTAATGTACCACACATCGAATTAGATCTTGTACTTTCTTCAAATTGTTTTGCTAAGCCAAAATCAGTCAACATAACCTAGTAGATAAACAAAACAAATCTCACGTCAGTTATGACATGTACAGACAGAGTTAAAAGCCGATACGAAAAAAATGAAAGAGGGAGAACTGAAGCGTACATGGCCATCAGCATCCATTAGGATATTTTCAGGTTTTAGATCCCTGTGCATTATTCCTTTTGAGTGGAGATGGGAAACTGCAGAAACAATCTCAGCGGCGTATATGCGTGCTAGATCCTCTCTGGATATTCAAAGATGAAGAATAGAACCGGACATTAATGCTGCAAACTTGAAAACTGAAACATAAGACACAAAAGAACTTGAAGCTAAACTTACCTGAAAAGGCCCTGGTGATAAAGCTGAAAGAAGAGATGACCCCCATTAACGAAATCGAGCACAAGATACAATCTGTATTTTGTCTGAAACAACATATACAGAATAGAACATGTCATGTATAATTTTTATTTTAGACTATATTCTTCTGTAAACCGGTTAACAAAAGAAAACATTTTATTTACAAAGAACAAATATTGGTATAAATAACTAAATTTTAAAAATACATACAATAACATAATTGCGTTTTGAAAATCATGAACAATCAACAAAAGATGAAAGATGCTACAAAACCTTTTTACGAATTTGAAAACAAGTACCTGAAAAGAGTATCTAAGTTGTACAACAAAGGGGTGCTCTATCTTTGTCAGAATCTCCCTCTCAGCTTTCATGTATTCAGCATGGTTCTTCTCCATAATCTTATCCTTCCGCATAACCTTCATAGCATATATTTCCGAAGTGCCCTTTTTCCTCACCTGATACACTTTTGCAAATGCTCCCTGCCCCACAACCTTCAAAACCTCAAAATCTTCAATGCTAACTCTTTGGATCTCCATGAGGTTCCCATCTTCATCATTCAAAGACTCCTCAATGTTGTCGAATGAAGTCTCTTTGATATCTTCAATGGTCTCTTCAGTAACGGGCTCCACTAGTTCCAATGATTCAGTAGAGTCAGACTCGTGTATGGTGAGCTTACCGAGTTTAAGTGATTGACTTATACAACTAGAAGGGCCAACCAGAGAATGTGAGCGGGTGTAAATGACTTCTGGGTCATCATAAACCAGCTCGCTCGATTCATCAATCGACTCAAAAGCAGTGGAATCAATGTTATTGACTTCTACGGTAAGTGGACCGAAGACATCGGAGAAATCTAGCTCAACGTGATCTGTGGTTGCAGTACCAGGATCATTTGCAGGAAAGAGTAATGGTTTAAACATGCCAGCCATAGTGGAACCGGAAAACTGAGAAGAAACCATTTTTTACCACTCAGCGAAACAAAGGATCTAATCTCTAACGATGCTGATGACCAAACTACTAAGAAACTATGGGTTAATTAGACCGAAATTCTCCAGCACCCTCACCGCTGATGGACTCCTATCAATGGCCTGAATGAGAAGAAAGTTGATGTAGGCAAATGCAGTTCCCAAGAATTTTGGCAGCAAACAGATCAAAATCCAGCAGAAGAGACCGTTGTTCTTGTTTCCCGAATTACAGGAAACCAAGTATGCTCCAGTGGTTGTTGAACTCATGAAGATCCAAATTGACAATCTGCGTTTCAACTCACCATTAAAAAAAAGGAAACAAAACAAAAGAACTCAAATGCAATCTAATCACCAACATATACATAATACTATAATAGCATTGTCATAAATAAAACATCACAAACACTCAATAGCTCACAACAGAAAGAAAAAACAATCAAAGAGGAGCAAACAACTATTTTGGTCCCTGAATGTGTGTGTTGTCACTATAATTCCTAAATATATCAAAATTACAAACAAATCCCTAGTGCTATTTGTTTTGCTTTCACCACCAGTTTAATCTGGTTCGGGGTCAGTTCTGGCATCAAGTGGTTCCAACCCCCTCCCGATCGTAGTTGCGGGGGATCGAACCATGGTCCTCCCTACCAAGTTCAGCGCCAATCACCACGATTGGTTCTAGTGTTTTTTTTTGTTCCGTGGACTAAATTGATCAACGAAAAATGCATTCAAGGGTTTAACTGATCACCTAAAAACAGATTCGAAAACCAAAATGACTAATAAAAAAGACACATGTAGATGTTTGTGCAATTTTGATACATTCAAGGACATGCATAATTACCAAAATGTTTGTTAGTCCAATCAAAGAGATTTAATCAAGAAACCACCAATCATATACATAATTACCATGAAGGAAAAAAAACAGCATAAAAAAAGGGTCATTAAGTTCTTATAATTCTTAACAATAAAACAGTCAGAAAAGTTATTTGGCAATAAAGGAATAAAAAACAATAATAAAACGATAATCTAAGTTGAATACATGATATAACAAGATCGAATCTAACAGAAAAATCCAAAAAACCTCATCATAGATCGGAAAGCAACCAACCACAAACAAAACGAACGAAACAGAAAATTGACACAAACCCAACTGAAATTAAAGAAACAAACCTATATGATTCGATTAAAAATCCAATCTTGTATAAGGGCAATAAAAAAAATGAAAATTGAGAGGGGTTACCAGGGAAGGTTGGGGGAAGAAACCTTTGTTGTTTACGAGGAAGTTGTTTTTGTGGAAAAGGGTTCGCGTCGCCGCTTAAAACATGTTTGGTTTTTGGTTTGATTTGAAGAATCGATCATAGATGGTTATCTTGTTTTGGTTGTTTTTGTGAAACGTGGCGGTGTATGAGTGGGTGAATTTGTCCCACTTGATTTCGTGGACTCTCCTTATAATGCGATGCGAATATGCTGTTGTTTGGTTTTTTAGTTTAACTAGTTGATGTGTAGTACTTTGCTTCTTTTATTTTTTTGTTTTATTTTCAATAAATAACAATACTACTGTTTATCTTTTTAGGGGTTGGTTATCTGGCTATCTTTCGATTATTTGTAATTATCTTGAATATATATATATATATATATATATATATATATAAAATTTAACAAAAACAAATATTTTTTTAATACATTGGCGAATTCGGGAGAATTATTGATCGAAATTTTGTTTTTAAGCAAAAAAAATTTCTGCTAATTTATGCAAAAAAAAATCATTTTAGGAAATCTTGACCTAAATAATAGGCCAAACAAAAAAGGGGGCAAATTTAAAGAAATTGTATTATTGACTATTGTAGTAATTTATATTGATGAATTATTATGAATAAAACATGCATATGTATGCTTTGTAATTATGAATTTTGACTTTGATAAACTGTTTCATAATTATTTGATTTTGATCTTCAATTTTAAATCATTAAATTATACAATTGTTGAATTTTGACCTCTTAAATTTTAATTGCTCGATTTTGACCTCTCAAATTTATGTTATCTTGCATTTTCTAGTCCTCGTTAGCATTTTGACTGAAATTACTTATGTGGTATTTTAAAATTAAAAATAATTGTTTATATTAAATAAATAAAAGTTGTGTTTAAAATATAAAATATTTATAAAATAAAAATATTTATACCTAATAAATTTTTTACAAATAAATAAAAGTAGTTTAATAACAAAATATAGTTCATAAAAAATTTTAAAACTATTTTTTATAACAAAATTATTTTATAAACTACATATAACGAAAAAATATATTTTATCAACTATTTTTTAAATACAATTTTTTTATTATTTTATAATCGTTTTTTATTTTTAAAACATCTTTTTTGTTTTAAATACATTTGTATTTATTTTAAAAATACTTTTTTAATTTAAAAATGTCACATAATCAATTCTTAGTCAAAAAAATTAACAGGGGATTAGAGAATGCAAAAGAGGATAAACTTGGGGGTCAAAATGGAACAATTGAAACTTATAGCGGAAAAAGCAAACAATTGTAAAATTTAAGGTGTCAAAGTTGTTGAGGCAAAACCCATTTTTGATATATGTTTTAATGACAACAAACCTTATGGAATAAATGTTAAATTTTATGAATGGTGATCTACTGATGTTTGCACTTGAGTTTTTGTTGAAAGATAGATAATGATAAAAGTGGACGAGCTAGAGATCACTCACATCAACAAGTACATTTTATATACTCAAACAATGAAAGAATTGGAGTATCATCAGATAATTACAATAGTAGTATCACAAGCTTCATGGAGATTTTTAAAGACTGTTGTTTGAATCATACAAGGACTCATTGAAGGTTCTAGAAATGAGTTTCATGGCTAATAGTCTTCATCTTCACCACAAGCTTTACAATTGAAATTAAATATTCAAGGAAGATTATGAGGATCGTAGTTGAAGAATCAAGATGGAAAAACCTGTATCACAAGATACAAAAGAATATATTTGATGTTGTGTGACAAAACTCACATTGAGTTTTGTATTACATGCTTTGAGGATTTACTAATGCAATTAACATCAAAAGGAATGATGCATATACTAAAGACATTCAAAAGCTACTCAAAGTATCATTCTAACAAAGCTTGTCAAGATGACAATGTTTGAGAATGATTTTCCATGAGTTTTTCAAAGGAGCTTATGCACAATGCATAAAAGTTTTAATCGTTCTCAATGATGAGTACACTCATGCCTCTACTAAATAATCTTAAAGATACTCATTGAACAAGCAAATGTCTGCAAAACATCAAAGAGGAATTGTGGAAAGTTTTGCAACAACAAAATATTTCAAAGTTGATTGACCAAAGAAGATATTATCTTCTTATATAGAAAAGAAACATTATCAACTCTTTTGAAATAATGTTCTCATCATGAACATGTTTAATTCCATCAAGAGCATTCATATCAGTTCATCACAATGACAAGAATCAACTTTGAAGAAGAAATCATTTCAAAGGTTGAATTATTTATAAGTCAGCAGAACGTTCTTAGAACGGTCTCCCAAGTTTGCGTGTTCAAGGATAATCACTTTTTTATAATTCAACTTGGTACAAGACAAGAATGAACTTTTATATGAAATTAATTTCAAGAATCATAACAGTGGAATAAATCATTGAAAGCAACAAATGAATTATGACTAGAGAACATTCTCTTGTTGTCATATTCAAGGAGTTACATGAACACATCTTTTGCCAAGTCTTACAATTTTCTCATGAACAACTGATGTTGTTTTTTAGACCAATGAGATTAAAATAACAGGGGAAAACAACTTGCAAAGCTTCAGCATATCCAAGTACAAATGTTATGACAACATGAATAGTTGCTCTACTACTCTATTCTGAGTATTTACAGCTGCAAGACAGCTTGCAACAGCTCTTTGAGCTCGTTGATCTTATCCTCATCTGCTTGAAGAATGGTCTCCAGAAACTGAGAGAATGCTCTCCCAGATTTTTGCACATAAGTTGCAAACTCATCATGAGCTGTCATAAACCTATTTCCACACACGGGTAAAAGCTTTACAACGTCTATATGATCAGAAACACTCCATTACAGTTGACACAATGAATATCTCTGTCATATTTGTGGTCCCAATGTCAGAGAACGTTCTCACAGCAGCACTTAAGTGACAGATTTTTATGGGTTGTTCTATTTGATGCACAATGGCTATTTCTCTACTCTCAACTATTATAATTGATGTTCAAACTACAGAGGGTCATCTACAACTATAAATAGCATAGTTGGTTGCACAAGAAAAACAAGAGTTTAAGTTACAAATCATCAATCACTTGTTTTTGTCTACAAGTCATAAAACTCTTCTTTAATCACTCACACTCAAAGATCTTCATTCTTATCTATACTTCTGGTATATTGAGTGTTTTTATTTGCTTCTCAAACTAACCTTTGAGTTTCTACAAACAAATATTTTAAGAGACCACTTATCAACACAAATCACTTTTAAGTGGTTATCTTTGTCTCTTCTTTTTATCACCCATACTCCAAGCTCTCTAGAAAAATAGGATTTATATTTCATTGAGTATTTTGAGTGTATTCCATTTGTAAGCTTCACAACCGGTTAGGTGTGTTAAGGCTTAGATCCAAAAACCTTTGTTAATCTTTGTAAAGATTCACTCAAGTCAATTGGGTATAATTGTTTGAGGGTACCTTGGTAAGGTAGATCAGCTTGTGCTAGCTGGAAGAATATTGATCTTGGTTTAGATCATAGAGGAACTTTTGGTCTTGGTTTAGATCAAAGAAATCATTGTAATCTTGGTCTAGATTATAGTGGAAAACTCACAGGCGTGGGGACTGGACTAGCCCAGGATTCGGGTGAACCAGTATACTTTTTGTGTGTAAATCTCTCTTACCTTTAACTATTTATTTTCTGTAAACACACATCACACAAACAACTTAATTTACATTCACTTTGAATTCTCACGCAGCAAAGAACATTCTCCGAACAAGCGGTTTTATGTTTCACTAACATTTGTCCAAGTATACACTTGAGATCAATTTTGTAAGTGCAGGATTAAATTTTAAAAGGGTCACAATTCAACCCCCCCCCCCCCCCCCCCCCCCCCTTCTTGTCACTATTTCTTCCACTTCAAAAGTTACATTTAAAAAATTCTAGATATATTTATGTGAGTTATAACTCAATGGGTAGGATCCCCATGAGCTTAGCTTAGCTCAGTTGGTAGGATATCGGCATCGCACTATATGTGCAGGAGCCCGGGTTCGAACCCGAGACACTCCACTTAATCACCTTTAAGGTGAATTTTCTAGCCACTAAACTACTTGACAAAAAAAACTCAATCGATAAATAATACATTGTAATATTTATAGGGTCAAAACTTTAAATTTTCATTCATCTTAAAAAAGGTGAAAAATGTTAGTTAGACTACTTAAACAAATTATGGATTTTCACTATTAAACACTTATACATTTAGAAATGTAGTCTAGATGAAATTGAGAGTATACATCTTTAAAGTTTAACTCAGCCGATAATGTTTGACCGAACAATTTTATCTAAAGTGCTCGACCCGCTTTGAGAGGAACCGGACGACCCCTCAAAGAAAGGTTACATATTTACAAACGGGACATAATGCGATTAATCACCAGTTTCCAAATAATTAAAAGGACTCCTCCCAATTTTGTAGTTTAATACCCAAGAAGACTAGCCAAGAATCCTCAACAGTGACTCATACCAGCAGACTTTTATGAAAATTAACCTTTAAACCCGACATCGATTCAAATGACAACGAAATAACTTTAATTGCATGGATGGTCACCCAACTCTTCTCTGTAAAAACAATAGTATCATCAGCAAACTGAAGATGAGTCGCCTTAAATGTCAAATCTCTCCCGACAAGGAAACTTGTGAAAACCAAAGTTCACACCATCCGGACCCGAACCCTTGAAGCTGTGCACAATCCCACACTGCTTACCTAATTTTCTCATCACCTAAAGTTATCACCAACATGTTAGCTTCGACATCACTAATTAATTTGAACTCAAGATTCCCCACATTTGGACGACTTATTCTCGAAGATTTAAAATGGTTGGAGAAATGATAAAAAATAGCCATCCAAATGTCTCGAACCCTTTCAACTTGTTCAAACTTGTTCACCATTCACATCATGAATTGTTTCGGACTGGACTAAAGCCAATATATCCAAGGCCCAGGGCAAAATACTCTATCACATATTTACTCAAGGCAAGAACAACCACGTTCTCTATAGCACATGACCTTGGCCAATGAGAATTCAACACATTACTAAAACTATACTATTCTCAGCCTCACTCACGTAGTGGAATTGTCACTCTCTATGCATATGCAATATTTGACATAAATACACACATAACCATAACAACTAAGATATGCAATGTTACCCAATTGTCTCGGCATTTTCTCTCTATTAAATACTAATTTGAGCGTTGGAGTGCTAACATTTTTGCAAGTACTTTTTGGCTTATTCAAAAAAACATTTTTGCAAGTACCTTTCCCCTCTATACTTGGAGGCCAAAGCCACTACCTCTTTTAAATTTCTTTGTCCCCTACCATTTGCCAAAACATGAAAAAACTTTGTATTAGCATCACCTTCCTAAGCCATCTCGTTCTTGAATTTTGCCTCGAAATACTACATTGACTCGAGACAAGTCGAATATTTGTGGTGATGCCTTCCTCCTCTCCACGACCTCTTCCACTCTAAAGGTTTTTTAAAAGCCTATTTAACTAAAAAGATAAGACTACGTGCCATAAAAACTTATCACATATTAGATTTAAGTTTTACAAAGCCTAACTCAGCCTACCATTTTCGGATTAGGATTTGCTGCTGTGGGATTTTTCCACAGTAGTTTTTTTTTTTTTAAGAAAGTTTTCCACACTAGTTAATCACAACCTTTTCAATCAAACCTGGCAGCTCAGATTAAACACACAGTTAACTAATCTGATCCGTTGATTTAATCGAACGGGTCCACAATTGCTTAGTAGGAAATCATTTCCACCATTTTCCCACCCCCTATTATACCCGTAAAGTTTCATGCAGCAAGGTAGTATTCCCCTCTGCCCAATTTGTTGGGCTCTTACTCACTATGACTGAATTTCTCGCTACAAACCCACTTGCCATTTTATCTGCAGAATCTCCATGCTTCCCTTTCCTCAATTCATACCCAACTCCAACAACCAGAACCCATCTCAACTCAATTTCATTCTCCCCCTTTTCTCCCAAACTATCCAAAACCACTTCTAACAACAAGAGCATTTCAGCAGCTTTGAACTCACGGTCCAATGGAAGGCCAGGTCCACCATCAAAGGGTCACAGCTTCTACGACGAACTTCAATTTGAGGACAAACAGGAGAACAATTTTGGGTTGGAGTTGGAAAGAAACCCTCTTGATGGTGAGGGTTCGTCCAATGAAACTGATGGGTCTATCCCATTTGTTGGGAGGGATGAAAATGATGATATGAGAAGTGGAAAGATTGAGAATGAATCGGGAGAAGATGATTTAATTCGGGTTCGGGAAGATGGAGATGAAGATGATGAGGTTGATTTGAGAAAAGATGATAAAGTTGAGAAATTTGGTGGTAATCTTAGATTAAGAAAAGGTAAACAAGTGATTAGAAGGTCGAATTTGTTGGGGAAGCAAGTGATTAGTATTCAATCTGCTCTTAGTTTGGGATTTGTCTCCCAGCTTTGGGTAGACACTACCACTGTGAGTCATAGAAGATAATAACAATTTGTTTGTTTGTTCAAGGGTTTTTGTTTTTGGAATTTATGTATATATATGGTATTTGTTTATGGGACTAATGAGTTTATTTGTTTGGTGAATTTCATTTTCAGTGGATGGTCTTATTTATAGAAGTAAGATCAAACTTGCTTTCTGGGGATTCAGAAAAATTCCTTCTTGAGGATATCAGTCAGGTATAACAAATTCGGAATTAGGGGAGACTGGTCCTGTTTTTACCGAATTATGATTGATAATGTCTATATGCATGCTTCAGATATACTATTCTACTTATCCTTATGTTTATTTTTTAAGAGTTCTTTTGCCTGCAATGATATCAAAGATAATCAATTAGGTCAGAAACATGTTAATTAGGTGTTGTTTGTTGTGCGAGGGTGGTTGTAAATAGTTTTGCTTGAAATTTCGACGCATTGCATGTTCTGATGGCAAATTTGCAACATGGCTTGGTAACTTTGTCTTGTGGTTGCATGGAACTCCTAGTAATAAATATGGTTTGCCAGGAAGTGACTTCTTGAGTTTTTCACTTTATCGAGTGTTTTGCATGTTCCTTTGTCAGGTTGGGGATGTTGTCCTTGTCCCAGATGAAAGTGTAATAGACGATGAATATAAAATGATTGGATTGGATACTCTGGTATGTTTTACTGTTTCTTCTGACTTAGCTTGTGAATTAATTTTTTTTATATGATTTATGGGAGGAGTTCATATTAGTCTAAAGTGTCTTCTTTTATGTTAGGCTCAAACTCTTTTTTTTTTACTGAAATAAGATAAGATAGTTATGTTTTATGCAAGACTGAAATCATGCCTTAGAAGGAAGTATAATATATTGCTCAAAGTATCAAAGCTTATACCACAGGATTTTTTCCCATGGTTTGTATGTTATGTGAACATTATATGTGATATGATCTGCAACTGTTCCTTTGTAATGGATCATGTCACAGGCTGTCTGTGAAGTATCTAAATCAATCTCAAAGAGAATGTCCAAATGCTTCTTTTTCCTACCTTTCTTGCCACATTTACTTGCTAGAATTAGGGCTTGTTTGGGGGTATAGAGAACACTAAAAATTGATACTTCATATTCAAGAGTATTTTTATTGTTTACTCCAGTAATGTCATCTTTAATGGGTTCAACCCTTTTTTCTAGACCCCACCACGGTGGGAGTTTTACTGAACCTAGCTGCCCTCTCTAGAAATGTGAGAGGAAAAGTTATCCCTGTCTTGATTGACCAATAATAATCCCTTTTCTGAAACTTTAAGTCATAAAACATGTCACTTGAATGGACGAGCATCCCTAGCATCATCTGATACTGTTTGTTGCTTATTTATGGGTTATGTAAGAATAGTGTGATCTCCATTCTTCTGGATGTTTTTTCCTTCCTGCTGAAGAGCAATTTCTCCATTTGAATATTTATCACCGGATGTCAATTTTTTTTTAAATGTGCTCAATATACTCACTGTCTCACACTAGTATAACAATGTTAGATACCGAGAGAAGCCAGACATAACTCGTACAGATAAGGTGTGGGGGTGGGGGGCGGAAGTGATCTCCTTTGGAAATTTTATCTAGAACTCCAGATTTTTCATATCAACGATTTCTTTCACTCTGTTCAATTAATCATCATAGAAAGTGATTCCATGGATTTTCTGGTGTCAATATTGGCTTCAGTACCACTTCAAATTTATTCAAATTAGGAGATATCTTAATTTGGTTGTATTTGCTAGGTTGGATACAGAGTTGTAACGCCCTCTCTACGAAATATTGGAAAGGTGATTATTTTTCTTGCATTGTTTTTTGTGCTAATATTTACTGGATTATTTATCTCTAATATTCTAATCATATTATTATTGAAATCTTAACTCTCAGGTGCGTGGCTACAATTTCAGCATCAATTCAGGGGTTGTCGAAGAACTTGAGATAGACTCATTTGGACTATCGATCATTCCATCAAGTTTGGTAAGCGTGGTTCCTTCTTTTTACAGTCATTAGTATATACAAATTACATGCAAGTTTTGCCAATTTAAATAGAAATATGTATCCGTCTTGTCCAATATTGGAGGGACGGAGGACATGTGAGCTCCCTCTTCCGTCCAATTTCTTTTTCTTATATATACTTATATTTAAGTTGAGTCCCCTGAAAAATAGTACGATCTAGTGATATGGCTGTTGAATAAAATGGAAATTATTATCACTGCTAAGTCTTACTCTACAAAAGCTAACTAATAAAAATTAGGCAAAACACCTATTTTGGTCCTTCGCTAATTGTCCCATTCTTCATTTAGTCCCTTAAGGATCAAATTTTACAATTTAGTGCTTATAATCAAAAGTAACCTGAATTCAGTCCATCTGTGTTAACTCACTTTGTTAAGAAGATAAAATGCTTAGGCGGCATGGTTAAGATCTTTTATGGCATCACGGTTGGCATTCTTTTACTCATCTATCTCAGTGAGCATTTCAAATCTTGGGTTAAGATATTCAATATGTATACCTATTCATACGAAACTTGCATTTGTAGCTGAAAAAACTAGGGGCTGTTGTATGACTCGCATAATATATTCTTTTCATGGACAAAAACCAAATTTGAAGTAATTCAACTTGCTACCTTCTTCATTATTTATTTTTCTATTTAAATATTTTAGGTGAGTACCTACTCTTTGATGGTTGAGGATGTACTGGAAGTAGTATCTGATGCTGTTGTTGTACATGAAGCTGCAGCTTTACGAATACAAAGGCTTTCAAAGGTACCTTTAGTTCAAAAATAAAATGGCCAAGTGCCAGGTTTGCTTGGTCAGTGGGTTCTATTTTTCCTTAGCTGCTAAAAATGTTTCTTCTGCGACTTACTCTGTCCAGATTCGATCTGTCCTGCAAAAAAATAGCTGATAAGCTAGTTGAAAATTTATTAATTTTTATTTTCAGACGAAAGCTTGAAGGTATTAAGATAGCTTATTGAATAAGAAATGTTCGGTATGATTAACGTACCACCTGATTGATAAAGAGAAAATGATAACAAACATGTTTATATCAGTTATATTTTTATTTTGGTAACTACAGTTTTAGATTTTAGTTGATTTTGAACACTTATCTTTTTTTGTTTGAATATCAAACCTGTTATTAAAAAATGAATAATGCTCGGAACACTTATCTTTTGAACACTTGTCTTTTTTTGTTTGAACATCCCTTTACCGTTTTTGTACAAGTCGTTTATTTTGTCTATTTGATCATAAAACATCCTATTTTCCTCCACCAGGGTTTTTTGGGCAACCAGAATGTCGGAATCTCAGTGGATGATGTCGAAGATTATGAATCTGAACAATCTGCGACATATGATCGTGTTTCAAGGAGAAGGAAAAGTTTTGGAAGAAAGAAACCCAATCCAAGAGATTGGGATAATAATGAAGAAGATAACTGGGAGCTTCCCATGGACTACCTCTAATCTCACGGTTTTTCTGCATTATACATATATAGTTTTCATATGAAAATGGAGTTTAAATAAACCTATTAGACATGCTAACTGTCTTTTCATATATTTTATCTTTTTTCTGGTAAAGAGGTTTTTCTTTTGTATAGTTGATCTCCCTTGTATCGCGTATTCCACGGTGAATAATGTTAGGTTTGTATTATGAAATATAAAATTTTCCATACTTTGAGAATTGAGATGGATCGATGTTATTTGTTTTCTTTTTATTATTATAAATATATGTTTTTTATTGACTAACTATTAGGACTTAGAATAAAGGGAGTTTGCTAGGATTGGAGTTAAGAAGTTAATTAGAAGTTAGTTAGCAAGTTGATAAGTTTGTTAGGGGGTTGTTAAGAGTTGCTATTTTGGCTATATATTCTTAGAAAGTCTTTGAATAATTAAATTGAAATAAAGCTCTAGTTAAAGGCGAGTGCTCCTTTGGGAAAGACATTTTTACAACACTGCATATCAAATAAACAACGAACAAAATATATATCTCAAGTATATTTTGTTTCTCTTCAAATGTCTTGGCTTAGTATCCAATATAGCTAGGTTAAGTAACTTATTCTTCTCATTGATAAAAAAAAGTAACTTATTCATTGCCAACAATAAAAATATCATCATTACATTATGAATCAAATTCTAAAACATGCAAGAATCAAATATCATTATGAATCATTATTACATTATGAATCAAAGTTGAGTTTTTTTTTCTTCTTTCTGTCAGCTTGCTGGTTAGAGTTTCATTTTATAAGATAAATAAGTGGGTGTATCAGGGTTTGTAGCTCTCACGAGGACAATACTGAGTTGACTTTATTTCTTACATGTTCACTTCACTAGAGATGATCTTGTTTTGAAGCATTGTTGAACTAACCCATTCTACTACATCCATCCAACCCTTGTTTGTGGGTTGACTGAAACTAGGCTCTTTTCACAAAATATAGCTTCACATATGTCAACATAGTCTCTCTCTTCATTATCAAAATTGACATTATGAGTTTCATATGTATCAATATTATAAGATAGTACTTTATCAAATATTTTTACAAGAAGCTCATTTCCCTTCCAAAATACCAATGGCACATAAGCTGAACTATGGTTTATAGTTCGAAGTTTGGTCCAACAAGAATTCACAGCGCCATCTCCTTCCGTCACCCAAATATCAAAGTTTGCATTTTGATCGCAAAATTTACGACAAACCAATGTTATACACCCACCTAAAACACCCAAATATCTTCCACTTGAACTACTAATATCAACATCTTTTGGCAATGCCACCTTGCTAAGAATCCCACCTCCCACATCCAATGCAAGGATTGTTGTAGAGCCTTTAATTTTTCCCCACCAATAATAAACCCCATTAAAATACATTGCAAAACAAGAAGTGTCAAATTCACAACTCCATGGATTAGCACTTTCAATTATTCTCCAAGAATCACTTCTCAAATCATATTCTTCAAAAATATACTTCTTACAACGACATTTGTTGTAACTAACCCACATTCTAACAACCTTAATTAAATCTTTACTTCTTATATCATGTCCAATTCCAACACCTAGTACCATCCCATCTTTTACTTTTGTGACCAAATTTGATGATGGAAGAAGCCTCACCTCCTTTGTTGTTGGATTGCATAGAAAAACATCCCTTCCACAAGCAAAATCTGAATACAAACACACTAAGCCATTACAAGAATTGGACACAATGTGAAATGATAGACTACACCTCATGTTTTGCGTAGGTATAGAAATTTGTTTAGGAGAAGAGCCATGTTCCAAGGAAAATAGTTTGTGGGTATAAGGGATTAACCAAAGGCGTAGAAGTATGTAATAGTTTTGACTCATAATTACTCTTTTTAGAGTACTACTATTACTATGTCTAAGCTTCAATATACTACAAGAGAGAGCCTACTTATATAGTATACTCTCTCAAGTCACTAGTGTTATTTCTTTCTCAACAATTAATGTATAACATATTTGTAAAAGAAATCTTTTTGTTCTCTCAAATAGATTCTTTTATTTAGAAAAAAGTTATTACAGTGTTACATGTAAATCAATTTTTTTAACAAAATGCTACAGACAATCTAAATTTAGATTTACTTACTAAAAAAGTAAATCAAATTTATTTGTAAAAAAAATTTCACAAGATTTGATATAAAAAATCTATTACATATATATGTAATAGATTTTTTATATCAAATCTTCTATCGCACAATATCAAATATACTAATAATAAAAAATTAACGCAATATTTGCTATTTAGCATAGACAATTACTTACGTGGGTGCGCAACAACAATTTCGTGAAAGTGTCACGAATCGGTTATTTGCTCACGTGGGTAGTTGATTTTATTATTTTCTGAATTTTAGATACTAAACTCGCATTTACCTTATTAACATAAAGGTTTAATTGTTACACTTATATTTAACTTGGAATTTAAATGAGACTTATCTAATTTTTAGATTCTACACGTCAATTGCAAAAGTGGTTGTGTCTAAAATTCATTATAAGTGAATTAAATTTCTGGTCTGTAGTAAAAAAATAATAATTATAAGTGAATTGATTTTGACTAAAATTGAGTTGAAGTTAAAATGATGTATGTTTGGATATGTTTATGTAAAAGTGAGATAAAATTTTTTTTGAGAGAAATCAAACACATCAAAATCAATTATATACATTTGGAATAAATGTTAAGATTAAATTTAGTTAGTTAATCAACAAGATAGTTGATAGGTTACTAAGTTGGTTTGGAGATTAGAAAGTTAGTTACTTCAATTAGCTCTATAAATAGGTCATTCCATTGTACATTTTACTCATTCTTTTATCAATTTATATTCATTCAATATAAATTCTTATGAGTATCTTCCTTATGAATACTCCTATGCACTTTATCTTACTTATGAATATGATCTTCATTATATGATTCAATAATTCTTAACGGTAAATTTTAATTTCTCCGAAAGTGGAACTAAATGTGGAACTAAATATGTAGTAATCCTAATCGTGTTGCATGACCAAATAGTCTAAGTTGAGCAATATAGTGCAAAAGAAATGTCAAAGGTATCATAATATCATAGTATATGGGGTATTGATAAATGATATAGAAAAGGGGAAGAAATTATGTGACTTTAATTTCTCTCTAATTTTTTTTGGTCAAGTAGCCTAATGGCTAGAAATTCCACCATTTTAAGGTGGATAAGTGGGATGACCAGGGTTCGAACTCTGGCCCCCTTCATATAAAATGCAACGTCCTACCAACTGAGTTAAGCTCGTAGCACTCTAATTTTAATCACTCTCATCTTAACTATCATTTTTCTTTTATCTTTTTTATGACCGTATTTGAGTTTTTAGAGGTTATGTGCAAAATGTAAAAATGTGACCCCTAAATAAAAAATGCAATATTTTTTTAATAAAAAAACCATCTTAGATTTTAAAAAAAAAATTGTAAATAGTGATGTGTTACGCTAATACATTTTCTTTGATTTTTTTTCTTTAGAGAATCTGACTGACTATTAAACCATACAATTTATTGTAATATAATCAATTTTTACACACTCTAATTTACTAATATTATTTTCACCTAATTTTTTTAGGTCATCATTTTTAAGAGTTCCAATAACAGGAAAATAGTTTGCTAAATTCAAACATGGATTTAACTAAAGTTAGCTGAGAGTATATTTTATATAAAAAAGAATGCCCAATAATGAAGAATCCAATGTGGACTTTTCTTAAAGAAAAAATCATTAGCTTAAGTCAAAAAAACTAAAGAAAAAAACGCACTAGCCGTTACCGCCTGTCTAGTTTCAAATTCGAACTTACATCATCATCACCTTTTTATTCACTCACACCACTCTCCAATCCTTTCATCTCAACCAAACCAAAAAAAACCAACATAACAAATCAACCAAACACGACACTAAACAAAACGCAAATGCAGACACCCGCCACGGTAACACCAAAAGTCCGGCCGCGATCTGGCCGGACACCACTTCAGCCTAGAAACACTCCCGCTGATCTCACTCTCCAACCTTTCACAAAGCCGAAGCCCGATCAGTCATGTTTTGAGATCACATTGTTCCAGAAGGCCGATAAGGAAAACCGTCCGATCGCGACTCCTCCACTGGAGACATCGCTTGCGGAGGAGCTGACCGCGATCAAGAAGAAACTGGAGAGATTGAGAACAGATAAAGAGAAAACAGATAAAATGCTGAAAGAGAGAGAATCGTTACTTGACGCGAAGATGAAGGAGATGGAAGAGAAAAGCGAGATTCAGAAGAATCTCGAGATTCAAGTTGATCGATTGTTCCGTTTAAAGGAACTCAAGTATCGATGCATGGTATGAACAATCAACAACGTTTCGTTTAACAGTTCAATTCGTGTCTGTTTCGATTTCGATTTCGATTTCTTAACATCGATTTTAATTTCAATTGCAACAGAGAGTTTCTCCAATTCGAACTCTTAGAGAGAAGGAACACGAAAAGATTATCAACGAAGCAGCACCATCACCACCATCACAGGTATGTTATATGACAATTTCCCGATTTTTCTCAGATTTTGAAGCAATTTTTTGTTAATTAATCGATTAATTAAAACTGTGAAATGAAAATTGACAAATGTACCTTTATTTTGTTGTTGAGAAGGTGAAAACAGAGGAAACGGTGACGTTTGAATCGGAATCGGAATCAGAATCTGTTAAAGAATCTCGAGTTCTTGAGAGTCCTGGTTCAGCTTGTTCACAAACACATACTATACAAATAAAATCTGATTAATGAGAATGCCGTTTTGGGAAAGTTTTTCATCTATACATAATTTGTTATTATGGCTTTTCTTTCCCCGTTGGATTTGAATTTCGTAATGCAATTTGTAGTTATTGTTATTATGATGATAACATTTTAAGAATGAAAGTAGTCCATACAGATATATGCAGCTTCGGCTGCATTATGTTGATGTTTCAATACTTCGTTTGTTTCAATCCATTAAGGTCACTTTATTCTTGCCCCCAGATAACTGTCTTGACATAGTTGTAGAGCTGGACAGCCGGTCGATGTGGGTTAAAATCGGACGCAAAACTTCAAAATCAACCAGCCCGCGATTTGGAAAACAAGGCCGAATTTGGACCTTTTAAATTTATCGATTTAAATGGGTTCGGTTTATTCAGTTTAATCAGAATGACGAGTGGATTCATCGGTTATTTTTTAAAATGGGACTGAACAAACATGGGGCCTAAAACTTTTTAAAAAAAAATTAATTTTTCAACAGGAAATCATTAAGTATGAATTTGGGCCTATAATATTATCAAATTTGGGCCAACAAAATAAGCTATACATGGATTTTAAAAGATCATTTTTAATTTTTTGCGCTCCTTGATTTTTCCAAGTGCCCATGAGTTTTTAATTTTACCCATCAGTGGATAAGTAGCGAGGGTGTAAAATTGCAAAAACTGAGAAAAAATAGTTCGCTACCTACATTGCAAACTAAATTCGCATTTTAAGCAGCGAAACCACGAGTCCAAAGTGGCCACCCAACCCAAACCGCAAGTCAAAACATATGGCCCAATCCGCCCAATTATTGAGAACAGTTACGTTGGATTCGGATTTTCAGTCTTAGCATGTTAGCGAGCAGTTTGATTCGGGATGGACTAATTTTGGACCAATTTAATTGTGACGGCCTAAATATATCAAAAAAAAAATATTGTGACGGCCTAATTACAATTTTTTAACATTTTTTAAAAAGAAAATCAGTGTTTTAATTTAAACAAAACACTCCTGTTTATCTATTGATCATAAAAAAACATGAATTCAAACTTCTTTTTTTGAGAATTTGTCATTTGAGTCCATAACTTTTAAACTACATGTTTAAAACAAAAATCAAAATGACATTCACATTTGTGCTGAATTAAAACTAACACATACTTGATTAAATTCTAATCAACTTTAAGATTACCATACACAATACAACAAGCAACCAAAATTTGACTAAAATATAAATTATATAGCATAGATATTAAGTGAAGCATTAAATAAGATAAGAGATGCATAACCATGTGGCATGTGTGCACACCATTACCTACACCTAGGCACCTCGTTGTAATCATTGTCTTCCTCTGGGCACCTCAACATGTGCGCACACCATTACCTACTCCTACAGCCAAGCCACATTTATCGACATGAGCGCCACATCTTCCATCATTTACTTTAAGTCGACAACACGAACGAATCACGACCTCTTTGACTAGGGTCTTAAGGTTGAGAAGTAAACCCATAAGAAACAAACTTCTCTTCTAGTGGAGATCCTAGTGTTGGATGTCATCCTCACCAAAAGAAAGAAAGACCGAATATTGGACAAGACAACAAACAAAGTGAGACAAATTAAAGACCAAAAGAGATCATAGGATTGGACAACAAGTGAGACTACCATAGAGTATATGTTTGAGAGTTTCTCTCTTGTGGATGGTCTTCATGAAACAATTCCTGGTTTTGACTAGAGCAGTTTTACTAAGAAGGACACCACCCCCCTTAAACCCAACCATTTTTGGCCCTATTCTGTTTGGTTGGTAAACTTGTTCAGGAGTAGGGATGGAAAAATGGGTCAAGCATGTCGGGTTAGCCCGATAAATCCGCTATTTTTGGCGGAGTGGGCTGACATTTTCAATCCGCAAAAGTAGTGGGTCCCGTCCCGACTAACTCGCAGAAACAAGGGTCGACAAGGTGGGGTGGGTTGGCCCGTCGGGCCTAACCAATTTTTATTTTTAAAAAATTCGACCCATTATACATGAATCTTTTTATTTTTGGCCCATATTAAAAAATAGAAAGTCAACTCAATTAACCTAATAAGGTAAGTGTGTGTGTGTGTGTGTGTATATATATATATATAAATTCGACCCATTATACATGAATCTTTTTATTTTTGGCCCATATTAAAAAATAGAAAGTCAACTCAATTAACCTAACAAGATAAGTGTGTGTGTGTGTGTGTATATATTTCACTTTTCTGTCTGCCATGTTGACAATTGTTGATGGCTTCAACTCATTTTCTCTCATGCTGCAGTACATATCTCTTGAAAGCTATCCGACAAAAGATTCAAATGTACTGTTTGGTCTACCTTATTTCTGACTTTTTACTCTATAAAAGTAGAAATCAGGCCAAACATTTTTTTTTTTAAGTACTTGATTAAAAAAAGTTGCTTAATTTTTATGTGTAAAAATTATCAATAATGAGCTTTTAGCAAAGTTAATATACAACTTTTTGTGAGCAAAACAGTTTTTCGCTCATCAACTCTTCTTCGAATCCCGGAGAACGCAATCATCATCCATAATATTTAAGTGATATTAATATATATGCATCGCCAGTCCTTCGTATCATTTTTATATTATTCATTCATGTATATGCAACGAAAATCATTTATATATTTAATAATATTTAAGTGTTATTCATATACATACATGCACCACCTTCATATCATATGCACTATTATTATTATTATTATTATTGTTTTTTTTTTTTGAAGTAATGCACTATTATTATTGTTATTAATTATATATTTTACTATTTTTGAAAAATGCACTATTATTATTTTTCACTGACACAATAAAAGGTGCATATTAATTAAAAAACTAAAATTACACAATAACTATAACTCTATATGTGGGTAGATAAAGTTACTCCGATAATGTTATATTATGTAATAATAATTTAACGAATATAAAATTTACAATGGATTTAAAATTCATATCATTTAGATTATTTGTTTTTTTATAATAAGATTATTTGCTTTAAAATATATCATTTATATTATATATATAAAATTTTACACAAATTTAAAATTATCTTATATGTTATTAAAACTTGCTAAAATTAAGGATTTATGCATTTTTATTGAACATTTTTTTATTTTTATGCATATGAATAGCAGTAACGTATCAAATTGTTATAGATTTGTGTAAAATTGTACATATAGGTGACCTAAATAATATATATTAGTCTAATCAAACAGTAAATTTTAAAAATACCATTAGTTAAAATGTTATATATAGACACACAAAATGTTAATACTTGCCTATTATATTTATTTATAACGATTTTTAATATTATCATAACTTTTATAAACTATTTAATCAAACAAATTTTAAATTGGAGTTTATTTTAAGTTTCTTAAAAATGAAATAGCCAAACAACTTTAACTTTATTTTTAAAGTACTTACTTTGAACTTTATTTTAAAATAGTTTTTAGACCGTAAAAAAGTCGGGCCAAACGATACCAAAGTATCTACATTCACTAATTCAGTATTATATTATTTTTACTTTTTAGCGGCTATTGCTGGTACTCCCAAAGTAAATACATGCAAGGACTATTATGCTCTGTTTCGTAAAAATAGCGGTTAACTGATAAGCTAGCTTATAACTTATAGCTGACAACTTAATTAAAGTGTTTGGTAAAATTAGCGGTTTAACTAGCTGATAATGTAAAATTACATGAAAGAGCATTATCACTTTATAATAAAATTTATATCAATTAATATTTAAGATATTATTAACAAATATTTTTTATTTAGAAAAATGATTTTAAATATTTTTACCTTTTATTAAAAAAGTAAACATTACAGTAAAATATATTTAATATGTATATATAAATTATATTATTGTAAAATTTAATTGCAACCTATACAATGAATAGATAATAATAATATTATACTAATTTTATTCGAGATTTCACAATGCATGTGAGTTCTTTTTGGTACATTATGTGAGTTGTATATTACTTTTTTTAAAACAAAAATATTTAATAGAGTAAATTAAATGGTTTGTATAGATCTGTGGTTGCAAAAATATACTACTTTTACAAATAAAAAGTCAATTTTGCGAACAAGTCGAAAAACTATACAGCTCATATGATTAACTGGGCTAAAAAGTCAATTTTGTAAAAGTAGAGAGTCAAACATTAGTTCAAAAAAATTGTGAGGATGTTTACTCGTCATATATAGCACATGTGTTATATAAATTTTGCAATAAAAATATAATAAATATTAAAATAATGTTAACTATGCTTGTTCAAAAAAGATAATTTTGACTAAATTATATTAATCCAAAATAATAATCAAAATAAGTACTAAAGGGTAAAATTGGGTTTTAGTTAAAATAATAAGGGTAAAAGTGGAAGAAAAAACAATAAGTTATAAGTTAATTGAAATAGCATTTGAAAATAAGCTATAAGCTAGTTAAAATAAGCTATAAGCTCGTAACGAAAAGATTGTTACCCAACAAGGCTTTTAGCTTATAAGCTATAAGTTATAAGTTAGCTTTTTATGTTTACCAAACAGAGTCTATGTAATTTACACTTACACCATCACCGGGGCGGCCCTAGGGAGGTGCAAACAGCTCTATAGAGCTGGGCCTCCAAATATTTGGGGCCTAAAATTTTTTTAAATTTTTTTTAACCTGGGGGTGCAAATAGTAAGTCTGTGTAGTATAGGGGTGTAAACAGCAAGTCATCAACTACTTCCACCAGCCCAGCCCACTGAATTAGAATGCTGACTTGCTATTTACACCCCCTAGGCTACGTTGAATGTCGGTTTGCACTCCCAATTTAAATTATTTTTTCTATTTTTTAAATTTAAATAGAAAATTGGTCTTTTATAAATTTTTTTTATTAAGGGTCCACTTTTACGTTGGAAGTCGGACCTCTAATTTAATTGGAACGGCTTTGCTACTTACTCGATTTTTCTTTTATTGGTTAAATTGCAGTTTTGGTCCTCTAAGTTTTAAAAAGTTGCGATTTTGGCCTCCTAACTTTCAAAATAGCAGTTTTGGCCCCCTATATTTACTCCCTTTTGCAAAATGTCAATTTTGACCAAGTCAACGCTGATGTGGCAAGTCACTTAAGTGACTCAGCTGCCACGTCACCGTTTTTTGCCATCTAATAATTTAAAAAAAAAAAAAAAAAGAATGGAAGATGTCACGTGATACTTCATCTTCATCTCTGACATCATCACTGAACGAAGAGGAATGATGCACCAAGAAGAGGGATTTTGAGATTGTCATTGTAATCTTGGGGTTGTTGTTGGTGTTATGTTTTATTGTAATTTGCATAATCTTTTGATGAATTAAATTGTGTTGTGTTGTTGTTGTTTGTTCTATTTCAAATGAAGTTGTAATTTTAGAATTGAAATGAAAATAAGTTATTGTATAATCTGTTTTACTGTTATTGTTGTTCAATGAAAATGAGTGATTGTATCATCTATTTGCATCATCTATTGTTGTTCTTTTTTTGTTGTTGAAAAGACAAAAGCAAATATTATTATTGAAAGATAATAGGCATAAGATATGGCAAACAAACACCAAACACCAGAACCATTAAATCTGGTATACAACCACCAACTCCTCTACTATCAAGCATAACATGACAGCCTAGCATAAATAAAAGAAACTAGATAAAAAATCAAATTGAGATCCAACACCATATTAGCTTCATGAGCAAATTTGCATATGATAGACTCAAAGATTGGTTGTTGTTCTATTTCAATGTCCTGCAGCTTGCGATTTGAGAAATCATAATACCAAAAGTTTGCATTGTTTGTTATTTTTTAGATTTTGGATTAAGTTTTTTACGGAATGCATATATATGTAAATGTGAAACATGTTCTTCCATTCTTTTTGTTTAAAAAAAAAATTTATTAGATGGTAAAAAACGGTGACGTGGCAGCTGAGTCATTTAAGTGACTTGCCACATCAGCATTGATTTGGTCAAAATTGACCTTTTGCAAAAGGCGGTAAACATAGGGGGCCAAAACTGCTATTTTGAAAATTAAGGGGCCAAAATCACAACTTTTTGAAACTTAGGGGTCAAAACTGCAATTTAGCCTTTATTCTAATTTCTAATTTTTTTTTTGAACAAGTATTCTAATTGCTAATTATCTCTTAATTTTTTTTCCACATGATTGTATTTGATAATTGCTGATTATCTCTTAATTTTTTTTCAGTTTAACTTCAACATTGTTTATTAATCCGTTTTAACTTCAATGATATTATTATTTTGGATTTATATATATTTATTAGGGCCCACTTTTAACATTTAAGTCGGGTCTCCAAATAGTCGGGACCGGCCCTGACCATCACTATTTGATTTTTTTGTCAACTCTTTTGCTTTCGTTTGCTTCTGATTACAATATTCATTAAGTTTTTTTTCCCGTAAATATATATAGGAAAAAAAAAACTAAATATACTTTGCCAATATAAATTTCAAGGTTAGTTGTGTATGATCATAGAAGTTGTGTGAATTATAATATTAAAGTAGGTAAGTTGGTTACTGGTTGTTAATAAATAGTTAGGTAGTTAATACTCCATAAACAATGTGCAATGAATAACTTGAAAGCAAAAGAAAATATTGTAAATTGATGATTTAATTGGATTTGTAACCCAGTAGTTTGCAAATGACATTTTACGGTGTGAAGACCATTGTTTACATCATATGAATATATTTTTATTATGCAAAATAAGCATTGTGCATGTTTAAATGAAATTTACACTATTAGTTGTCATGCTGAATTTAGAAGAGTTTAGATGACAAAATTGGTCTCTGCAACATTTTTTTAATAATGTTACTTGTTTATTGTTTTATTTGTTTTTGTGCCAAATTTTATTATGTGAATATGTTAATAAAGCCTGAAATTTGAATGATGATTTTATTTGCAGTTGATTTCTGAAATGGCTGAATCTGTTGGTAATGGTAACCAACTTGTGGAATCTAATGTTGATGGGGTATCTAATGATAATCAATTTGAGGGAGCTCAATCCCAACAAGGTGTAGAATAAGGTTTGGCAAAAATAAATAAAAAACAATATAAAATTGAGTGCTAAAAGTTTTTCACTAGAGTTGGTGCTGGAGTACAAATGTGGTAGATCTTTGAATTGTCATTTGTTGAGTTGTGATAAAACTAAGTTTGCAAATGTTGGAAAAATGATTGTCGACATGAATGGAAAATTTAGGTCGCGTAAGATTGATCAAATGATTTCGCATGAGATGTGTGCTGCTGCAATCATTGAACATAATTTGCCCTTCAAAATTGTTGAGTATATGAAGATTAAGAATGAGAGAAATTATTTGAATCCTGATGCAATTCCCATTACTAGAAATATTGCAAAGTCTGATGTATTGAAAATCTATATGAGATAGAAGAGTAAGTTGAAGTATGAAATGGGAGTTCAGATCACCTCAAGTCCCTTAGAGCATGCACATCAGTGCATTCCTTACCTGCAAGACACGTTCTTTGTGTCAGTAACATGGATAATTCATTGAATTGCAACGTTCATACAGTATACATCGTTCCTCTGTGCACCAACGGTCCTAATTGACACGTGGACATACACATGGGTATTTACAACAAATATAAAACGAATTCTGCAATTATAAGCAAAATTTTTTACCGTTGCAATTTTTGACCTGCTTCAAGACTAACTTTAAATTATAAAAAAATCGACAATTGTGACCGTTGCATAACAGCTATTTTTTAAAATTTATAAAATTTAAAATTATTATGAATCATGTTTTCATCTTATAAATAGACATCTCACTTCATTTTACTTTTTCATTCACATCTAGTCTTAACTATTTATTCTATCTCTTTTTAATTTTTTTTTGCACATTTAATTTGACAATGAACCCCAATCACCATAATTCTTGGTCAAATTATATACAAAATATTGGCAATTCTTCTCATATCCCAAATCAACAAAATAACCCATACTTTGGACCTCTTAACACAAATCCAAACCATAACCCGAATTTTCAAAATTCAACTTTTATCCCAAATTCACAAAACAACCCACATATCGGAAATTATCCATATCATATCGGAAATTATCCATATCAATTAACTAACCCCATTATGCTTCATGGGAGTCAAATGAGTAGTAGTAGCATGCAATCAAATGATCAAGTGCATGAAAAACCACAATTTTGCACTCAAGGTGGGTTGGAAACTACTAACCTCGGTGATGAAGTTGGATCAACACCGGTTGTTAATACGCCAAACACAAGATTTAAACCAAAGGAAGATTAATTGATCATTCAATCATGGCTCAACGTTTCAAAGGATTCAATTGTTGGGGTTGATCAAAAAGGAGAAAGTTTTTGGAAGAGGGTTAGTGAAGCTTACAACAAGTATCGCGACAAAACCCATATAGAGAGAAAACCGATGGCATTAAAAGGTCGATGGCACAAAATAAATCCTACAATTCAAAAATTTGTTGGGTGCTACAAACAAGCTGTGACTACACAAAAAAGCGGGAGCTCTGAGAGCGACATCATTTTAGCTGCAAACAAAATATATTACCAAGATAAGCATGAAAAATTCACATTCGAAGATGCATGGAGACTATTGAAAGATGTTCCTAAATGACTTGCATGTTTGACGGAACCTTCCGCGAAAAGAATAAAGAATTCGGCTTCAGGAGCATATTCATCATCTTCTAACCCACTTACACCAACAAGTAGCGAATATAATCCACCATCACCTGCTTCGTTACGTCGTCTAATGGGTCAAAAGACGGCCAGAAGGAGGGAGAAAGAAAAGCTCGTTGAAAAGTCTATAGATTTGGAAAAAATTAATGATTTGCAAGATGACTTAAAAAAAAAGTTAACATAATGTCAGAGTTTTCACGTAATTGGACACGTATTGTGGAAGAAAAACTTGAGATGGAGAGGGAAATGTTGAAGATCGATGATTTGCAAGTACTCTCAAAGGATACATCAAATATGAATCAAAGACAACTAAAAACACATGAAATGTTGTGCGACATGATTTCAAAAAAATATGGACTTAATTGATATAATTATGTATTTAATGTTTATGAATTTATTTTAATGTATTTTCTAATAAGTTATTTTATCATGTATTGTGTTATTTAATATAATTTTATATGTTTTTAATTTTACTTTGATTTATTTTAAATATATGTTGTGGTTTTTTTAAATGTATTTTGATATATTTGAATTATTTTGTTTCAATTATACATTTTTATATATTATAGTAAAATATCAATTTGTAAAAATGTGTGGGGTCCAATGGGACCCATTTGAGATTTTTTAGTGAGTTGTATGGATATTTGAGAAATGTGGTTGAGTTGTTTAAATAATTGGGAAGTGAAAAATAATATAAAGAATGAAGCGGGACCCATTTAAAGAACCCATATGAGTTCATGGGATAATGGTGCTCTTATGCTCCATTTTTTCCAATTACGTGGAAAAATTTATTTCAATGGTCCATAAATGTTCCCTCTTCTGCAGATAAGATGTTCATCTTCTTCCTAGCTACATAGTGTTGATCGTCCCCTAACCATTATGCATCAAATATTGGGATGATTCTTTAGCCAATTAACAATATATGAGAACTTCACACTTTTCAATATTTTTAGCTCCAAACAGAACTTAACTCATGGTTGAATGAAAAATGCATAAAAAAAAAATGAGGATTTCTCTTTATTATAACAAGGTACAATTTCTAATTCTCTTTATCATAACATTTGTGAGGAATTTTCTTTATTGTAACAAGATACTGCTAGTACAATTTTTTTTACAAGCTAAAATTGACATTTGATCTTGTGGACAATATGTACCACCAAAGTCTACATATGTCTGACTGCACATTATATACACCATGGATGGAATTTAAAGAGCAAAAATATCAATTTTTGTCACATGCCTTCTCAAACTAGAGTTGAGTTGTCTAAAAAGATACTTAAGTTTTTGAGTGATTGGGGAATAGAGAAGAATTTTTTTTTCTTTGACTTTAGATAATTGCTCTGCAAACGATATTATGCAGGAGAAATTGAAGAGTCAACTTGCTGTTCAAAATTGGTTACTGTGTGATGGACAATTATTCATTGTGTGTTGCTCAGCTCATATTTTAAATCTTATTGATAAGGAAGGGTTGAAAGTAAGACATGTCTGGATAACTTTGAGGAGCACATAGTACATTGAAAAGAAATTCTAGGCTTCAAATACAAGCATGACTTTGTCCGGGATGTTCCTTTTGATATTATTAGGTGAACGGGAATATCTGTGAAAAAAGAGGCGCTCGTGAACTTTTTGGCCTATCAACATGGCGAGAGATCGACTCTCCAACTGATGGGTATTATGGTGTATGAGTGGATATGGGGAAAACGTGCACGTGTGGACTTGGTTAGGGTTTCACAACTTGTGGGATTGAGGACCGATGCTTTTATGCGGGATAGACAAAGGCAACCCTCAAAGTCGCTTCCAGCAAAGTGGGGCCAAACATAAGAAAAATGTTTTGACGATCAACATGTTTTTATACCATTTGCGTTTGACACTTTTCGCTTTCTAGCACAAGAGATAATGAGTTTTCTGCAAAGAATTCAAAAGGTAATGCATAAGAATGTTATATCTCCTAGGTCCATGAATATTGTTTTTAAGAAAATTAGTTTTGCCATTCATAAAAGGTTGACAATATAGCTTGTTTCTCGTTTGCCTTTCATTCATCTGTAATTATCATATAATTATTAATGAATAATTGATTCTTCTCAATTTTAAAAATTCTAAAAATTTGTAATTAAATATTTTATACACGTTTTAAAAAACATTAAAAAATATTAAAGTTTAAGAATTACTATTAAACAAAATATTAAGAATTATTAAGAATTACTATTATAGGAATTAAAACAAAATTTGATAATTCTATAAGAATATTTTTTTTTGGTCAAGTAGTCTAGCGGGTAAAAATCACCTTAAATGTGAATAAGTGAAGTGTCTGAGTTCGATCCCCAACTCCTACATATATAATGCGATGTCCCAATCAATTGAGCTAAGCTGACGGAGACAAGAATATACCGTAAGATTTGTTTATATTCTATTAAAATCTTGATTGAATACCACATTATTCTTTTGTAAAAAAAAAGTCTTTTAAAATCCATTTTAAAATCCATTGAAATCTCAATTGAATACACCCTCATAAAAATAGTAAAACATACTACGGAATAAAATAAATATTAATATTAAAAAAATAAAATGTACCGAGAAAAGGAAGATAGTAATGGCAATAGTTTGTTAGGTGGTGGCCCATAGAAAAGGAAGAAGAAAGAAAAAAAGAAGTGAGAAGAAAGGAAAGCAACGCAAAGGATTGGATTAGTGGTTCACCGCTCCTCTCTCTGTCTCTCTCTCTCTCTCCCAACTCCCATTGCAACACACCTGATTCCATCTCTCTCTCTCTCTGCATTTCAATTTCTAAGGTTTTCATCTTTCTTCTTCTCTCATTTCAATTTTTGAGATTAATTCTTAAATTTTATCGTCTCTGCATGTTTTTACATTATTACAATCGTACATTAGGGTTAAAATTCAATTTGATCCATCATGATTCCTTATGCATCGATGCTCTTTTAATTCAATTTTCGTTCCATTTTTTATTTATATATTATTATTATCATATGCCATGCCGACAATAACATTTATCTCTTGAATTTTATTTCAGGAAAGAATCAATGCGTTTTAATTAATCAATTATTTCGCCGTGAAATTTGTTCTTAAACGCGATTCTCCAAAATGTGGTTGGAGAATTATATTTATGAGTTCTGATCAACCACTGCTTTCCGAACCAGATCTTGTTCCTCCTGTCATTCATCATCGCCACCGCAAATCCGGATCCCGCACTTCCTTCTTTGAGGTTGCTGCAGACTCTTCGACCACCGACCACCATAGGGAAGTTGTGTTGGCGAAAGATTGCAGCTTCCACTCCGCATTTTGTAATAATAATAACAACAGTGGCATCTCATCATCCTCTTTAACAGAGGCACAAAACCCTGATTCGGAGTTTCGTTTGGAATGCCCCACGCGGGAAAGGGGACTCCTGCGATCCTGGGGTGCAATGGAACTGCATGAAATTTCAACAGCTTCTGCAGTAACAACAGCTCCATCTCGTAGGATTCATCATAAAAGTGTACAGTTCGATGAACAAATTTTACATGATGATAATGCTAGGTTGATTTATATAAATGATCCTAAGAAAACGAATGATAAGTATGAGTTTACTGGGAATGAGATTCGAACTAGTAGATATACTTTTATCACATTCTTGCCTAAGAATTTATTCATTCAGTTTCATAGGGTTGCTTATTTATATTTCCTTGCTATTGCTGCACTCAATCAGCTTCCTCCGTTAGCTGTATTTGGGAGGACAGTGTCCCTTTTTCCGCTTTTGTTTGTTCTTTGTGTTACTGCTATTAAGGATGGGTATGAGGATTGGAGGAGACATAGGTCCGATAACAATGAGAACAATCGTGAGTCTTTGGTTCTTCAGTCCAGTGATTTCCGTTCCAAGGTATGGAAAAAGATTCAGGCTGGTGAGGTTGTTAAGATCTTTGCTGATGAGACCATTCCTGCTGATATGGTTTTGTTGGGTACAAGTGATCCGAGTGGGCTAGCCTATATTCAGACAATGAATTTGGATGGAGAATCAAATTTGAAGACGAGGTACGCCAAGCAGGAAACGACTTCTGCAGTATCTTCGGAGGTTTGTGATATTGCTGGGATTATTAGATGCGAGCAGCCAAACCGGAATATTTATGAGTTCACAGCTAATATGGAGTTCAACGGAATTAAGTTTTCCCTTAGCCAGTCAAACATTGTCCTGCGAGGTTGCCAACTTAAGAACACGGATTGGATAATTGGTGTTGTAGTTTATGCAGGACAGGAGACAAAAGCCATGCTCAACAGTGCGGCTTCTCCTTCCAAGAGAAGCAGACTGGAAGGTTATATGAATAGAGAAACCCTTTGGTTGTCAATTTTTCTTTTTATCATGTGTTTGGTTGTGGCCCTTGGGATGTGTCTTTGGCTGGTACGTCACAAGAACCAGCTTGATACCTTGCCTTACTACAGAAAAAGATACATCAACAAAGGCCCGGAATATGGAAAGAAATACAAGTATTATGGGATACCAATGGAAGCGTTTTTCTCCTTTTTGAGTTCTGTTATAGTGTTCCAGATAATGATACCCATATCTCTTTACATCACAATGGAGTTGGTTCGATTGGGTCAGTCATACTTCATGATTGAAGACATGCATATGTATGACGCTAGCTCTGGATCAAGGTTTCAGTGTAGATCATTAAATATAAATGAAGATTTGGGTCAAATACGCTATGTATTTTCAGACAAGACAGGAACACTAACAGAAAACAAGATGGAATTCCGGAGGGCTAGCGTACATGGGGATAATTATGGGAGCTCCTTGCTTGCTGCTGATGATAGTTCAGGTATTTGGTCTCCCCTTGAGATAATTATGTAACTTTAAACTGCTTAATGTTGCTGTGTAGTGCCGTTGCCTTTTGTCTCGCTGTTGCAGTTTGAAATCCTTGTTATTGAAATTAATATTTATGGATTGAGATTATGAATTTTTTTATTTCTCATGTAAAAATTGTGAAATGCATAAGTTATGCTTTTAGAATGCTTTGGTTTATGGTAATGGTTAGCTTGCTCGACAGGTTGATGACATTGGTGCCAATGTAATATTGTGCTCTTCAATTGTCATTTTCTATTCAATTACAGAACTACTTATAATTCATCCTGGGGTGGACCTATTAGTGATAATACCCTGTATAATATATAAAGCCCGATCTATAGTTATTGCATGATAGCAAATGCTTTGTATGAGTTAGCTGCTGGTTTTCTTTCCCTTGTACACTTTTGCTTTTCTTGCATACTTATTAGATGACATTGCTACTGTTAAGAAGTCCCACATTGGTTGCGAGATGGCCTGAACAATTGTTTATAAAGTAGAGGCAATCCTCACCATACAAGCCGGTTTTGTAAGGTTGAGTTAGACCCAATTCTCAATTCTAAGATGGTATCAGAGCCTCTCCATGATCCGTTGGGCCACCTGTTATCATATTTTCTCTATCGGACCACCCACCGTTTATATCCACACACCAAGCCCAATAGTGTTGGGCGTGAGGCGGTGTGTTAAGAAGTCCCACATCGGTTGCAAGATGGCCTGAACAATTGTTTGTAAAGTAGAGGCAATCTTCACCATACAAGCCGGTTTTGTAAGGTTTAGTTAGGCCCATTTCTCAATTCTAAGAGCCACTATGCTCTTCAGTAATTTGTGATATCTTGCTTTGAGCCTGCATGTGTCAGCTGCGTGAGTTCTTAACAAAAATCATCTGTAAGCTTATGATGAATTATAGTTCTTACCACAAGTTCTTTGTTTTTTTTTTGTGATGTTTGCAGCAGCAACAGATGTTATTCTTAAACGGAGATGGAAACTCAAATCTGAAATTTCAGTGGATCCCAAACTAATGTCCGTGTTGCATAAAAACCCAAATAGAGACGAAAGAGTAGTTGCTCATGCGTTTTTTCTTACATTGGCTGCTTGTAATACTGTGATTCCTATACTTACTGATGGCGAATTTTCTGGTTGTGGAACAAGTGAATCAACTGGATATGTAGAGTGCATTGATTACCAGGGAGAATCCCCTGATGAACAAGCCCTAGTTTCTGCGGCCTCTGCATATGGATACACTCTTTTTGAGCGGACATCTGGACATATTGTTATTGACATCAATGGTGAGAAACTCAGGTAGATTGTGACTTCCTTTGAGATGGGTTATTAATTTTTATATTTTGTTTAAACGATGCTGGAATGCATGATTGATGAAACAGTATTATGTACATTAGACGTTCTAGTTCGGTTTTGTGCTTTTTATGCAATCTATATGTAGATTACTCAGAACTTTATTATGTCTGTGCTCTGGTATATAGATTGGACGTATTGGGCCTGCATGAGTTTGATAGTGTGCGAAAGAGAATGTCCGTTGTTATTCGGTTTCCTGACAACGCTGTAAAGGTGCTAGTCAAAGGAGCTGATACATCAATGTTTAGCATTTTGGCAAATGGCAGTGAGAGCCACAATAGCTTATTGCATGCAACACAGAGCCATTTGACTGAATATTCTTCGCAAGGTTTGCGCACCCTTGTAGTGGCCTCTAGAAGTCTTTCTGATGCTGAACTTGAGGAGTGGCAAAGCAGGTATGGAGAGGCAAGCACTGCCTTAACTGACAGAGCTAGTAAACTACGTCAAGCGGCAGCTCTTATAGAATGCAATTTAAATCTACTTGGAGCAACTGGAATTGAGGACAAGCTACAAGAGGGTGTACCTGAAGCCATTGAGTCCCTACGGCAAGCTGGAATCAAGGTCTGGGTTCTTACTGGTGATAAACAAGAGACTGCGATTTCAATTGGTCTTTCCTGTAAGCTTCTCAGTGCAGATATGCAGCAAATTGTTATAAATGGCACTTCAGAGGAGGAATGCGGAAATCTTTTGGGTGATGCAATAGCTAAATATGGTGTGAGATCTTCAAGTAGAGGGCATCAGAATCTGAATAATAAAACCAATGCCGAACATGATAATATTGATATTTCCAATAGTTCAAAGTCAATGAGTTTGCCTAAGTGGAATCCAGGAAAGGAAGAAGGAACTACTACTCCATTGGCACTCATCATTGACGGGAACAGTTTGGTTTATATTTTGGAGAAGGAACTGGAGTCAGAGGTAAAATTATCCTTTCTCATTAATTATTTTTTTGGAATATATATCTTTACTGGACATCTAAAACTTGCCTGTTCTGTTTGAGTTGTTGGACGTGCATATACTACTGCTTCAGGTATTTGATCTGTTATATAAGACTTGAGGAGGAATATATACTGATTTCCTTTTCCTATTCAACAGCTTTTTGACCTCGCAACTTCCTGTAAGGTTGTGCTGTGTTGTCGTGTTGCACCCTTGCAGAAGGCTGGAATTGTTGATCTGATAAAGAGCCGCACAGATGATATGACACTAGCCATAGGTGATGGTAAGTTCTTCATACTAGTATAAAATTGCCCTTAATTTGCATTTGGTTTTTCTTGACGGGTCTTGTTGTTAATACTTTTCCAATAAGCTGCGGCCATCAAGATTCAACTAATATTTGATGATGCACTTTAAAATAAGATTTGACTTGATATAAGTTTAATTATAATGTTTTTTGGGAAAACTTTTGACAGGGGCCAATGATGTGTCAATGATCCAAATGGCAGATGTTGGTGTTGGAATATGCGGGCAGGAAGGACGTCAAGCAGTGATGGCATCAGATTTTGCGATGGGACAATTTCGGTTCTTGAAAAGATTACTTCTTGTTCATGGGCACTGGAATTACCATCGTGTTGGTTATTTAGTTCTGTACAACTTCTACCGCAATGCTGTCTTTGTGTTGATGTTATTTTGGTATGTATGGATTTATTTGGAAACGATGGTTTATTTCCTTGTGTGTTTATATGTGTTTCTATTTCATTATTTTTATTATTTCTGCCTATGACTAATTGTGGACAGATAATTGACAATTGTCTCCATCTAGTGGAGAATACTTGGTTAAAGTTATCCACTTGTTCTATTCTAGTGCCAGCATGTCCAAAAACAATAAACTTCTTCCCTCTTGATGTTCTTGCTATCCTTTGTTGAAATGTGTAATATATATAGGGTGTATCATAAATTTTGGGCTCAAAGAAGTTATTGGATTTTAATAATAGTTGCAGGTTTTATTAGATTTTTAACATTTTAATGTATCTTCCTTGTCTTTAGGTATATATTATGCACGGCTTTTTCTACAACTTCTGCATTAACAGATTGGAGCAGTGTATTCTATTCTGTGTTATACACATCTGTACCCACAATTTTTGTTGGTATTTTGGACAAAGACTTGAGTCATAAGACACTCTTGCAGTATCCGAAACTGTATAGTACTGGTTACAGGCAAGAAGCTTACAATATGCAATTATTTTGGATCACAATGATTGACACAGTATGGCAGAGCCTTGTTCTCTTTTACGCACCGTTGTTCACCTATAAGGATAGTTCGATTGATATATGGAGCATGGGTAGCTTGTGGACAATTGCAGTTGTTATCCTTGTAAATGCACACCTGGCTATGGACATCAACCGTTGGCTATTAATTACTCATTATGCTGTCTGGGGATCCATAATCACTACATATGGTTGCATGGTGATATTGGATTCCATACCCGTCTTTCCCAATTTCTGGTTAGTTACACTGTCTTGCAATAGATATTCTGTATGATAAATATAGAAGTACCCTAGGTTATAATATATTGTATGTCAAAATAATTGCAGGACTATTTATCATCTGGCAAAGTCCCCTACGTATTGGATAACAATTTTGCTTATAATAGTCGTGGCATTGCTACCTCGCTTTACTTGCAAAGTTGTTTGGCAAATCTTCTGGCCTTCAGATATCCAGATAGCAAGAGAAGCCGAGTTAATGAGAAGACGACATGATCGTTTGCAGTCAAGGCATCAAGGTTCCAGTTAACTTGTGTTACTCTCATGCCACTTATAGAATATAAAGAAATCTCAATATAAATGGCTCCCCTTGTATTTGTCCATCACAAAGCATTCTTGTGGCAGTCGGTTTTATAAGTTACCAGGTAAGGCCATGGTTTCTCTCTTATTACCTTTATCGTGGATTTTCCCCTGTTTTGTCACGTTCTTTGCATTACCTTGGGTTGAGTTGTTGTCTATAGCTAAAAATGACCTAATTTTAGTTTTTTAAATTGCCCAAAACCCGTAACAAGTGATTCTGATCTTGCATTAGTTCAGGACATCCCTTTCTTCATTAATATGGCAATTTTGGTGCTGTTACTGTAGGTTTTAGAATATAGAGATCATGTGGCCCTGAAGTCCTGAACATAAATCTGCTATTAGAGTTACTGGTAGATTGTTGATTTATAAAATAAAAGCTCACTGTAGTAGGTGTAATAAGCAATTAGAACTTAAGGTTAGTTGAATGAAGAGTATCACTTGTGCTTAAATCTGCTATCAGAGGTACTGGTAGATTGTTGACTTATTGGAAAAACAGGGCAATTGTAGTAGGTTCAATTAGAAGTTAGAACATACGGTTAGTTGAATGAAGAATATTGGTTGTGCTTTTCTTCCCCATTCTGTTTGTTTTCACTTTTCACGGTGGGGTGGGTAATGAAATGGAAGGAGAGGTAATAAGTGGGGTAATGACAGTGGTTGAAAAATAAGTGGAGAGAAAATTAGAATTTGTTGGAAACTAATTGAATTTAATTAGTTGTGTATACTTTTTTTTTAGAATGTGGAATGAACATTCAAAGTAGACAGGGCTTTAGAAAATATCAAAGATCGTCAGTTTTTACAAATCTAAAATTGATATAATTTATTTAAAGAGATTAAAGAATATGCATTGTTAGATTATCATTGAAAAATATTTAAGTTAAAAAAACCTTATCATATTCTGCCACCACCACCATCATTATCGATGTGGTGCAGAAAACAGGCAGAAAGGGATGACTGTCTTCACATGTTGAATTCTGTGCTTGGTCCTGATCTTTTCTGTTATTCTCCAGATGAGTTGCAGAAGCAGATTGCGTTGATGTAAAGACAAATGCAACCGGAATCTCTTGGGGAAGCATGTGGCAAATTAAGATGCCGTAGCTAATAATTAGCTTGTTAGCTTTTCAAATGCCTCCAGCCAGGGAAGTGAGTCACACTAAGGCATCTCCAGCTATTTGAATGGGGGGTGGGGGATTTTCAGCGGGGCAATGCAGACACGATAATGATCCAGGGCTCTATAGAGTGTAACGAATTGTACAATATTTCTGTAAAAAAATCAGGTTTTAAAAGTCCTTTAACAAGAGATTGTCTCTAGAAAGCATAAAATGAAAGAAAAGGTAAAAGGTAATTTTCATAATTCCTGCATCCCTTCTCCTTGCATTGTCAATTTTTTTACCTAGTCTAATTAACAGTCAAGTCAACCCCCCAAATGCAAGTTTAATTAAAGATGCATTTTTTATTTATTAAAAGGTCCTTGGGGGGTAGTGTGAATATAATTTGCGAAAACGTATGTTTCTAAGGGTCAAACTGTCAATGGAAAAACAGTGTATTGAGTCATACCAAACCAGAAAGAACGTGTTTAGTCCTCCGAAAGGACTTTTCCATTGGCAACTGAGAAACAAATGAGAATTTTCCATTGGCAACTGAGAAACAAATGAGAATTCATGGGTGGGTCTCTAAACGTTCTTTGAAGTTGGACTGTGAGTGTTACCTTTCAAAGAAGGTTTGACTGCATATTAGCTTCTTTTCTGATTGGTCGATTCATGTATGTTAGATTTTATTTGGATTCTACTCATAAGATAAATATATTTTTGAATTGACTTAAAAAAATGGGGGCAGACCTAACATTGAATTGACATAATTTGAGATTATTTGAATTGTTTAAAGGAAAGAAATGAGTAAGCAGTTAGTATTATTTTAGAAAACCACTGTATTTAGAACCTTTGGTACTTTGTGGCCCCATAAGCTTTGGTCCCTTAGACCATTTATGTGATTAGTTTACGTTCGAGTGTTTAGATTGCACTTTAATTTTATTTTATTAGCCTTCTATTAAGAATAAGAATGTGATATATAAACAATTAGATTACTTTCCCACCATGGTCAAGTGACTTTTTTTCATAATTTCTCAATTATGAATTTTGTTGAAAATTTTAAATAAATCATAAACAATTCTTTTTGCTTATACGAGAATGTTCTTCATAGTCCTCAATCTCACCCTTAAATATTTTTCTCTTATTTTTTATTTGATATCTCAATTTTATTTAATGGTTAAGATTTCACTATTTCGCTCGTGTTAATGGAGAGATCCATTCTCTACTTATACACCTCCCTTCTCCTTGACTTTATTGACCCATCTGCTCTCTGTATTTTTTCTATTTTTGACCAATTTACCCATTGCTAGTAAAGTTCTTCTGATCGTACTCCGTAATAACCGCCTTGGAAAGTCGAAAATTTGGATCCGATCTGAAGTGAATTGTTGCATTATTTAAGTTGCAACAAACATACTTACTCAAAATTTAATGTCTTTTTTTTTATTTTTTTATGGATAACCCATAGTCCCCGATCCCCATCATGGTTGTTGTGTCTTAGAATGAACATAAATCTAAATTGTTCCTTGCTCAAAATTTCAATCTAGAATTGGAATGTCATATATATATATATATATATATATAGTTAAATTGTCTAAAATATCATGTTAAATATTAAAAGGATGTTTAATTTCATTAGTTTTATTATTAGTTCACGAATATATTTAAAAATAAATATAATTATTTATTTAAATATGCTCATGTGAAATAGACTTTTACAGGTCATATCAGATTTTCAAAAGGTCAGACTCAGACCTAACAAATAAGTCTATGATAGGTCATATGTCAAACTATGCCTTCAATATTTGACAGGTCAAACTTAGATTTAACAAAGTCTAACTCGGCCTAATCTATTTCCATTCTTATATAGTGGGTATCCCTTCATTAATCTCAATATATACACTAAATCAATGAATATTTGGACCATGGTAAAAAAATAGTTTATTTTTCCATACTAAATTTCAGGTCTAACTACATTCTTTTTAAATTGTTTAATTGTGGTGTTTGATTTTTTGTTATTGTTTAGATGAAGTGACAAATATAACTAAAATTTACACATAACCGTGAAGTTTCAAGTTTAAACCTTAAGGTTCGAACTACCAACTCAGCTCACTAGGACGATCTAAAATATGTTCTATTTTATTACTAAGATATTAATCTCATTTTAAAATATTTTTGTTTAGATTTCATTAGAAACTTAAACAAAAGTCAAAGAACAACAAAATGATCACTTTCACTAGCCAGTGGTCACTATATACCATAGAATCTAGTTGAGTTAAAAAAATTCGTCCGAGGTTTTCGTTTTCTTGAATGCAAACATCACCTTGACTTTAGAATAATTTGAATTTAGGGTAGTACTGTAATTGTAGAAGTGTGAACTTTCCTAAAATAATATTGTAATAAAATAATTGCATGTAGATGGCTTGACCAGAATGAAACGACAAAATTGATCCCCACAACACGATTTCTCATTAGTTCACACTTTGCTTTTTGTTGGATTCATACTATGATACTAACAATTACCAACCTTTCATTTGTTTGTTTTCGGAAACTTTAAATTGGTTAAAGAAATCTCATATTCATTTTTAAACATTTGAATTCACTGTTTGCAAATTTTTATAGCTGAAAGGTTGGTTATCATCGGGAAGGGATGGCAAAGTGGATCGGATCCGTCGGACGAGCTATTTCGATTCGGTATTTTAAGTTGGTCAATCTTATCTAACTTACTTAAAAAATGGGGCGGATTTTAAAACTTTTTGTTTTATTTTTCTAGACATGAGAAGAAAAGATGGAAAAAAAATTTAAATTTCAAGGGTGAGTTGAAAACCAATTTTATTTCCTCATTACTTTTTTAGCCGTAAAAAAAGAAATGGTTAAATTAAACCTAACTTGTTTTGCTTCCTATCCAATCTAATTTATTTGGAAATCTATTTTGTGATTTGTTTAATGTTGTTGGATTTTAATTGATGCTTTGTTTATTGAGACTTATTTATTTTGAATAGTGACATTGATATTAGGTTTAATTAGTCTATTAGTCCCTTAAAGACATTTTAGGTTTTACAATGGTCCTTTAAAGAAAAAAAAGTCCGAATTGGTCCCTTAAAAACATATCCGTTTGCCACATTGGTCCTCTCCGTTAGTTTTTAACACCAAATATATTAGGTGGAGTAACATTGAATGTGGTCCACCTAGATCTCAATAAATCTTTTCATTTAAGCCATTTGATTTTATTGAAAAACAATAGCCATTGAATTTTGAATGTCCACCGTATCTAACGGTGCACCATTATCAACTAATTATTTCTCTATTTCTTCATCTTCTTCACTATCTTCCTTTTGACCTTCATCATCATTCTCATAAAATCTTCAAATCAAATCCAGATTTGCAACAAAAAAAAAAATCAACTCAACAACAACCCAGATCTGTCTCAATAGTAAACAAATTTAGACAAAAGAAAACTCTTATGGAAAACTAAAAAACTAAATCAGAAACTAAATCAGAGTATGATTAAAGCTATGGAAAAATCAAAGGGGAAACCAAAAGTCAAACCAATAAACCTCTTTCATACCAGCATCACGTCTACCTGCTTCTGTCTAATTTTTTCTTTAAACCAGCAAACCACAACCAAGTTACAAACCAGTTTTTATCAAAATCAACAAACAAACATATAACTAGAAATAAACCACCGACAGCAACATTTGTTCCTGGTGGGGATGACACGTTTGTTCCAAACCGTGAAAATAAGTGTGATACTGCTAGATGTACACACACTAGTAACATGGTATGTAAGTGACTTGTTTAATGTTTTCTTGCTGGTTTAATTTAGTATTATTTGAGTTTAATTGTTCTTCAAAGTACTTGCTAATTGTGGAACAACATTCAGCAATTTAACATCAGATGATTAAATCTATAAAAGCAGGGGCAACAATAAAAGGTATAATAAAACCCTGGTGGGGATCTAGCTTCTTGCAACGTTTGGGGATCTAGCTTTTGCTTCTTCAAAAATGACAGATTTTAGGATTTATGGTTACTATTAATTTGGTTGTGATTTAGGGATTTTGATTTCTAATTTGGGGATTTTTTTTTTTGGGTTTGTTTGATTTCTAATTTGAAGTGTGTATTTTCAATTTATTTGAAATTTTGTTGTTGAAGTTTATGAAAATCTTCATGAAGATGAAGAACAAATGAAGGGAGAAGATGAAGGAAGGAAAACAAAATTGTATGTTGGTGGTACACCATTAGTAACGGTGGACTAGTGCAAAACTAATGTTTTTTGAAAAAATTGACGGAAAGGACCATTATGATTAACGGTGACATCAATAGGGGACCAATTCGGACCTTTTTTTCTTTAAGGGACCTTTGTGAAACCTAAAATGTCTTTAAGGGACCAATAGACTAATTAAGCCTTGATATTATTATGTCACGTGGCCAAAGTCAAATTAATCTATAATAAGTTACAGAAAACAATTTAATTTCATGTTGAGTTATTTATCATTATTATTTATTACATGATTTGAGTTTGTTAATTTTTATTATGCGTTGTTGAAAAATATTTATTGTGGTTTTTTTTTTTTTGTAATATCTATCACTACGGCACATGTTCATCCACTGAACCAACCCATAAAAAATAGTTGTCTCCTTCTACCAACTAACATGAATTTCTCTTGTAAAAAAAAAACTAACATGAGTTTTTCTATAAATAATTACACTTTTTTTTAATCTTTGTGCTTCATTTTATTAGGAGCCCAATTTTATATATATAAGAGAGTTTTCAAATTATTTGGGATGATGTCTAAAAGTAAAATATATATGTATATTTGATTTGACAATCAATAACTAATATTGCTTATTTTATACTTTAAAGTTTAAACCGAGTTGTTCATTTTACAAGATTCATTGATTCAAATTCGGAAAGAATTTCCTAAATTGTGAATTTCACTAATTAAAGAGGGAGCAGTGTGAATTTCCACCCTTAAAACTCAATTTCTACATATTGTTTAATTTTTAATTTTTCAAAGGCCTAGATGGACATTTTAATGGACAAGATAAATTCTTATTTGAATCCTATATAATAAGTAGCACACCGAGTGTAAAACTTATCCAAAAAAAAAAAGAAAAGAGAGTAAAACACATCTGTATATATGTTTATGTTTGTACAAGAATCTATGCGGAGAGTGCACGTGATTACGTTGTGGTTTAGTAACTTTGTTGACACAAACAATAACGTTTAGTGTTCATGTGCACGGCCATGAATGGTGGATCTAACGATATACTTTTTGAATGTAAACTTGTCATGAAAAAGAGAAGCGTTTGCTATATTATTAGTAGGGGAGGAGGGTTAAGATATATATCTCTCACTCTGTCTCTCACACACACAACTCTATCTTTTCTTATGGTAAAAAAATAGATCTTGAATTTGAAACGTCTTGTGTTTGAGTTTTGTGTAATTTTTCAATATTTTAATAATTAGTTTGTGACTTATATAATGGTATGGACTTAAGGGGCTCAATGTAAATAATGATTGAATCAAACAATGACCAAATCTACATTGAATGGAGCAAGTCCTAGTTGCCTAGTGCAATGAGGAGAAAACCTGAGATGGAAACATCGACTAGAAAGGATGAGTGGCGCCAAAGCCATTCGATCCTGACCTCAATCCAGAAAGAAAGCAATCAACATATAAAGATTCTCGAAAAATCGAGGTGATCCTATTGTTTCACACGTATCACGAAATTCACTTGATATGAGATACATATGCACAAATATGTAATGTTTATCGATATGATCTCTACCAACGATCATGTCATTAAAATAGCAACAACCTGAAACATTCATGAGTTTTTTTAGTTAAACTAACATTAATAGTCATTTTGTAATTGTTGTGAGGAGAACTAAACACTTTAACTGGAGGTTACAATGATAAACTCTTACCACTTGGCTAGCATCTCATCCGACGAAATTCTAGATTATTAGAGTCACATTTTTTTATTAAGGGTTAATTGGTTTTTTTTGTTATAGTCAAATGTTAGTTGTTACTTTTTAGTAACCTTAGACCTATGTTTGGATTGATTGAATATATTAGAATGGAGCTGAGTGGGATGAATTTGAAAAATAATAATAGAATGGATAGGATGGAATGAATTCCATCCAATACCACCACTTACCTTCAATTTTGTTACTCTCCTTTTTAAAATATCCAAACAATGGAATGGGAGAATTTATTCCATTCCGCTCTATCCCATTCAACTCCCTCCTATTCCGCTCCGCTCCATTCCATTATTTTCTATCAATCCAAACAGAGCCTTAATGTCCCAGCCCTTTGCCACTGGACTACAAATTCGAGGACAAAGGATAGAAGGAACATAATAATAAGAATTATTATTATTATTTTCTATAACTAAGGCTCCGTTTGGATTGATGTAATGGAGCGGAGCGGAGCAGGCTGTAATAGAATAACATTCCATTGTTTGGATTTGAAAAATAATAACGGAATGGAATTGAATGGAATAAGATGAAATAATATTTAGCATATTCATATTTGTATAGAAAACACACTTCTGTGTATTGATTAGTTTCCAAAAATATATGTAAACACTTTTGTATATTACAACAAAGAATATCAATGAAAAAGGCAAGGGATTGAATTCTTACATGGTATCACCTTCTACGATCCTACCCTAATTTTTTCTCAGCCGCCTCTAAAACTCTGCTTTACCATGGCAGCAAACCACGACATCCCTACCAAAATCACTGATGACACTTCATCAGCCCTTTCCAATCCCCCACTGGCGGCGAAGAACAAATTCCACTCTGCTTTCGCTATCAACAACGTCAAAACCATTATCCCGGTAATGTTGGAAAACGACTCAAACCTCTACCTCTCATGGTCTGCTCTTTTCAAGGTCCAAGCGCATGTCCACAACGTGCTCGATCATATAATCCCCCCAACAGATGCGCAGGCCATACAAGCATCGGCCGAACTCAAGGCCGCCGATTCTGATCTTTGGAATCGACTTGACGCCGTGGTGTTACAGTGGATGTACGCTACAGTATCACAGGATATCCTCCAATCCATACTTGTTGTGGACGATTCTGCTGAAGAATGCTGGAAACGCATCGACGCTATGTTTCACGACAACAAGCATTCACGAGCAGTCCAATTGGAAAATCAGTTCAGTAACACCCACCTGGAAAATTTTCCTTCAACCAAAGCGTACTGTGATCGTCTAAAAACTCTCTCTAATCAACTAACCAATGTTGATTCTCCGGTATCGAACACTCGTCTCGTTCTCAAAATGATTTGTGGTCTCACCGACGCGTACTCCAGTTTTGTCACATATATACAGCAACACGACTCTCTTCCTACCTTTGCTACTGCACGATCCCGTCTTGAGCTTGAAGAATCAACCATGATTCAACGAGCGGCGTGTGAATCCGGTTCATCCTCTCAGCCGGCGGCGCTAATGGCCAAGTCACCATCGTCTGACACTGCAAACCCCAAACGCAATGTCGATGTTGGAACAAAAGGTCGAATCAACCACAACTCCTTCCAATCAAGCACTCGCGGTCGAAATCGAGGCCGAAAACAACACTAAGGAGGTCAGAACAATGGGAGAGGAGGACGACATGGTGGACCACAGTACGAAGGAAGTGTTCGCGGTGCACAGATGCAACATACACCAAATTGGAATGCTTGGCAAAATTGGGCTCCCTGGTTTATTCCACCCTGTCCATATCCAACATTTAGGCCCAATAATGCCACTAAGCCTCAACAGAATGGAGTTCTTGGGCCTGGACCTCAACAAGCTGCTTTTAATATCAACAATACTAGTCCAACTGATATTGACAGTGCTTTTCACACCCTCATTCTCAGTCAGCCAGACCCCTCATGGTACATGGACACCGGCGCCACATCACACATGACATCCTCGTCGGGTAATCTCTCATCTTATTTTAAATTAAGCAAAAATCATAAAATCATTGTAGGAAATGGTCATTCCGTTCCAATTCAAGATCTTGGTAACACACAATTAGAAACCCCCCACCACCTCTTATCCTAAAAAATGTACTTCATGCTCCGGATTTAATTAAAAATTTAGTATATGTCCGTAATTTTACTACAGATAATAAAGTTTCAATTGAATTTGAGCCGTTTGGTTTTTCTGCGAGGATTTTCAGACGGGGACACCTATAATGAGATGTGAAAGTCGTGGAGACATATACCCCATCACCACTCAACATTCCATCAATAAAATTACAAATCCATCCACCTTTGCAGCTTTGTCATCTTCTATTTGGCATAATCGTTTGGGACATCCGGACGAACATGTTTTATCTTCTCTTTGAAAAAATAAGTTTATTGAATGTAATAACTCTAGTCAATTGCATTCTAATTTTTGTAATTATTGCCCGCTTGGGAAACACATTAAATTACTTTTTCAATCCTCTATTAATAAAAGTTTGGTACCTTTTGACATTTTACATAGTGATGTATGGACATCTCCCGTTTTAACCTCGTTGGGTCACAAATATTATGTTTTATTTTTAGATAACTTCTCGAATTTTCTGTGGACATTCCCTATGTCTCATAAATCTCAAGTCTATCCTATTTTTCAAAAATTATGGGCTTACATCAAAACACAATTTCAACGGGAAATCAAAGCAATTCAATGTGATAACGGTGGTGAATATATATCCAATCATTTTCGAAACATGTGTGAATAAAATGGGATACATATCCGTCTCTCTTGCCCTTATACCTCACCTCAAAATGGTAAATCCGAGAGAAAAATAAGATCCGTTAATAACATCATTCGCACCTTACTTCATCATGCATCACTACCTCCTTCCCTTTGGCATTTTGCTCTAGAAATGTCCACATATCTCTCAAATATAATACCTAGCAAATCAATCTATCTTCAATCACCTCTCTATATGCTATACAACAAACACCCATCATACTCCCATTTACGTGTTTTTGGGTGCTTGTGTTTTCCTCTATTTCCCTCCAATACCATTCATAAACCTCAACCCCGTTCTACACCTTGTGTTTTTCTTGGGTATCCATCTAACCATCGTGGATATAAATGTCTCAATTTAGCAACTCATAAAATTATTATTTGTCGTCATGTTTTGTTTGATGAGTCTACTTTCCTTTATGCAAAGCTGCACACCCCCGAAACTACCACCTATAACTTCTTAGACAGTGAATTGTCCCCTTACCTCATCACCCATATCATGAACCATGACCAATCTAATACCGAACAAAGCCCACCAGTACACACACATAAACCGGTCCCTCCCTCACCCCAACATTCGCCATATACCGCCCACCCCAATCCTATGTTGAATGCATCGCCCCACATCATGCGGCCCAATCACACACCTCCTTCCTCAAACCCGTCCCAAACTCATCCAACCCTCGATTTACACTACGCACCCCCTACTTACACAATCCAACAACACATCTACCAACCAAATTCCCTCCATATTCCAACCCACGTCCCAAGCTGACACAAAACTAATTACCAGAAGCCAACACGATATTTTTAAACCCAACCCAAAATATTGTAGCTTACACACTCACCTTTCAAAATCTCCTCTCCCTAGGAATCCTGTGTCTGCTCTTCAGGACCCAAATTGGAAAATGGCCATGCATGATGAATATGATGCTCTCATTAAAAATAAGACGTGGGATTTAGTTCCACGCCCACCTAATGTTAATATTATTCACTCTATGTGGACTTTTAGACATAAAGAAAAATCTGACGGTTCATTTGAGCGGCACAAAGCTCGTCTTGTAGGTGATGGTGCAGGTCAACAAGTTGGCATTGATTGTGGAGACACTTTTAGCCCAGTTGTCAAACCGGCTACCATTCGCACAGTTCTCAATATCGCCATTTCCAACTCTTGAAACATCCATCAACTAGATGTCAAGAATGCTTTTCTCCATGGTGAACTCAAAGAAACAGTGTACATGTATCAACCATTAGGATTCAGAGATCCTAAACACCCTGATCATGTGTGCCGACTTCGCAAATCTCTATATGGGCTCAAACAAGCTCCAAGAGCTTGGTACAAACGGTTTTCTGACTATGCATCCTTCATTGGTTTCTCTCAAAGCAAATGTGATAACTCTCTGTTCATCTACAAGAAGGACGATCACATAGCTTATCTCCTCACTACATCTTCGTATACTTTGAGAAAATCTATTATCTCTCTCCTCAGCTCCGAATTTGCTATGAAGGACTTATGACATCTCAACTACTTCTTAGGTATTGGAGTCACTCGTCACAAACATGGCTTATTTCTCTCCCAAAAGAAATATGTTGAGAACATCCTCTCACGAGCTGGCATGTCTACCTGCAAATCATGCCCAACTCCAGTTGATACCAAACCAAAGCTGAGTACTACACAAAGTATCCTATATGAGGATCCGTTCTTATATCGTAGTCTTGCAGGTGCTCTTCAATATCTCACATTCACACGTTCAAACATTTCATACACAGTACAACAAATTTGCCTATTTATGCACAATCCAATGAACACCCACATGCTTGCTCTTTGTCGGATTTTGCGCTACATTCAAGGCATGAAACACTACGATCTTCATCTTTACTCATCCTCCACTACGTCCTTACTATCATATACAGATGCTGATTGGGGTGGTTGTCTTGACACTCGACGATCCACCTCAGGTTACTGCGTATTTCTTGGTGACAACCTCATCTCATGGTCATCCAAACGGCAACCCACGCTATCTCGTTCCAGTGCAGAAGCAGAATATCGTGGCGTTGCCAATGTGGTCTCTAAATCATATTGGTTACACAACCTCTTGAATTACACTGCCCTATCCACAAGGCCACAATGGTCTACTGTGACAACGTCAGTGCCATCTATCTCTCAGGAAACCCCGTCCAGCATCAACGAACGAAACACATCGAGATGGACATTCACTTCGTTCGTGAAAAGGTAGCTCGTGTCCAAGTTCGAGTCCTTCACGTACCCTCCAAACATCAAATTGTGGATATTTTCACCAAAGGTCTTCCGCTCATTCTTTTCCAAGACTTCAGAGACAGTCTTAGTGTCTGTCCACCTCCCGCTTCGACTGTGGGAGATCGAGTATTAGAATATCTCTCTGTATTTATGATGACTCCACGTCATTACTTTATTTCTACCTATTTTCGAGACCTATTTACGAGGTTTTAGTACGTTTTTATTATGTTTTTGCACAACAATAAGTGAAAGATACGTCAAGTACAAGGCTGCTGAAAGCACGAGAAACGCAGGAAATTTATGTAGTATATCTGGTGTTTGGCGCGGGGCGCCAGAGGTGCTGCGCGGGGCGCCAACACCCAGAAGCCAACCATCCTTTTCTGTTATTTGGCGCGCGGCGCGGGGATCCGGCGCGGGGCGCGGGCCCGTAACCTAAGCCTATATATTTGAACTTCTGAAGCAGAATTAAAGGACATAATTTTACGGCGAGAAACAGAAGACTTTTGGAAGAAACTCAGAGCTCTTTGTAATGCTTTCTTTCACTTTTATTATTGTTAATTTGTGTTTAGCTATGTCCGGCTAAATCCTTATGATTGGCCTTAGGGGATTCTAATCCCGAATTATCTCGAACCATGTGATTTCTTTTATGTTTATTAATTAATTACGAAGTTAGTTTCATCAATCTTTCCTTGTGCTTAATGCTTTACATATGTGACGACTTGTGTGATTGATGTTTATAATTTGTTTTACTATGAGGATAGGAATAAATTATTGATCTAGGAATTATTGTAAAATTGGTTTTCACTTAAGAGATTTTGGTTTACTAATTGAGATCAAAGATTAAAGCGCGAATTCCTCACTTGATAATAAATCACCTTAGAGATTTGGGATTTATGATCAAGGGAGAGGACTATGTTACCAAGACATTGGGCATAGTTATTTAATTTAATCGATCGTGAAACTAAATTTGTAGTTCGTTAATAAACATGGAATCACCGAGATGAATTAGGATTAGATGAACCAAAAGGTCCAATCGCTTGTTTCTCTCTAAGAACCCTAATTAAATTCAAATATTTTATTTGAATCTTTTCTAAATAGTTTGTCTAAATCTTTTATTTAGGCAACAAATCCAAACAAACAAACCCCCTTTTTTATTGCTTTTAGTACCTAGATATAATTCAATTATTTTGTCAAATTTAAAACAATCCCTGTGGATCGATAAATTTTATTACTTAACGACGACTTTAGTACACTTGCTAAATTGTCATCAAGTTTTTGGCGCCGTTGCCGGGGATTGTTGATTTAATTGACAATCCGATTGAACCATATTTAGTTTGTTTTTTTTTATTATTTTAGTTTCTTGTTTTTTTTATATATCGAAAAAAAAAAAATAATAATAGAATTTAGAATTTAGTTTGTTTTTTTTTATTATTTTATTGTCTTGTTTTTTTTTTTTATATCGAGAAAAAAAATATAGATATCTACAAATTCCAAAATCTATCTTTTTTATTTATTTATTCTCTTGTAGTGCAGTTGCTTCTAAAGGTATTTCTGATTGTTTATGCAAGGTAGGAAGAAGGTAGTCCGAGAACTGATCTTTGATCCGGAAATCGAGAAAACAGCTAAAGCAAACAGGAGAGCAGTTCGGTTGGCACACCAGACTTCCCTGTTAACAAGTGGTACGGACGAGATACTTGAAGAGGAAGTTCCTAGTTCTAACACTTCGAACGACGAATCCGAAAGCATGGCTGGAGTTGATCCACCACCGCGAAGGACATTGGGTGACTACGGCCAAGCAGCTGGTGGTCATAACCCTAATCTGGGTTTTCAACCAGTGAATCCCGTATCTTTCGACATAAAGAATACGGTGCTCAGTGCTCTTAAGGAGAACCAGTTTTCTGGGAGCGAATCTGAATGCCCAAACATCCATCTAGCCCGATTCTATGAAGCATGTGGCTACACTGACCCAGCTGGGGTATCCGACTCAAATAAGAAGTTGAGGTTGTTTCCACTATCCTTGACTGGCAGGGCAAAAGATTGGATCGATACACTGCCACCCAACACTATTGCTTCTTGGGATGAGCTCGAGTTGAAGTTTCGTGAGCGATATTTCCCAATCCATAAGTTCTTAGAATGGAGGAATGAGATCACCAACTTCGAGCAAGGGGACTCAGAATCCTTGTATGATGCATGGGAGAGATTCAAGCTTGGTTTGAAGAAGTGCCCAAACCATGGGTTAGACAGCCATGCCCAGATGCAACACTTTACTCAAGGATTGAGAGCTCAGACTAGAATGTTGTTGGACGCATCAGCTGGTGGTTCATTGAAAAATAAAGATGAAAGCGAAGCAAGGGAGTTAGTGGAGGCTATGGCTCAGAATGAATACAGAGTTCAGAATGATAGGGGAGCAAAGAAAAAGGCTGGCATGCTGGAGCTTGATACTCAAACCGCTATCCTAGCGCAATCTCAGTTGTTGAACAATCAGATGGCAGCCATGTTAAAACACTTCACCACTGCCCCCTCTCCTCCAATGCAAGCCAAGGCAGTTCAAGATGTGAAGTGTAACTTCTGTGGTCAAGGGCATGCTAATGGTGAATGTTTTCCTGCAGGCTCCGAGGAAGCTATGTATCTGGGAAATTTTAAGAAAACTGACCCCAACAACAACCCGTACTCAAACACTTATAACAAAGGTTGGAGAGAACATCCGAATTTCGGTTGGGGAGGGAATCAGAATCAGTCCCAACCACAAGCTTCTTCTCAAAACTCTCAAACCAGAAAACCCTCTCAGCTAGAGGACGTTCTTGCACAATTTATCACGGCCACACAAGGGAATTTTGAAGAAATGAAAATCAGCCAAAAGCAGATGAAAGCCGACCAAGATGTGGCCAACAAGAATCATGAAGCTTCCATCAAGACCTTGGAAACCCAAATTGGCCAATTGTCAAGACAGTTCTCAGCCACTCAAAATAATGGCTTTGAAGGGTCTACGAAAGACAATCCGAGGAACGAAAGTTGCTTGGCTATCAACCTGAGAAGTAGAGAAGTTCCTTCACCGGAAGTTGCGATAAAAAAGAAGAGTGAGTTGAAGGACGAAGGAGTGAACAAGAGTGAGGGAGAAGTTGAAAAAGAGTGGGAGATAGTGGCTGAATCAGACGAGGAGAGAGACAAAGAAGTTGAAAAGCAGAGTGAGAAGTTAGTTGAAAAGAAGAAGGGTAAAAGTGTGGTAGTCCAAGAAGATAAAACGGAGAAAGAAAAGTCAATCCATGCTAAGTTACCATATCCGCGCAAAAAGAAGTCTAAGGAAGATGATACTACACAGTTTAAAAAGTTCATGAAGATGCTTTACAGCCTCCAAATGAACATTCCTTTTGCAGAAGCGCTAGAACAGATGCCCGTCTATGCCAAATTCATGAAAGAACTTTTGTCAAAGAAACGGAAGCCTCTGGATGATGACACGGTGAATATGACCGAGGAGTGTAGTGCAATAATTCAGAAGAAGCTTCCACAAAAGAAGAAGGATCCAGGAAGTTTCACCATTCCATGCTCTATCGGAAACTTGCAGGTAAGGAGAGCCTTATGTGACTTGGGTGCAAGCATCAATTTGATGCCCTTGTCCATGATGAAGCGTATCCCAGGTGCTGTAGCCAAGCCAACAAAGATGCAATTGTCTCTTGCCGATCGATCGATCACACATCCATATGGAATTCTGCAAAATGTCTTGGTAAGATGTGCTGAATTTGTGTTCCCGGCTGATTTTGTGATTCTGGACATGGAAGAAGACGCTGAAGTTCCTCTCTTATTGGGACGACCATTCTTAGCTACCGGAAGGACTCTGATCGACGTTGAGAAAGGAGAACTCATGCTCCGTTTAGACGATGAACAAATCTGTTTTCAGGTGTTTGAAGCCACAACATTTGGGGGACCAGTACCCGAATGCTTCAAAGTGGATGTGCTAGAGGAGGTGGTCAATGATGCCCAAGAAGAAGAATGGGAGCGTGAAATTGAAGTATTCCTTAAAAGCTTAGATGATGATTCCGAAGAAGGAGAACCACTAATTCTAGAGGGAACATTGTTTGCGGAGATATTGAAAAAGGATGATGATGCGTTGGTTTGGGACGCAGACGGTGTGAATCCTCCCTTTTGCTTGCACAAGAAGACTACGGAGGAAGCATTCAAGATGGGTAGGGATACTTACTTGGAAGGAGCAGACTTCAAATATCCTCCCTAATGAGGGTGTCGGACGTCAAGCCTCGGGACGTTAAACCAGCGCGTGACCTCTAGGTCACGGACCGTCAAGCTATTGACGTTAAACGAGCGCTGATTGGGAGGCAACCCAAGGTTAGTCTCACTTCCTTTCTACTTGAATTTAATTTTGTCTTTGATGAATGTTTTGGCTATTTGAAAACTTGTGCACTATCCGAATGATTTTGTTTGAATGTATTATAAGTCAGTTTTGTTAGCATCATGATTCATGAATTTGTGACTCCCTTCATTGATTGTTTTTCATATGTGATTGTAATTAGAAAAGTTGAGGAAATTTCTCAAACATTGACCACTCGATAATCCGGCAAAGCCGCGAGAATTTGAGCCCAAACACATAAAATTTTCTTGTCATGAGAGATTCCACAACTTAGCTAATTCTCTAGAACTTGCTTTTGTTCTTTTAATTGATTGATTGCTATGAGTTACACACCGAGGCATGTTGTTTGTACCTTGAGCCTTTTTGAAGCTACCTTTACTTATATTATATCCTTCGTTAAACCCCAATTGAGCCGAAAGAAAAATGTTCTTTATTTGATAACCCAAGTTTGAAATTATGAAAAGAAAAAAAAAAAAAAAAAAAAACAAAAAAAAGATGATTTTCTTGGAGTTAGATCATGGTACTTATGATTCGAGCACAATGCTCATCATTAAGTTTGGGGTTGCTTCTGGAATAAGCAACAAATTAAGTTTGGGGTGGGGTACTAGAGAACTACAAAAAGAAAAAAAAATGAACATAGAAAATAAAAATGGTGTACACAAAAAGAAAACACCAAATGATATGAAAAAGAAAAATAAAGTTTGATAAATAAGTTCTCTAGTATGACAACGCTTGAAATTAAAGGGGGAAATGTTTGAAATAATCCAATCTTGTGAAATTTTGAAACTCCAAGTTTTTCTGCTTACCTTCCAAAAACATCTACCCTAAAACCTTAGCCCCGTTATAACCCTCAAGTCCTCTAAAGGTGTGAATTCTTATGCATGTTGATTGATTTCTAGAATGTTTGCAAGCCTATGGTAGAATGGCTATGTTTGTGTTGATTGAGTGAAATATATACAAATCTTTAAACAGGAGAGAATGTGAGGGAGTGAAGTGATTGAAGTTTGGTCAATATTTGTGAAAAGTTCTTGATTTTTCGTTATAAATCTATATGGGAGAAAATTCTTGATAGGGATGATCATTGAAATGATAATTGTGGGTATCTAACTTGATTGACTTTGATGCTTTGAATAAGATTGTTGATGATAGTGCCAGGTTTTCCGACGGATGAAGATATTCCTTGAGGACAAGGAAAAGTTCAAGTTTGGGGTTGTGATGACTCCACGTCATTACTTTATTTCTACCTATTTTCGAGACCTATTTACGAGGTTTTAGTACGTTTTTATTATGTTTTTGCACAACAATAAGTGAAAGATACGTCAAGTACAAGGCTGCTGAAAGCACGAGAAACGCAGGAAATTTATGTAGTATATCTGGTGTTTGGCGCGGGGCGCCAGAGGTGCTGCGCGGGGCGCCAACACCCAGAAGCCAACCATCCTTTTCTGTTATTTGGCGCGCGGCGCGGGGATCCGGCGCGGGGCGCGGGCCCGTAACCTAAGCCTATATATTTGAACTTCTGAAGCAGAATTAAAGGACATAATTTTACGGCGAGAAACAGAAGACTTTTGGAAGAAACTCAGAGCTCTTTGTAATGCTTTCTTTCACTTTTATTATTGTTAATTTGTGTTTAGCTATGTCCGGCTAAATCCTTATGATTGGCCTTAGGGGATTCTAATCCCGAATTATCTCGAACCATGTGATTTCTTTTATGTTTATTAATTAATTACGAAGTTAGTTTCATCAATCTTTCCTTGTGCTTAATGCTTTACATATGTGATGACTTGTGTGATTGATGTTTATAATTTGTTTTACTATGAGGATAGGAATAAATTATTGATCTAGGAATTATTGTAAAATTGGTTTTCACTTAAGAGATTTTGGTTTACTAATTGAGATCAAAGATTAAAGCGCGAATTCCTCACTTGATAATAAATCACCTTAGAGATTTGGGATTTATGATCAAGGGAGAGGACTATGTTACCAAGACATTGGGCATAGTTATTTAATTTAATCGATCGTGAAACTAAATTTGTAGTTCGTTAATAAACATGGAATCACCGAGATGAATTAGGATTAGATGAACCAAAAGGTCCAATCGCTTGTTTCTCTCTAAGAACCCTAATTAAATTCAAATATTTTATTTGAATCTTTTCTAAATAGTTTGTCTAAATCTTTTATTTAGGCAACAAATCCAAACAAACCCCCTTTTTTATTGCTTTTAGTACCTAGATATAATTCAATTATTTTGTCAAATTTAAAACAATCCCTGTGGATCGATAAATTTTATTACTTAACGACGACTTTAGTACACTTGCTAAATTGTCATCAATTTAGCATATTCTTATTTGTATAGAAGACACACTTATGTGTATTGATTAGTTTCCAAAAATATATGTAAACACTTTTGTATATTACAACAAAGAATATCAATGAAAAAGGCAAGTGATTGAATTCTTACCGAAATTGATTTCATCTCATACCACCACTTACTTTCAATTTTGTTTCTATTTTTTAAAAAATATCCAAATAATGGAATGAAATATTTATTTCATTCCGCTCCATCGCATTTCACTCCCTTCTATTTCGCTCCACTTCATTCCATTATATTCCATCAATCCAAACATCGCCTAAAAGTATATTTGAAAAATGTTATTAATTATATCATTTTTCTTTTATTTTTATATCTTATAATATACTTTTTATTTTTCTTAATTACTTTATTTATAAATAAATGTCAGATAGATGCCCCCCATTTCGATCCTTATTCAAGCATATCGTGAAGCTCCAAACCTTTTTAAACGACCCCTTTCTTGTCTCTACATCAATATTTATTCTATATTGCATAAAATCCCATGCGAGGGACAAAATAGTCATTTATCCAACACCAGCTAAGCCATTGGCGTCTATCACTCCCCAATACCCAATCAAAACATGCCACCTGTTACATGACGTACCTTTCTACGCCATGATACTACGTCACGACGCCTCCGTAAGATTCAGTTCCCACGCTCTATCCTCAAATCCACACTCCACGCGCGAATCTCAGCATATACACGTTATACGTAACATATCATCCACCGCTGTGTTCAACACGCTTTATTCTAGCGCGTGTGAATTTAATAGCATATTAAAGGGTTGGAATTTTCATACCAAGGTTCCTCTTAACTTCGAAGCATGTGCAAAAATAACAACAACTTTGGTTTCTCATTTATTTTTATCTTAATAAAAAAATATAAAAACACACTACACTATATCTACCCTATATATTATAAGAGCTCAGTGTTTATGTGTATTTTTTGAGATAGAGGAAACAAAAAATAGTGTGACAAAAAAAAAACCAAAACCAAAATCTTCCTAAGATTTTATTTCCAAAAATGGAAAATATTGAAAATTTAGCTCATGGTCGTGGAAAAGTAATTGATGAGTTGTTAAGAGGTCGTGAATTAGCAAATCAACTTAGACATATTCTTAATGAAAGTGGTGATATTGATCATAATAATAATGATTCAACAACACCATATGCTGAAAATCTTTTGAAAGAAGTGCTTATGACTTTTACAAATTCACTCTTGTTCTTGAACATTAACAATCTTACTTCAGATGTCTCTGATGCTCAACTCACCAAATCTGAGGATTCTTTGGAGAGTAATTGCAAGAGTACTTCAATTGTTAAGGAAAGAAGAGGTTGTTACAAAAGAAGGTACTTAATTATTTATTTATTTTTTGTAAACCTACATCTAAGATCCATTTAAAGGTTGACCAGTTCCAGATATCTATATCTATCGTTTCTACATCTACAATTTAAACATGATTTATTCTAGTGTAATTGTTTCCTTCCTTTTCTTAAGAAAATATTTTGGGTGATATTGACTTATATAATTTTACTTATATTTGAACTTTTACTTTTAGATGAGGTAATGTATACTTTGTTATTCATAAATTTGATTAGTGATTATAAGCTAATTAATTCTTTTGTTCTTTTTTGTCTTTTACATATGAGTAATTTTGGACCCTATGAATTATTGTTCATCATCATATATCCACCACATGTCATGAAAGGACTATATTGTAATTAGGCATGCGCTTTATCTATTTGTTTGCTTCTTGTTATTATGGTTTTGGTTTCAAAGTAAAATTATTTGATTATTTCATATATATCTTGCATTTGATTGGTTTTGAGTTTTTATATTTATTTTTATTTTGTACACTTAGAAACTTACATGAATATGCAATCTTGTTTGCAGAAAAGTTTCACAAACATGGGAGAACGAATCTGAAAAACCAGTGGATGACGGTCATCAATGGAGAAAGTATGGCCAAAAAAAGATCCTCCACATTGATTTCCCAAGGTTATTTAATTATTCATACAAGTTTAATTTTTTTACTCAATATTTTGCAAACCACTTTTGTATTTAATTATCCAATAAAATTTCACTAGTTGAAAAGTTGTCATGTTAATTAATTTTCAAAATAGTTAAATTTAAGTAATTATGATAAACTTATGAAAGTTGATTTTATGATAGTGTAAAAATGATTTATAATTAATATTAATTTGTGTATATATATATGTTAAATTCTATTTATATGTATATGAAATTACGAATTAATTTTTATATATCTTACAGGTTAAGTAGGTCATCTGATTTGAGTTAAAGATTAAATGAGTTGAAAGAGTCTCCGAACTCTATTGAATGAGAAAATACTAACATGATAAATAATATATTTGCTATTTCAAGAAAAAAAAAATCCTCTATTTCTCTTTTTTCTCAATTTTCCTTCTATATGCTATGAGACTAAATGAATATATGTATTTATGTGATTTGTAGGAACTACTATAGGTGCACTCACAAATATGATCAAGGTTGCAAAGCAACAAAACAAGTGCAACAAATTCAAGAAGATCCACTTCTTCACAAAACAACATACTATGGTCATCACACTTGTAGTGCCATACAAAACCCTGAGATCATAGTGGATTCACTTTCTCCTACTCATCACTCTTCCATGTTCCTTAGCTTTGATAACTCTTTCCCAACACCAACCAAACAAGATTGCCCTTTTCTCTCAACTTCTTCTCATCCATCATCAACTTCATCATCAGTGAAAAGAGAGGAGTGCAAGGAAGAGATTGTTAATCCTCCTCCTCCTCCTCCCCCTCCTTCATCTTCCCACAATGATTATCTCTCTGGACTCACTTTTGATGATTCTGAAAAACATGTCACACTATCATCAACACTTGATTCTCATGATCACCTAGGTGTCAATATTTCTGATATCTCGTATGATGATGTCCTCAATTGGCCTCTTTCTTGAAATTTTATGGTTAACTATGTTTTATTTCAATGAACTGTCCTTTGTCTTTTTAGAGTGTGTATTTCCAATATGAATTTTAGTCTAGAAAAAGTAGTGCAACTTGTAACAATGTTACGTTGGTCTGAATGGAACTGAACTTCTTACGCAAGGTTTCAAGTTCAAACTCGGTGGATGAAAAGTATGATTGGAATTGAAAGAGGAAACTCTGGTCAATCAGATTTTCCGGCATAGATTATTCACGGACAAATTCACTAAATAGTTCACATCAATTGATCACACATGGTTAAAAACATTGTGCAAGATGTACGAAGTATGAGAGATTAGATAAATATGGTATAGCAAGGTTTGGCTCCATTTATGTAAAATATGTACTGTATTTATCCATTTTCAATAAATGAGATGAAAATGTGACATATGATATTATCAATTGCAACAAAGAAATTGTGTCATATTCATATATAGTAATTTTACTTGAGATTATGATGGAAAAAAATAGGTCTTTAAATAAAAGCAAACGTGTAGTTGAGAATAATAAAAGCTACGTGCAGAGTGATTATTATGAATATATAGTACAATATCCTACATGGATGATTCATTAAGAGATGAAGTTATAAGGGTAGGTTCAATGTTTTCTTTGCATGAAATATAAAGGGTGTCTTTATATTAATGTGTTTTGCGTTTTCATGTTTTGTTGTGTTGGGGGTGAGTGGGCTACATAGTACATACAATCAGAAAAAAAGTGATAGAGATAGTTAATTTGTTTGTGAATGCATGTGTATGAATGGCCACACACTCCTCATCCTTCATCAATAATCATCACTTGCCTTTATGTAGAAAGAATAAAAGCAAAGAAAGAAACCAAGGAGAATATATCAAATTTTTTATAATTAATTTTCTTTAAAATATTTGTGTCTTTTAAATAGGGAAGATCATATTGAGTGAGTGTCAATTGCCAATTATTTTCCTTAATAAATTTAAAAATTATTTTTAAAATTTTAATACTAGATCATATATATTAGTTTGTTTAATGGATAAATTTAATGTGTCTAGAATTTTTTTTTTGTCAAGTAGTCTAATGACTAGAAAATCCACCTTAAAGTTGAATAAGTGGAGTGTTCCGGATTCGAACCCGGACTCCTGCACATATAATGCAATATTACTACCAACTGAGTTAAGCTCACGGGAATAATGTGTTTAGAAATTTTATTAAAGACCGAGAGGAAATATTTTCATATTTAGTAATCGATAAATTTAAAATCCTTGAAATTGTTTCTATGGTAATGTTGAACGACAACATTAAGGGTCTGTTTGATGCGCATGATAAACATGATAGAATAACTGTATCATATCATGTCTCAATCTAGTGTTTGGTGAATTAGAAAAATATGATAAGTTAATCCTAAAATTTATCATATCATACTTCGCTAGTTATAATTCTTATATAGAATTTGAGGTAGATTACTAGCAGGATAGTATAAGAAAATAATTTACTGATTTATTTTATAAAATATATTTTAAAATAAAAACAATGAAAATTAATATAATATAAATAAGTTGATATTAAATTAAAAATAAAATAATTATTTTTTTTTAAATATATACACGATTGTCAAACAAGGGTAATTTAAAATGTATATAATCTATAAAATAAAAATTCTACTAAAATTACAATATTTAAAAGTAAAAAAATAATTATTAAAAATTACAAATTAGGGAGATAAATTTAAGTACAATTTTCTTGCAATATATAATTGAGTTATTTATTTGATGATGATTCATACAAAAAAATTAACTTATTTATTTGCTCATGATTTTTTCTTAAAATTATATAAAATTATTTGATTACTTATTTAAATTTTTTAATTAAAAAATTTAAAGTATTACAAAATATTTATTAAAAAATAATTGTCATTTATATACGATATATATCTTATCATACTATTACGAGATATATATAAAAAATATGATATAATAATTATCATATCTGCTATTCTGTTTGTGTACATCAAACACATAATAGAATATTTATTCTTATTTTATTTTATATTATTCCCTATCACTATCCTATTATATATGCACACCAAACAGAACCTAAATATAGAAAATTAACAACTAACTCATAATGAAAGTCTTCCCACTATTCAATCATATGTCTCTATCTACATATATGGCATTGTATTGTGTCTACATCAGCAAGAATACAGAGTGCATTTTCTCTTCAAATCTATTACTATAAAAAAATGCAGTTTCTCATAGTAATGGCGCTATCGTGTAGATATATAATATATATATACTCTCCCATATATATACTATATTCAAGAGAAAGTAAGAGGAAAATCATCATCATATCATATAATAAAGAGGGAGAAAAATTTCACCACAAATCTTCGTCATGAAACCATCCAAATTACTAGAAACTTTATACTGCTTAGAATATTTGCTCATATTTGTTGAATGGGGGGACGTGTTTTACTTAAGACGTGTGATATGGAAGATTTATCAATCCAATTTTTCAACACCAACTTCTTTTGTTTTTATGTGAAATTATTGTTCTTTTTTTTTTTCCTTTTTCTTTGTATAGTTTGTAGTTTATTGTTTTATAGGCAATGAAAAAATTATTAAACTATGTACTTTTTTGTTGTTGTTGAATGAAAGACTTTTTTTGGTTACGAATGAATGACTTTAATACTATTAAAGGCTAACAAAAGGAAAGTTGTAAAACCTAACATAATTCTAATTGCTAACTGAGCTAAGTTGTGAGAGCAGCTAGCCCCACAATACTACTCCGATTATGAATATAAGCAAAAAACAATGGTTAAGATACATATTTTATTCAATGAATCTAAATTCTTTTTTTTTTTTGTTTATATTTAAAATCAGAGGGAGCGTTAACAAAGTCCAAAGATGATTTAGTTTTATGAGTTTTTTTTTTCTATACGTTTCCTCAACGAAATTAATGCTAGTTATTCAAGTTTCAGTTGAGATGAAATTCATATTTGGGGTGTGGCAAAATCCAACCCCACCTTTTGAAATCGGGGAAAATTCATACCCGAACTAAAACTCAGTCAACTCGGATTTTCGCCGTCAAAGTGGTTATGGTTTGGGCAGGTACCCGTGGATATGAGTTTTATTTTCATGCCTAGTGGTATACGAGAACACTATCCCTATCACAAAAAGAGACGAAATTCTTCAAAAAAATTTATATCTCTTAAAAAAAAATCTTTTAGTGTATAATTCTGTTTGTGTAAAATATTATATTTGTGAAATTATGAAAAATCTAATTCCAAAACTTTGGTGAGAAAATATTTATAGTTTGTGTAAAAGTGTTTTAAAAATAGAGAGACAATAGGATCGTTAATAGATTCCCAAACGGATTCATGAATAGATTCGTGAGAAGAAAATACAAGTGAATTGCTGAAATATGGTAAAAAATGTCAAGTTTCCAGATTAAACTCGCACTAATCGATTCATGAAAACAGATTGTTAAGATAGGTAGAGTTTGTTGGTGTTAGTTAATTAGTTATAGTTTGGTTATTCAATTTGTTAATTAATTGAGTTCTATAAATAGAATACTAATGTACATATTTTACCATTCTTTTATCAAACTATATTTATTTTCCCCGTGAATACTTTTATGCTCTCTACCTCTCTTATACTCATGATCTCCATCCGTATGATTCTATAATTATAATTCATAAGACAGATTATACATTAATTGATTGACACACAACTGAAAATAGGATTTTTCAATTTTGCACTGTGTTAATTGATTCAAACACTCACCAATCGATTGACAAACAACTGAAAAACACGTTTTCTAAATTTTGGGTGCATCAACAGATATAAGTCATGAATCTATTCGTACAACACTAAAACCTGATATTTTGTTTTTGAATTGTAAAAAATCGAATTTTATGAACCTTGACATATATGATATGATTGACTTGGATAATCCTACTTTGAAAAACATGATCTCTCAATTCCTGGACAGACATAAAATAACTCCAAGCTCTTGAACGAAACTCCTAAGGATAGTGAACAAAAACAAAAGCAACGAGACATCATTAAAACTGAGCGATGTGTAGCTAGATGACACATATTTGGTTTCTTAAGTTTATTTTTAAACTTTTCAAGTTAGTTTCCTATGGTTCAATATTTTAAGTTGACTCATCAAGTTTCTAAAATTTAAATCGGCTAGTCTTATGAAAAAAATTAAATAGCTAATAATTAATTCAAACATTAAATACTTGAGGGACCAACTTGACACATTTAAAACATAAAAATCACATTGAATTTGTTTTTGGTTACAAATCACAGTTGAGCTAGGACTTATGAGACATTTACACTCAAGTTATAAAATGATGTAAAGTGTAACATATTAAGAGTAAGAATCAAAAGAAATAACAATGAATCCAAATGTAATGGCGGTGGATGATGGGTTTAACATTTCATGAAATAACATAGAAATAGTAGGAGCACGCAGTTTGCCGCGGTAACAAATCGTAGCCGTTGACTGTTGATTGGATGGTCCAGATCAATGCAGTATAAAATCACCTAAACTAATCTTGATCGTTCATTTTAGATCGGACGGCTGTGATGTAAAACAACGTCAAACTGTGTGGAAAAAAATTTAGGAAATCTTGTTTCCTTATTTCATATATATATTTTGAGCTGAAAGCCTGAAACTCATTTCTTATTTTATTTAATATTGAAATGCATACATTATAGTGACCCCCTAAGTGGGGATTCAGTTACAACAAGATAAATTATGCCAACCTGGCAAACTTCTTTTTTTTTTTATTTAACTAGACTCCAACCCGTGCGTTGCACGGGTTTTGTGAAGTGTCAGTTATATGATTTAAATTAGTCTAAGATTATAAAAAAAATCACATATAGAAATCACATAAAATAGTTTAAGATTATAAAATAAAATAACAATCGAAAAAATGGGATATATTTAAGGCAACTTTTATATTTTATTTGTTATGATTTATTTTTGCGAGACAGAATATTTGTTGTGACAAAGCGGGATATATTTAAAAATGAAAAGTAAATCGAAAAATAAAAAATGTTGCATAATTATCATATAAGCCATAACAACGGGTTGTATTTGTATTTGTAAGGCAAGATTTTTATTTTTGCCAAGGCAAGATTTTATGTTTTTAGTTGGACGTAATTTCGTTGAATAAAAGTAAAATATCAGAATTGATAACCAATATGTTCAGTTTTTTTTATAAGAATAACCAATGTTCTATTCGTTGATCGAATATATTAATTTATTTGAAATTTGTTATCCTAAATATAAGAAAGCATAAGAACAATAAATATATTCAAGTCAACATAAGAAGACAATGGATTTCAAATGGCTGTAAACTTTTGCATTTCTTCAAAATCATATTTTTCATTATAATAATCAGATTAATTGAAAAGTTAAAATACAAAAACTAAAAAAAAAAAAAAAATTGATAAGGTTCCCAACTCAAAAGAACAACATTAACCATAAAGTTTAAGTATTAGGAATGAAGTATGGTTCCGTCATATAAAAAGGAATATCTCTTTCATCTCACAGGATTTACATCAGCACCTAAAAAACATTGATCAACTTCTGTATACAAAGAAAAAAAAATTGGAACTTTTTACAAAAAAAAAAATAAATAAAATTAAACATCAGTATACAAAAAACATCAATATACAAATGATACCAACATGCCAGAAGTAACATTAGCAGCTAAAAAGCATCGATCAACTTCTCTCGATCCGTTGCAGGATTATGATTTAAAGGACCTATTATTGTATGAATAAAAAAAAGTAAGGAAAAATATAAAAATGTAATTATAAAGATAAACAACTAACACTTATAAAAATATTTTCAAACGTCTCAATAAATTTAGAGAAAGATTAGTAAAAGGATTAAGATTAACCATTTTTATTGTAGCATTGAAGGAGAACCTGTCCACAAAACCAAAATAATAGATGTGAGTTTGAGGGATGAAGGAGATAATAGATGAAATTTGTGAGGAAACAACAAAGGAGCCGGTTAGACTGCAAACAACGACAATTGCAAACCTGTGAAATATACCGTTAAAAACCAGCATTGACATACATAAAAATACAAATATAAAAAAACTTTCAAACAAAAATAGACACTTAAGAAACTTTATTTGTAAATAAACCAATTCATAGACACTTTCAAATATAAAAAACTGAATTTTCTTTCAAACAAACATTGTTTGACTTCTAAAAAAAATCAACGTGAATCATCAACGTGTATGTATATCAAATAAGTGATCATAAATTTTTGAGACTTTGTTATGGTGTATATATAATATAATAATATGAGATATATTTCAAAAGAGTTGGTTATGTTGTGTATGTATATCAAATAAGTGATCATAAATTTTTGAGAGTTTGTTATGTTGTATATATAATATAATAATATGGGATATATTTCAAAAGAGTTGGTTATGTTGCGTATGTATATCAAATAAGTGATCGTAAATTTTTGAGAATTTATTATGTTGTATATATATATAATATAATATATTAATAATAATATATGGGATATATTTAAAGTTTTTTTTTTCCGTAGACAGTAGACATATTACCCGTATTCAAGTATTATATAATAATATATTATAATAATAATAATATATAATATAATATATAATAATAATAGTAGAAAGTTAATATAATAATAATAATAATAATAATAAATAAATATTTAACATGGTGAGAGATTCCATATTTATTATATGTTGATTGCAAAATAATAACATAATAATAATAATAATAATAATAATAATAATAATAATATATAATATAATATATATAATAATATTAGTAGAAAGCTAATAATAATAAATAAATAAATATTTAACATGGTGAGAGATTCATAATAATAATAATATATAATAATAAATAAATATTTAACATGGTGAGAGATTCCATATTTATTATATATTGATTGCAAAATAATAACATAATAATAATAATAATAATATTAGTAGAAAACTAATAATAATAATAATAATAATAATAATAATAATAAATAAATAAATATTTAACATGGTGAGAGATTCCATATTTATTAGATGTTGATTGCAAAATAATAACAACTTGATTGATTAAGTGTAGTGGCAAAAAATACAAAATAGATCTTAAATGTTGTGGGTTTGATTCTCGGTGAGGCCTTTTTTAAACATTTTATTTTAATATTTTAGGGTAAAATGAGAGGAAAAAAGAGCGGGAAAAAAATTAGGGTTAAGAATAGCAAAACGGAACAAGCTTATAATATAAGAGATAAAAGGTGCTTATAACATTTCATTCATAAATCTGGCAATCTTCTTTATTTACTACAAACCAAGTACAACATTTATTTTTTAAGCGCAAAAAGTTGATCAGTCTAGTATGCTGCAATGAGTAAAGTGAAATTATCATTAGTTTTCTTTACAAATCTATAACATATCATGCAATGTAAAGTCGATCACATGTTTTTTTTCCTTAAGTCGTAGCTCTACTAATAAATGCCAATTCCGTAAAAAAAAAACTAATAAATGCCAATAGTATTAAGTCGAATATTTTTATTTAGGTTCGAATTTAAAATGTTGCGGTTGTATGTGAGGCTTGTCACATCGTCTACAAAGGAAATTTTTTTTTAATTTTACGAGTTTAAAATCAAAGATAAATATAGTTTGAAAATGTTTCTTGTCCTTCTTGTAATTTTTTTCTTTTATGAATTTAAGCTTTATGTGTAATATTTCAGACAATCAATAAATTCCACCTAAGGATTAAATATGATTTTGGTCCTACAAATACGCCTTATTTTGATTTTGGTCATTATAAATCAAATTTGATTTTAGTCCCTGCAAAATCTCAATTTTTTTAAATAGTCCCTAAACTAGATTATTTTGCTGACATGTCAAATTTCGGATGATTTGATAGATGCTGAGTAGACTTCCTTTGCTGACGTGGATATTTTAATAATAATAACATTTCCATTTAAATTTTCATTTTTAAATTACACTTTCATTTTTCTTCATAAAAACAAAATTAATTAAAAATTGAATTTGGTCTGTTTAAAATAGAAAGGGGTAAATGAAAAATTAGGGTTTATTGTTTGTTGAACAAAGAAGTGTGAAGGGAAACAAAAGAAGTCTACTCAGCAGCATCTGTCAAATCATCAGAAATTTGACCTGTTAGTAAAAAAATCCAGTTCAGGGACCATTTTAAAAGTTTTGAGATTTTGCAATGACTAAAATGAAATAAAAAATTACAGGGATCAAAATCAAAACAGAACTTATTTCCAGAAACCAAAATCATATTTAAGCCTTTGAGCCAATAATATTTGTGACTTTACGAGTAATTACCATTTAAGTAATAAATTTTCAATGATCATACAATTAAAATTAATCGAGAATATTGAAGACTTTATAATTTTAAAAAAAATTAATGGATGATCTATATGATATAAACTTTCAATTCAACGATGAATTTTATAAAATTCATATTCGTTATAATAATATTGAAGACTTGTACACCATGAAAGACAGACTTCAAGTCTTTCATGTTAGACAAAGCCTATTTTAGGGTACTTACTTACCCAAAAAAGAAATGGTAAGTGTGTGTATATATGAATTTATGAAATAGAAAGTTTGATGGGGAGAGATATATATACTAGTCGCAGTCCATGGCAATTGGCAAAGCAAATATTGTAGGGCAATAAGGCAATTTGAGACCACAGTTGTTCGGGATGTCAGAGAAGGCAGGATCATTGACTTCAAGCATTTTCCTCTTAATGAAATCGGAGCACTTGCATAAATCTTTATCTTTACATTGAGCTTCATATACAATCCTAAACCCATCGCAACATGCTGCAGGGACAGATGGACCTGGGTTCTTAACGTACTCAATACATGGTGCTAAACTTGTTTTTATTTCATCGCATGAAAGGGTTGCATTGGCTAATGGAATGCCCAAAATTAAGCATATCACAGCCAAGCAAGTGACCTTGATGAGCATTGAACTAGCCATCATAAATTTGGAAATGAGATTTACTTTGAGTGTGTAAGTGAGTGAGTGTGGACTTTATAGAGAATATTATTATTTTTTAACATTTATTGTGTGAGGAGAATGTTACCACTTGTCAAAATCTCGAGTCAATATTTAACACCACAAAAACTCATATTTATTTTCCATTTGATATAAATTAAATTTGTACCAACGAATTGATACAAGTGAGTATCTTGATCCCCTTAAGCATGTGGTTAGATATTCAATTTCTGACTCATGTGTATGAAAAAAATCGGTTGGAAGGGGGAGAATCTACCTTGTGTGCACAGGTTTCCCGACGGAGATTAATCATCGCTAACGGTGGTGGAAACTTCGTACCAGTATCATCGTAAAAAAAAAAATTGGTACATTGTGTATCAACCAAGTAAAGTCTCTCAAAGTTTGGAAAAAGATTGTTCAAATTCAACGAAACTTCTTGTGGGGCCTAAGGGTCCTAGAAAGATTGCTTGGGTTAGCTGGGGTAAAGTGTGTAAGCCAAAGAGTGATGGAGTGTTGGGGGTCAGAGATCTTCGAGCCATGAATCTAGCGTTGCTTGGTAAATGGAGATGGAGACTAATCTCTGGAGGTGTGAGTCTCTGGAGAGATATAATTTTGGCGAGATATGGCTCTTTATTTCCCTCCCCTCATCTTGGAGGGAGACTTAAGGATCTCAAGAGGGTTTCTTGCTAGTGGAGGAACTTGTCTTTACCAGGTGATCCTGAGGATGCTATCTCAGACTAGTTTTCAGAGGGAGTGTCTAAAAAGGTTGGTAATGGTCACATGACTTCCTTCTGATTTGACCCTTGGCTAGGGGGAACCCCGTTGAGGACTCAGTTTCAAAGACTTTTTCTAGTTTCAACACAGAGTACTAGTACACTGAGGGAGATGGGTAGGTGGGTCGAAGGTCAATGGCTTTGGGATTTGAGGTGGAGAAGAGATCTCTTTGTTTGGGAGCTTAATATCTTGGAAAGTCTCAATGAAATTATGGACCGCTCAACAATCTCTACAACAAATGATTCTTGGTGTTGGAAGCATGACCCTAGTGGTTGTTATTCAGTTAAGCCGGATTTTTTGGCGCTTAGTCGTTCCACAACTGATGAGGTGATCTTCTCCGTAGAGGAACATAGGTTGCTTCCAAAAGTGTGGAAAACTTGGGCACCTTCAAAAGTGGCGGTCTTTTCTTGGCAGCTTCTATAGGACAGGTTACCGACTCGTCAAAATCTCTGTCATCGGGGTGTCATTGGGGATGTTAGTGCTTCTATGTGTGTGTTATGTGGTTTAGGGCCTGAATCAGCTGATCACTTATTTGGTTCTTACAACCAAATCTCACCAATTTGGTATAGTATTCTTCGATGGTTGAGTGTGGAGCTTGTACCTTCTCTTGGTGTTATAGAGGTTTTTGATGCTTTCTTAGGCATGGGCGTGGGTAGAAAGGATAGATTAGGGTGGTGTTTACGTGGAAAAGTGTCCAACAGGTGGTTATTGATTTGGCATACTATTGTGTGGACCATCTAAAAATCTCGAAATGACGTCTTCTTTTCGGAAGAGACCTTTTCAGTCGAGTGTCTAGTAGAAATGGTGAAACTTTTATCTTGGAAGTGGTTTATAGGTAAAAACCCTGACTCCCCCCTTGTTCCTTTTATGAGTGGGGTATTCATCCTACTTTATGCTGGAACTGATAGAGTTTTTTGGGTTGTCATGTTGGGTCTCGATGGGTCAGGAGGATTGAAGACCCTATTTTGTTTTGTCCTACCTGTGGTTGATCCGTGTCTTTCTCTTTATGAGGAATTTTCTTGATGCCTTTGAGGGGTTCTAGTATTGGTGGTGGTGTGTCTCCTTGTTCAAATAAAAACAATTGAACAAATTTGAAGTTATTGGAAAAAATCGGAGGAAGTACGAAATGTTTAGTAGATAGTAATTAGTTTATTTAATGCTTATTAGTGATTCTCCTCTCACCTACAAATTTAAGCTACAAGACATAAATCACCTACCGGTTCCAAATTAAAAATAAAGCGTCTACTATGTGTTTATATATTTCATCTGTCTGGCTCCTTTATGAAAAAGGTTGTTTTTAAAATGAATGGTTATTTTTAGGGCTGGAAATGAGTCGAGTTGAGTCGAACTTGCTTAAGCTCGGCTCGACTCATTTATTTAACGAGCTTAATTTTCAACTCAAATTCGACTCATTTGGTTCATGAATCAAGTTCAACGAGTTAATTATCGAATCGAATCGAGTCTCGAACTATTTTCGAGTTTGTTCGATTCATTGTCAGCCGTATTTAGGAGTATTATCACACTTAGGAAAATGTGAAACAATAACAAACCCACTATAAGCATTTTGTTGTGCTTCCAAGATATGTAGTACACCACCTATTTATAACAAAGTTTTCTGTCAATGCTATCAAAGAAACAAGTATCACTTATGCTTCCAAAGATAAATAATGCTAGTGTCTTTTATTTTGTAAAATTTATTTTTGAAGATATATATATATATATATATATATATATATATATATATATATATATATATATATATATATATATATATATATATTATTCTTGAAGTATTATTTAAAATATATTCTGAAGTGTTATATATATATATATATATATATATATATATATATATATATATATATATATATATATATAATCGAGTCAGCTCGTGAACCAAACGAGCCGAACTATATATAGCTCAAGTTCAGCTCATTTAATTAACGAACTTAATATTTAGCTCAAGTTCGGCTCATTTGGTTTATGAACCAAGTTCAACGAATCAATTGTCGAATCGAGTCTCGAACTTTGTTTGAGTTGGTTCGGTTCATTTCCACCCTTAGTTATTTTTTTCTTGATTGTATATTTAGTTTTTTATATTTATTTTATGTTTTAATTTGATCTTTAAAATTTTTCATATTAGTCCGTTGCGTTATTGACGTCAGCATAAGTTTATCTTTTTATTAAATTTTAAATTAATTTCGTCTAATTTTCCGTTAAATTTTGAGTTAATTTCATCTAAAATTTTCACGTAGTACTCTTCTAAGTTGTCTGCGTAAAATAATATGTTAGTCACGTGGACAATTTGAACATAATTTTTATGAAAAGGACTAGTTTAAATTTTTTTTATACAAAATGGACCAAATTAAAACTTAAGTTAAAATAAATGTAAGCGACAAAATATGCAATTAACCAATTTTTTTAGAGAACGAAAAATATAGATTAAATAAAAATAAATAATGTCGCGGTGATTTTTGGATGTCGAGTTATTAATTAACATCGAATCGCAATTTAATATTCCACCACCGATCTTTAATTTATCCGAGGGAAAGGGAAAAAGTTCGAAAAAAACCCTATTTTTAGAGAACAAGGTTCGGGGGTTGGTTATACGAAGGGAAGGTATTAGCACCCTAAATATCTATAGTACTCTATAGGAACCTCTTGTTTTTATTTCTAACTTTGCGCTTTATTTTATTTGCTTGTAAAAATGTATAAGTATGAGAACTAAAGTGATGATAAAAAAAGTTTAAAGTGATGGAAAAGGAAAAATGTTTTTGTTGATTTTATTGATTGGAGAGACAAGTCTCATGCCTACGTACCCGAGGGATCAAACCACCGTAGTTCGGGGTAAAAAGACGAGTAAACTTGTTTGTTTGTTTTTAAGGTTTTGAAAATGGTTTTAAAAGACCAAAAGCCAAAAGTGGCAAAATGTGAGTTTGATTGATGTTAATTTGTGAAGAAAGTCTATATGGTTAAATTGATTAAAGTTTGATTGTGAAATAAGACGCGGACACTTGGTTTAAAATCCAAGGTTTATTGAGAAAATATTTGAAGTGATAAAAGACACTTGGTTTAAAATCCAAGGTTTATGCATGATTAAAGATGTATGAATGAGAAAAGTGCACTTGGTTTAAAATCCAATGTTTTAGGCGAGAAAAAGGGGACACTTGGGTTAATGTCCAAGGTTTTAGCGATAAAAGAAGCCATTGGTTTAAAGTCCAAGGCACTTGGTTTAAAATCCAAGTTTGGGATAAAAAAGACACTTGGGTTAAAATCCAAGGTTTTCACGATAAAAGACGCCGTTGGTTTAAATTCCAAGGCACTTGGTTTAAAATCCAAACTCGCGGTAAAAAAGACTCTTGGGTTAAAATCCAAGGTTTTCATGATAAAAGACGCCGTTGGTTTAAATTCCAAGGCACTTGGTTTAAAATCCAAGTTCGCGATAAAAAGAAACGTTTGGTTTAAAGTCACAAGTTTGAAAATGCATGATGACAAGATATTTTTGTGCTTTTGAGAATGAATTGTTTATGATATTTTTGAAAGAGGTGTTGACCTCATTTTTTTTGAGAAGAAAATGACTAATTATTATTTTTGAAAGAGGTGTTGACCTCATTTTTTGAGAAGAAATTAATAAAAAAAAGGTAGCGCGAATAATAATACTAACGTCGCAATAAGCAAATTAAGCGCGAAGACAATCCGTAATGATATTTTGATCAAAACGGTGCCTTTTCCCTCGGAATTTAATATTACGCGTATGGACATAATGCGATAAAAATAAATATGCATGAGATGCAATTTTTATTTAGGGGTACATTTGTTCCTAATTACATTCTAAAATACTTGCAAGAAAATAAATATGAAATGATGCAAGAGAGGGGGTTTGCTATGCACTTTTATTTAGAATTTACACTTGGCCTATTTACATCCTAAATTAAAGAGCAAAAAGTAGATGGCAATTAATAAAGTGATAAACACTCAATATTGTGATAATAACGATATTATGAAAATAAAGGTAAAAAATGGAAAATAAATGGATATGATGAAATAATATGATATGCATGGATAAATAACATAAATAAATAAATAAATACGAAACTAAAAGATAAAAGTAAGCCTCGACATCATGCTTTACAAGGCTAAAAAAAAAAGAAGCTAAAATAGCTTATGCCAAAAGCACTTATCTCATAAGCTAAAAATAAAATTAATTAACAAAATAAAAACATGAAATAATATTACCAATATCTAAATATCAAATAAAATAGAAAAAAATAAATAAGCCTCGACATCATGCTTGATTGGCTAAAATAAAAGCTAAAATAGCGTATGCCAAAAGCACTTATCTCATAAGCTAAAAATAAAATAAAATTAAAACAGGGGGTGTGAACAGTAAAACGAAATAAACAGGGGGTGCTAAACGTAATAGAACAGTGAAGCCCAGCCCACAAGGGCCCATCTGTGTAAAAAAAACAAACAAAAAAGTCAGGATCAATTCTGGCCGTCTGATGGATCCGACGGCCCTGATCTAAATTTAAAAGGAAAAGATCTAAGCCATCTGATAAGCGAGGGTGCACGGTGTGCTGCGATAGACACGCGCACACCGGATCGGGTTGGGTATAAATACCCCCAAACCCTAAAAAATCATATTTTTCTCTTCTTCCTCTCTCTCATGCCGCCGTTGCCATCTTCTTCTTCCTCCCTCATTCTCTCGGCCGCCATTCTCATACCCCAAAACTCCATTATTTTACAAAACTTCCAACATCAAAACTAACCAAAAACAAACCCTAAACCCAAATATGAAACTCAAAAATCCCAAAAAATAAACAACAGGCCCGATCGAGGGAGAGAAAGAAGACGAAAAAAAAGAAGTTCAACCTTTGTTTTTAATCCTGTATTTTGAATCTCTTCTTCTCTTCTTCGTCTTTGTTTCGGTTCCGTTTTGGTTTCGATTCGAAAAATTGATTTTGATTCTGTTTCGTTTTTAAAAAAAAGGTTTTGATTTTTTGGTTTATTTGGGAAAAAATGGTTTCTGGGTTTTTGATTTATTTATGAACAAAAGTGATGATTATGGATTCTGGGTTCGATTTTGAGGATTTGTGAGGATGAAGGTTGATGATGATTTTTCTGGGTTTGTGTTCGATGATGATGAACAGATTATGTGTTTTTATTTTCTGTTTTTTCGATTCTGTGATGGATGATATTTTTGATTTTTTTCTTATTCTGTATTTTGATGAAACGGCTGATGAAGCTCTCTTCCTCCTGTTCTGATTTTTGCTTCTGATATATATCCAAAGTTAGGGTTTTTCAAAACTCAAAAAAAAGGGACAAAGACTGAATTTTTGGACAAACAAGGACACTGCTTTCTGCAGAAAAATGTCCCTTTGCGTGTGAGGGAGAAGTTGACTTTCCAATTTTTTCTGTTTTTTTTTAATCAGAAAAAGGACAAAATAAAATAATAAAAAAAAAAAAATTAAATTAATTAAATATAAAAACGAAAATAAATAAAAAAACAGCAAATAAAAAGGAAATAAAATAAATAAATAAAATGAAGATAATAATAATAATAAATAATGATAAAAATAATAACAATAATAATAATAATAGAAAAAGAAACAACAAATGAGGTATTTTAAAATAACTCTCTGCCGAAATTTTTCTCGAATCTCCTAACAAACGAATCAATTTTTCAAAAATTCATATATCGAAATTTCTCGAAAAGTGTATCGATTATTCAGGACAAAAAAATATGACTCGATAAAAATGCAAAAATAATATGGTCAAAATAATCGGGTATGACAATAATAATAATAAAGGAAAGAAAATAATAATAGTAATAAAAAGATTTGACTCCTAATTTATCGCTTTTTTTATAGATTTTTTATCAAAATATAAAACAAAGATATCTTGAAAAATAAAATAGATTCTTAACATATTTTTTTGGATTTTTAACAAAGATACTAACAAAAAACAAAATTAAATAAACTGACATATTTTTTTGTATTTTTGTCATTGATGCATAAAATGCAAGGAAGAAAATATGAAGTGGAATCTTAGGTCAAAAAATGGGGTATGACAAATAAGTATATAGATTGGGGGGTATTAAATTCACACAAAAGTATACGCAAATGGGCAATACAAATTAAATGACAAAGCAACACAAGTGAACTAGTCCTAATCAATTCTAAGACAAAAGCATTCATCATGAGCAAAATATGTTAAACTAAAATGGGTTTTAGGACAATATCTCTTAGATTTTGATGATAACAATATATAAGAGAATAATTGATTACGTATTCTAGCATATATTCAAGTGTGCAGGATAATAGATTAAAAATTTACTTATTTAATTAGAAAAGATTCTTTTTTAAAATTTCAAGATATTGAATGCATTACTTTTAAATTATATTACCATTTTTGTTTTTTTAATAACTACTATTATTTTGGGACACTATTTAACATTTTTCTAATTTAATATGACAATCAACTTTCTTAATCTATGTAATTTTCTTAAAAGAATCTTATATCTATGGAAAGAGGGAGTAAAAAACTTTCCCTCTTCAAATTTTATTTAGCTGCTTTCACTAAACTAGAACTTCGACCCGTGCGGTGCACGGGTCTAATTAGTCGTAATATGAAAAAAATAAAATATAAGATTTTTAACACTAAAACGTATATAAAAAAGTCGAGTACCCTTAAATATTAGTTCGACAATAAATTTGGATAAATGTTCATACAACAGAAATTATGGTATATTACGAAATACTTTATAAACTACATTGGAAGTTTTATTCGTATCTTCACCGTCTTTGTCGATAATCAATATTTTTCATCATTCTCTTTAAATAACTCTTGAAGTTGCAACATACAACTGACCATGTAAAAACACTGTCGACAAAAGATATATCCCAACATGCTTAAGAGATTGTCCATTACTCTCTTATTAATATAGTCATCGCAAAAGAAAAAATTAAAGGGATGCGGGATCGATTCTCATGCTAGACAAATTTGTATTTTTTTATATATATAATATAATGGACCACATGAAAAAGAGAGGAAAATGAGAGGAAAAAGAAAATAGGTTTAGGGTTAGCATTTCAGACCAAGTTTAAAATATATGAGATAAGAGATATACCAATAATTATAATAATAATAATAATAGGAAGCTAATAATAATAAATATTTAACATGCAAGTTAAAGATTGTGGGTTCGATTCTTGGTGAGGTATTTTTTAACATTTTATTTGAATTAATAATAATAATAGGAAACTAATAATAATAAATATTTAACATGATGAGTTAAAGATTGTGGGTTCGATTCTTGGTGATGTATTTTTTAACATTTTATTTGAATTAATGTTTGGGTTAAATGAGAGAAAAAATGAGCGGGAAAAAAATTAGGGTTAAGAATAGCAAAACGGAACAAGTTTATAATATAAGAGATAGATATAATAATAATAATAATAATAATAATAATAATAATAATAATAAATATTTAACATATTTTTAAAGCAATAAATAATAATAAATATTTAACATGGTGAGAGAGATATATAGAATTCTAGATTTATTAGATGTTGATTACAAAATTATATCAAATTGATTGATCTATTGTAGTGACAGAATGCACAAAATAGATCTTAAAGATTGTGAGTTTGATTCTTCGTGACATATTTTTTAACATTTTATTTGAATTAATTTTAGAGTAAAATGAACGGGAAAAAATTAGGGTTAAGAATAGCAAAACGGAACAAGTTTATAATATAAGAGATATCTAGCTTCTACACTTTTTAACTATAGGTGAACACTCTAGTGCCCTAGAGTTTAAACGGGTAACGATCTGTAAATAAAATTCAATGTCATGTCATATTTAAACTAATTTATATTAAAATAAATTTAAATTTAAATGAAATCTATCTATAAAATATTAGTACGATACATCACCAGTAGTAGATAAATGATCCCCTCATAAGATATTTGAGACTCATTTCACTCACATGGTGGACCTCTCAAAACGGTTATGCACATCGCTTTCCTATATGCGCGTTCACCTTCAAGGTATATGCATTCTACTCAATTTAAGCTCTTTCACCTTATGCAAATACTGACTTGAGTGTTAAAGTTCTAATATTTTTATAGGTACCCTTCCCCTGTTTACCTGAAATACAATCAGTGACTCATTAGAGCCTTTAGATCCACCAGCGGAACATTCCTTTTTTAAAGTATTGTTCATAATTGTTCCAGTACACGTAAAAAGTCCTACATCACCTTTGAATCGAGGCTAAGGGTAGTTTATATACAACACACACCTTAACCCACCAAGGCGTCATTTACAAAGGACAAAATCGTGAAGCATCACACACTGCCCAAAGCCGACAATACTTCAGAACGTGTTGTGGTGCACTTGAGGGTGGAAGTGGAACGAAACATTGGCGCTAGAAGGAGGGGGCAGACGCCACATGCCCTCTAGCCCCATAGCCTCGATTGGGGCAACTGTTCCAGTACACCTAAAAAGTCTCACATTGCCTGAAAATCGAATCTATGTACAACACACACACACACACACACCTTAACCCACCAAGACACATTTTACAAAGGACAAAATCGTCAAGGTCATACACAACCCAAAGCAAACAATATTTCAGAACTTAGTGTAGCGCACTTTAAGGGCGGAACGTAACACCAACCAAACTCTAAAGATACCAAAGAATTTGCCTTAATTTTTAATATGTCAAAATTATGGCAAAGCCTTGAAGAATATTGACCACATCACAATATCAAGTCAATTTTGAAAATAAATGGGCTTCATTGGTTCAAATGGATCAAAATAACACATAGTTCAACTAGAGTCTTGTAAGGTGAAATTAAACCAAAATAAAGATTATTTATATTTCTACATATATGTTTTAAATTAAAAAATATTGAAGGCATATTTTTATGTTTTTCTTAATTAATAAATCACATATATTAAATATATATAATTAAAACAATTCAATATAAAATTAATAATAATAATAATAATAAAAGAATCATAAATTTATATTTTCTATACTTGTTAAAATAAAAAACACATATTTCCTATCTTTGTTAAAATTAAATTTTTATTATTTGATTTAGATAACGATAAATGATATTTGTATATAAAATAAAAGGTTTAAATGCATTTTGCACCTAGTTCCTATTTTGTTATTTTTGAACTTTTATTTCCCCTTTTCTATAATGAGATTTTCAGTCTCTTTATTTTGAAATTAAAGACAACATAATTTTTTGGTCCCCACTGATTTTAATGATGTGGCATTCTTTATAGTGACATGGCACTTATGTAGCATTGGTGAATTGGAAAAATATTTTACATATCATTATTGTTTTAATTAATCTTATTATGTTGCTTCAAAAAAAATTAATCTTATTATGTTGCTTAAAAAACAAATAATTAATCTTATTATGTTCTGTTAAAAAATAAAAATCTTATTATTTATTTTATTTATAAATTAAAATATTAAAAATCAAGCTCCCTCCTTCCTCCATCATCATCCCCACAAACACGACATTCATCACCATTGTTGCAGAGCGTTATCATCATCATCATTAACACTTGTATAAAAAAAAATCTCAAATAAAAAAAAAACTCAAATCAATCAATTTAAGTTATCCACTCCTTCTATAAACCACAAATTAATTTATTCAAATCCACAATCTCAATGCACATGAACATAGGAGTAGGGCCGTGAAAAAAACCCCATATTAAAAGGCTTCCTTTTTCCGCCCCTTATAAGCTCCAACACATTAGACCCCCTTTAGTAGATTTATTTCTATTTTTTTTAGGGCCAAATCTCATATTATTTAGTTTGAATCTTGGCCCCCTTATGAGACTTATTATTGGCCCACAAAAATATAAAAACAAGGTAAAAATATATATAAGTGTTGTTCAAAAACTTAAGAACTCTTTTTTATCGAAAAAATTTCGAGTATTTTTCCCGAAAACTTTCCGAAACTATTTTCTCGAAAAATTTTCGACGATTTTTCCCGAAAACTCTCTGAAACTTTTTTCTCGGATTTTTTTCCGAAAACTTTCCGAAACATTTTATCTCGAAAAAGTTTCGAGGGTTTTTCCCGAAAACTTTCCGAAACAATTTTCTCGAAAAAATTTCGATGATTTTTTCCCGAACATTTGTGAGGATTTTTTTCCGAAAACTTTCCGAAACATTTTTCTCGAGATAACAAAAACTTTTTTCTCAACCTGAAAATTTTCCGAAACTTTTTTTCTCGACAAAATTTCAAGGATTTTTTCTCAAGATAAATCTAGAACTTTATTCTCGAAAAAATGTCGATGATTTTTTCTCGAAACGGAAACTTTTTTTTCTCGAGATAAGTCCAAAACTTTTTTCTCGAAAATTTTTCGAGAATTGTTCCCAAAAACTTTTCGAAACATATTTCGAGAAAACTCCAGTGCTTTTTTCTCGATAAGAATTTTTTTTTTCGAAAAAAATTCCAGAACTTTTTCGCAAAAGAAATTCAGAAATTTGTTTCTAGAAAAAAATCTAAACTATTTCATTTCCGAATAAAAATTTAGAACTTGGGGCTCATTTTATGCCTTAGGACATACTATTTATACTTATCATATTTGGGTCCCCTTCATATTGGGGTAGGACCCAAATGTGTTTGCCCCATAATTTGACAGCTCTACATAGGAGTAGCAAATCATTATTAAGTAGCATGAAGCCACACATAAAAGTGTAAAAACCACTAAGATCCTGTTTAGGAAGGCCAAAAAACTAGCTTCTAGCTTTTAGCTTTTAGCTTATAGACTCTGTTTGGTAACGATCATTTTACTATGAGCTTATAACTTATTGTACTAGCTTATAGCTTATTTTCAAATGATATTTCAAGTAGCTTATAGCTTATAGCTTATAAGCTATAAGTTATAAGCTAGCTTATCAGCTAATAGCTATTTTTACCAAACAGAGCCTAACAATCCATGTTTCAATGAGAAATGCTATCATCAAACTCTCTAACACACTCCTACCACCACACTCCCTATCATGAAGCCACGTCACCCTCTTTTCAAAACTATTCACCGGCTAACCTATTCGACCGGTTTCTTAACATTCTTTTTTTCAATTAATATTTTTAATTTAAAATATTGTCTAAACAAACTTTTCTGTGTGGCTTCTCCCGTGTCCTTCTTATTCTACCATGAGTGTTTTCTGTGTGAGATGCCTCTAACAACAATTGAAAAATGTTCCCAGAACCATGGAACACGTTGCCTAAAAGAATAGGAAACGATTTTCAAGGATCTTTTATGCGAGTGTTGCCTATTCTCTGAGGCGACGCGTTTTCTCACTTTATGGGCACAATATTTTAAAACATCGCCTAAATTGCAGCTAAAGGGGACGATTTTCTTTGGTATCTTAGGCAACGCTTTTCAAGTGTTGCCAGTTCTTGCAACGATTACAAAGCGTTCCCTAAAACTGGTAAAGTAGGAATACTCTTGGGGGACGTTTTACAAATGTTGTCAGACCTGCAACAATTAGTAAGTGTTCCCCTAAAAATGAAATAGTAAGTAAACATGGTAATTGTATCTATGAGTTATGATCTAAACAAGAATTGCAGCAACAAGAATTGCGTCAAACACAAATTGCATTTACTAAATCTTCACACATTAATTCAAATACACATAGTAGACACAAAATGCCTAACATTACTTAATACCACAATAAGTTTAATACTTAGAAGTATCTAACAAAATGACAAAATACATAGTTTCTTTAAGTTTAATACTTTGAACTACAAGTCTAACAACATGACAACACATATATGCCGATACTATTTTTAATATTTGGAGGGAAGATTGGGAAAAAATTTATAATGTTTGGGGGGAAGTTTGCCGCCTAGCTTTTGGTGTTGAATTTTTTATTTATGCAACATCTAAAAATTGTACCCTTTTGTTAATAATAATGCAACAAGCTAAAATTGTCCCCAAAAGTATTTAGGGGACGATTATCATATATTGCCAAATGTTTATACTATGAACGCGTGAAAATTGTACCCAGAAGTGTTTTAGGGAACGTTTATGAAGCGATGACAAAAATGTTCGGGCAACACGGTGAGAGCGTTGCCTGATCCATTTTTAGGCAACAATTTATACGGGTTACATAAACAAGTGTTGCTAGAGATGATATTTGTTGTAGTGTCATCTCATATTCATCATAACTACCACATATGATATGACCATATAATTAGCAACACCGGGAATAGTTTTCCTATAAGTTTGTAATCATAATATACATGATAACACATATATGCCCATAGTAATTAGATGTTTAGAGATTACCACTATTCACGTGATTTGTCGTCAAAGTTTTGCTTTGATTGCAAGTATATAGCAGGAGGATTAGATGGAATGATAGTGCCGACTGTGTTCCTTCTTTGGTTTACAAAATGATGAAAACAGTTACACATTTTGATTTGGTTAAGAGAGGGTAATTGTGGAAATTAAAAAAATCCATAGTGGTTAAGAAAGGGTAATTTTGGAAATTTTAAAAATCTACACCAAATTGAGGCATCCTTTTTATATATAGGTATAGATGTACATGGTAATCAAAGTTTCTCGATCACCAATGTCGTCTCGACGTACGTTACCAATCAAGACACGTCATCGCTATGAATATGATTGCTAAAAAATTATGTTAACTTTTTAAATAGAGGACTAAAAATTCAAAAATAGAAAACTTAGGTTAAGTACTATACATCCTTTTAGTTCTCTTCCATTAAAATTTGACACATTAACAATTTTTTCTATGTCACTTTTTAACAAATTGTTCTCCACTTAAATAAGATTTTGATATGTCAAATTTTAAGCGGAAAACAGAACCAAAATAATGTATGGTACTTGACCTAAATTTTCTCCATTCAAAAATATCTGTATCTAAAAAAATCAAAATATCAGACAAAAAGCCAAAATAAAATGTAAATAACTCTAACTTCCACTAAAAAAAATATGGAGCCATGAACTAAGCTAGTCCGCATGAATTGACATTGGCCCTACCCTATTTGCAGAATAGACATAGGCCAAAAATAAATACTCATGACTCAAATTAGAGGGTCTTCTTTTTACCAAATTAGAGGGAGATCAATACAAGTTAAAGAAATTAAATAAAGTAATATTCTTTTAGAAATTGTGTGTATTTAAGTTTTGTAAAGATTAAAAATTGTTCCTTCTAATAATTTTTTTTTTTTAATATTCTTAATTAATGCCCTTAAGACACTCATTAGCATAAACGTCTTAAGTATTGAAAGTTAAATTAATACTTATTGAAATAATAGAACTAAAATGAACTGTAGAGGATACAATTTACCAACCACTTGAAGATCAATTTGATTTATATTAATTTGCTAGCTAACTAGATTACTTTACATTGGTACATCTTTTGTGACTTTGTGGTAATTTGGGAACATAATCAAACTCATGCAACAGACAAACCAAAGCTATGGAAGCTAAAAATACAAGCACAGGACCTAACATCCAAAGCATCAAAGGGATAGAAACACAAAACACTCTATTCCCAACAAAAGCTAAGGTAAACCCTTTTTCTATTACACTTTGTGTGTAACCACCAGACAAAAAATCTCCATAAGTATTCATCAAAAAATTTGCATCAATTAGAAACCCTATGGCCATTGAGCTGCATAAGAAACTAATCAACAAACAAATTGATGCTGAACCATACTTCAAAAGGAAGATTATATCTGATTTTGAACCAAAAAATTCACTAGTAAAGAGATGGCTTGCATTGAATGCATTGTTGTTTAGTGCTGCTAAAGCCATGTTTACAAGAATTGTTATTGTAGCTGTGAGTATTGTGGTCATAAGAGTGTTCCTCAAGCTTTGTATACATAGCATAGCTTTTTTATCATCACCCTGCACCAACACAAACCAAATCAAGGAACATTTAAAGTTTTATTACATATACAAATATTACTACTATGCATTAGTTTTTCTTTTTTGGTTCGCGGTCTAGACCTTCGCTATCTAGAAGTCGCATTGGAACTCAACTAATTGATAGCTTCTCTTTCCACCCTCCACGTTTCTTTTCTACCACCAAAACACGCAAAAAAAAACTTCGGTAAATAGAAACCGAAGTTTTCTATGTGTTTTGGAGATTAAAAAGAAATATGGGGGGTGAGAAGAGAAGTTTTCCAACTAATTTGCGTCGAGCTATGTAAAGGGAATAAAAGGCCCGATTTAAGTTGTTTAAACATATTGATGTTGAGTTTCTTGACCATTTGACTTACAATTAGTCAATTCTTTTCTCGATAGGGACAAAAGAAGGGGTATAACTTAGTGGTAAAGTATCACCGTAACGTGGTCAAATTCATTTGTTCGGATTATTCTTAAACTCAATATTCTAATTACCTTCTAATTTTCTTAAACTTGGGCTCTTTACCTTCAAAAACTACCTTCTAATTTTCTGTTTTATTTATAATACTACTACCATTCTCAGTATATGTTGTCTATTTTCAAAAGAGTTTCATTGAGAATATTTAAAAGCACGAAATCGATTGAAACCAATGTGACTCGAGACCTTGCTACTTGGAATATTGACTACACATGTGTTTGTACAATAAATTCAAGTTTAAAAGTCAATTGTAAACAAAAACTCTAAATGCTAGCTTCAAGCTAGAATTTACTTCAGAGACAATCAATTATACTCAAGAATGTTCAAACATGTTAAAATCAATTCTATATCAATTCTATAACTATACGATGAATAAATTCTTCTTACTTCAAAAATTGAAACAAAACATACACTAGCATGCAATGATTACCTGATTTAAGTGGAGACCCCAAGCAGTCCTCCTTAACTTATCAATTCCAAAAGTTGTGTGTGAAGGTTTGTTCTTGATTTTGTAACATAGAAAGGCATGGTAAATTATTGTAATGAAAAAGCTCAAAGGAAGTAATATGGTATCCAAAAAAATACCTTCTCCCATCTTCCTTAGTGATGAAGCAAGAAAAGAGGACCTAATTTTTAGCCTTTAGGGGTTGGTTGGTTTGGTTGGTATGCTTGAATGATTTGAGAGGCCTTCTTATAATGGATCTTCTAATATTGAGTGCAATGGAAAGCTAGCATAACGTATAATAAAAAAATAAATAGTGCATGAGGTATATAGTTTTTTAATTGGAGATAGTGCTATACAACTTATTTGCATATAAAGTGGAAATGATACAATGGACACCAAACTTAGCGTGGGGATTGAGTCACTAGTCATACGTGTGTGTATGGATAATACCATATGCTACAAAATAAAATAAAAAAGTCAAATTTGAAGCAGGGAATTAGTGACCTAACTAAATGTTCACAAGCCAATAATGGTATTGGTTATATAGACTTACTTGAGTAATTTTGGGTGTTCAAATTTCACATATGGTAATATTTAACTGAGCATTTACCAAGTTCTTGATATAGATGTTAGAGAAGTGTTATTTGAACCGCGCAAATTTGACATCGTAAAGCGATACCAACTATATAAAAATAGATTTAAAATAAGGGTCAGGTTAACATGTGCCCTAAGGGCACATGTTAAGCTACCTAAAAGTAGAAACTTTGTATTTAATGATACAAAACATTTAATGTTTAAATAGTTAATAAATACACAAGTGTAATAAATTTTTACCATATTTATACTCTTAAAATTTGCCTTAAAGGCACATGTTAACATTCCCCTTAAAATAATTGTTGGTCTGACAGAGAGAGAAAGAAAAAAAAAACACATAATCAAATGACAATCGTAATTTTACCGACAACAATTTTTAGTTGTCAAAATAATTTTTTCTGTACTCATTAATTAATAAAAAAAAAATTAATTGAGATGAATTACCTATTAATAAATTGAACATACTATTTTACTCATCATCATTATATATACTAGCGGACCAGACAGGCGCGGAATGTCTGTGTCTAACTTATGTCCAAAATAAATAAATAAAGACATGCCCCTATGGTAAGTTTGTTAATAAAAGATTTTTGTTGCTAAAAAAAATTCAAGGGTATTATTGGTATTATGAAAAGTCCACACCACAATTTTTTTGTATCCTTTTTATATATAGTATAGATAAAAGTAGTTAAGTCTCCAAGTAACCCTAATTTAACCCTACTAAAAACCTAATTTAATTATTAAAGAATGATAAAAAAATGTCTTCAATAGGAGTTGAACTTATGACCTTTTTGAGAAGGCTTGATATATTAGCCACTATGACATATTAATCAATTTGAAATATTTTTGTAACCAACATGTATTGAATATGCAATCCCATCAATTTTTTCTGTAATACGTGTTCAATTTTCTTTTCTAAGTCTCCAATTTTTTTATACACTTACCTCAGTAGAAATCGAACTCATGACGTGTCACAACAATATATAATTTAATATTTTTCGCTGCTATGTAAATATTTGAATTGTTTAAATAGAAATCAATTTTTATTTTATAAAGATATTTTATGAATATTTATCGTATATGCTTTGTTTTTCCTCTATATATATCTCAAGTTTAGCTTTCACAATTTTTTACTCTAACTATTCATTCTCGCCGCGTTTTATATTTTCCTCTATAGATATATCTCAAGTTTAACTATCACAAATTTGTGTTTCTATTGCTACTATGACTAATCAAAATACTGAATTTCAACTTGCGCTACGTTTGAGGTTTTTTTAATTTTATTTTATATTTTATATACTCTAACTATTCATTCTCGGCGCGTTTTATATTTACTACTTGCTTTCTTTTTTACACATAACAGCGTTGAATTCATATATAAATACATGCATTGATTTCCGTGTTTTTATTTCCCTCTTCTCATTTTCTCTCCTACCAAACACACCCTTATTGATCCAAACGGAAATCAATTTGAATTTTTAGTTGAAAAAATTAATGGCAGCATATATTTTAAATATAGATTTCTGCATTGCGTGATTTTTATAATATTCAATATGGTGCTTGAGTGATTTTATTATACACTAGAATGAGTCAGTTTGAACTGATTTTAAAAGACAGATTTAATTGTGTCATTTATTTTAAAAAATTTATTATAGTTCTTTTTATATAATATATGAAAATCTACGCATGGGTCGGTGTCTAGTTTACCATAAATTTGGCTTAATTTGATTTTGTGTTTGTCCCAAATGTTACAATATAAGTTGATCTTTTCCTGTAATTGACTGACAAACATAGTTTGTATTTGCTCCTTCACATATATACCCCTTACATGGCATCTAACTTTTGGTTGATTTGATTGTGAGTTTGGAGGTGAAGGTGAGGGGAGAGAATTTTGACAAAAAACAAAAGAATAATTGGCTTCTTGATTTCAGTTTATATGAATTATTCAAATTCTTGATTTGAAAATTCTTCAAATTTAATTTTGTATTGTTATAGTATTATTAATATTAAAAATATATAGATTATAAGTATTTATTTATCATCTTATATAAAACGCTCAAAAAATGTAAAAGATTTATTGATATTAACGGTTGAATTATCTGATAAATATATCTTTTCACTTAAGATCATAATAAGGGTATAACATGCATCGACTAAGATCATATGAAGAAGTTGTTGCCGAACTTATTTATTTTGGTCATATAATTTATAAGATAAATAAAAAGTATCCCTTTAAAATTTTAAAGTTCCTTGCCAAATAGAGCCATAAATATATTGGACAAATTCTACGGTCCCGTTCAAAAATAGGGATTATGTTATTTTGTTGACCAATAGAAACAAGTTTCAATTTAATAAAATTATGAATGAAAATTTAAGGTGAATTTTCTCCTGTCAGCCAAATTGTTTATCATTTGAATTAATCTATTGGTGGTAAATTCATATTACTTGGGTGTTTTTGATTCGCGAAACAGCAAGTACTAAACAGAACAGTACATGATAGAATAAGATAGTAATGACAACATAAAATTGCACCAGAGAGAGATAGATTAGAGAGATAATATTTTTATATTAAAAAAGAAAATGAATATTTTTTGTATTTTTTATAGTTGTACTATATATGGACAAAAAGTTGTTATGCAATTCAGTGAAAGACAAAAATTCTTATTTTTGTCATGTCTCTTACTATTTGGTTTGTCTAGTCTCATAACTAATTTCTAAATTAAACAGAGTACAGCAAAAGTTGTCTAGTAACACCAGAAATATTTACATAAACTATTAGAGTATGTTTGGATGGGAGATTTTAGAAATTTAAGGGATTTTAAATTACTAGGCGATTGAATTGAATTCCCTTGATTTTCAAATTTCATTGTTGGATAAATTGGTGAAATTCCATCAATTGTAAAATATTTTGTTTAGGTAATGTAATTGAATTTCCTTCATTTAATTTTATTTATCTTAATATAATAATAATAATTATTATTATTATTATTTAATTGTAATTAATATTATTTGAATAATTAAGATCAAACAACTCGGCCTGAACTCTAATATCGGCAGAAAAATCTATAATCGACTATAAACCCTAAAATCGGCCGTAAACCCAAACAATCGGGCGAAAACCTAAAATCGGCCAAAAACATTAAAATCGACTATAAACCCTAAATCCAAAAAATCGGCCGAAAAATCTAAAATTGGCCAAAAACCTTAAAATCAACTATAAACCCTGAAATCGGTCGAAAACCCTAAAATCGGCTAACAAACCCAAAAAAATCGCACGAAAAATCTAAAATTGGCAAAAACCCTAAAATCAACTTTAAACCCTAAAATCGGCCGACAATCCTAAAATCGACCTTAAACCCAAAAAATCAGCCAAAAAATGTAAAATCGCCCAAAAATCCTAAAATCGACTATAAACTCTTAAATTGGCCGAAAATCGTAAAATCGAGTTTAGGGTCGATTTTACGTTTTCGGATGATTTTGGAGTTTATAGTCAATTTTAGGTTTTTCGGCCGATTTTTGGGTTCTGTTCTGGTTTAGGGTCAATTTTAGGGTTTTTAGCCGATTATAGGTTTTTTGGCTGATTTCAGGTTTTTCGGCCGATTTTAGGTATTTTGACGATTTTTGGATTTATACTCGATTTTAGGTTTTTCGGCCAATTTTGGGTTCTGGTCGAGTTTATCGTCGATTTTTGGGTTTTCAGCCGAGTTTAGGGTTTTTAGCCGATTTTATGTTTTTCGTACAATTTTAGGGTTTATAGTCGATTTTACGTATTTTAACGGTTTTCAGTTTATTTTGGGGTTTATAGCCGATTTTTGGGTTCTGGTCAGGTTTAGGGTCAATTTTAGAGTATTTAGCCGATTTTTGGGTTCTGGTCGGGTTTAGGGTAAATTTTTGGGTTTTCAGTCGATTTTAGGATTTTTAGCAGATTTTAGGTTTTTCGGTCGACTTTAGGATATTGCCGATTTTAGGTATTTAAACCCATTTTGTGGTTTAGCTCGTGTTTAAGGTCAATTTTAGGTTTTTCGACTGATTGATCATTTTGTAATTTTGTATAGTCTATAGAGAGGAATTTATCAAAAAAATAATAAAATTAAAAAGATGAAGATATTTCAAATTCATTGCTTTTAGGTGTCATTTGAAATTCCTTAAATTTAGCTTAGATAAACTCCACAAATTTCCTTTATTTTTAAAATTCTCCAAATTAGTTATCCCAACAAGAAATTTTGTCAAAAGCATTTGAATTCCCTCAAAAAAATACATTACCTCAAAACATTCTCTTATCCAAACGTACTCTTAATATTTGGTTATACCCACATCCTAAATGTGTTTTCGAGAAACATGTTAGTATTTTGACTATTTTCTATTAAAATTATCATTAGAGGGAAAAAACGTGATTTAGAGGGTTTGTGGGAATAAGATATGAGGTACACGTGGATGATCATATATTATAAGGGAGATATTTCCTTTTTTCATGCACATATTCTATCCTTAAAATACACATGAAATGTGTACGATATATATCACAGGAGAAGGAAGATTCTCAGGTTTAGGTGATCTTGTCCATTATCTGGCCAACTATTCTATGTTATCCTTCTTTTAGGGTATATTCTATTTTATCCTTTTTTACTTTTATGCAAATTCTATGTTATGCTTGCTTAAAGTTTCAAATTTTGGCCACAAGGAAATGACTTTATCTTAAATATAATGATCGTGTAAAAAATTTAGTTTCTTAATTTATTTTTTTACGAAAATATGCTTACAGAATTTTAGTATTGATAATGTTATGAATATAAGTGGGTACATCAATAAAGAGGTGGAAACTAATTAAAGATGTAACAATCCATGTTAGAGCGTGAGCAACCTCATTAGCTTGTCTTCTAACAAACTCAATACACGAGTTTCTAAAGTATGAGTTTTACATAAGTAAACTATCTCTGATAACATCGCCAAACTTAGACATGTCTTCTCTTTTGCTATGAAATCTCGTAACGACATTTCGGAAATCAAGCTAGAAATCAACATCTTTCAAGCATAAGTCACGAATCCAATTTAACGCACTGAAAAGGCCAAGAGCTTCCTCTATATCTACATCAAGAATTGGGAAAAGTAAACCGATCTTGGTCGTCATAATAAAAGGATGCATCAATATTGTATTTATATCAACCACGTTGCAAGGGTAAAAGTGTGTGTTCACTTATTCATTCACTTAGTCCATGCCTTATATAGGAGATTACAAGCCTAAGTGTGATGCCTTGGATTACAAGCAACAAATTCAATGACTCACAAACTAAGTGTTAGATTACACCTAACATATCATCTCCTAATCTAAACACTTTCTACGATCAAAACAAGTAAAACAAATACAAAAAAAAAAAAAAAATCAAGAGTTCAAATTCAATGAATCAAACATTCCAAGCTCCTGTCTGAACTTGCAGAATGTATCCAACTTTAATGCCTTTGTCATCACATCAACAACTATTTCTAGTAATCCATTTTTGACAAGTTCCCTCAGAAAATAGTACCTAACATCAATATGCTTACATCTTCCATGCATAACTAGATTCTTGGATAACTTTATGGAAGAACTGTTATCATAGTAAATAACGGTGCATTTCTCTTGAATTTGTCCTAGCCGGTTCAACACTTTCTTAAGCCAAATTGCTTGACAAACACAAGAGGTTGCAGCTACAAATTCAGCCTGAGTAGTAGAGAGAGTTACTATAGGTTGTTTCTTAGATGACTAGGAGATGGCACTTGAACCAAATTTAAACACACAACCTGATGTACTATTTCTATCATCACACTTGCATAATCAGAATCAGTCCATCCAACAAGACTTTGAACCACACATTTTTTATACAATACTCCTAAACTCATGCTTCCCTTGAGATATTTGAGAATTCTTTTAGCTGCAGCTAGATGCATCTCTGTTGGTTTTTCCATGTATCACTACAACAAATAAGGGTCTTTAATAGCACTTTTTTTAACTTTTAATAGCGCTTAAAATCGCTATTACTGATACCGCTATTATAGGTTCGGCGCCTATAATAGCGCTTAACAAACGCTATAAAATGTACACGTTTAACAGCGCTTTTCGATAAAACCGCTATCGTATGTAAATTGGCGCCACCGATGAGGCCTTTGAAAACAACGTTTAACAGCGCTTTATTCTGAAAGCGCTATTATAGTTCTTCAAGCACGCAACGTTTAATAGCGCCCGTGTCCATAAATCGCTATTATAGGTCAGGTTTTAATAGCGGTCTTTCCAAAAATGCTATTATAGGTCATTTTTCAAATTAAAAAAAATCGCTATTATAGGTCATTTTTCAAATTAAAAAAAAAGTCCTTTTTATCTTAATCTTTAATTATTATTATTATAAACTTGGATAACAAAAATTAAACAAATTTTTATTAATCATAACCTTTGAACGCTTCAACTTGGCCACTAAAATCAAACGATACATAAGAAATAAGTGACGTGCACTACAATATAATCAAGTATTGGTTATAAAATAATCCAACATATAAAGTACGAAAATGACAAACTTAATCAATCCTTTGCTTATAAGCATCTATGTATGACACCACTGGCTTCAAAATAGCTGATCTTTAGTGGCAGATTCAATTCCACAAAAAATCAAGAGTCACCTAAGATGTCTACATGCAACGCGGACCATCTCTTCCAATTTAACTAAGCCTCTCTCCCATTAGATCTTTATCTACTATTTGATTTAATCTTCCCTTTGAGTGTAGAGCTTCTTAACCTGAAATTTATTCAATTCACGGTATACAAAAGAATGTGTAAATGAATAGAAAAAACTATAGATAAAGTATTTCATTTTTTTAATACCATATCATGTTAAGCAGGGAACTAATCAAGTGAAAGAGATACCTGCATGCTGCAATTTGATTCTTGTAGTCAACTCGAAGATACCAGAATGAATTTAATTCAATGACTCCCTAGGTGTTACAATCGAATAAAAATCATTGCCTCATAATCTGCCAAAGCACAAAATGTAAAACAAAGTTGACATACCTCTGAAAAATTGCTATTGAACTACCATCAAAATACAAACTCACAGCACGGAAGAAAAAAAAACAGAACGTCACCTTAAAAAAAATGTGTCAAATGATCAAAATATAAATTTTGAAATATAGTGACGCCATATGCAAGACTTATATATCATGTCCAGTTCATAGACCTGCAAATTGCAGAATATCTTCGGCCATATAGGTAGCCCACTCCTCCATCACCTCATCTAACTTCTCTTTAGAGTATGAAGGATATCTATGCGATAAAAGTACTTCAAGTATAAAAATAGCACAAAATTGAGTTAGAATTGAAGAGTGGACACCTGTGCAGAAGAAAAAATGTAGCATCTAAACTGGCAGAGATAAAATACAGAGATAAAATAAAAGCTCTGGAATCATTTTAGCATCTAAACTGGCCAAATTTGAAGAGTGGACGCCTGCGCAGAAGAAAAAATTTAGGATTCGAAAATATAATATAAAGTCATAAGCAATGCAACCGATCTTCAACAGAAATTATTATTACCTTTGATTAAATTGATACCCAATTTATATGACTCGCTGAGGGAATGCAACCGATCTTCATCAGAAATTTTGAAGATTCCGGGCTGCAAAAAAAAAAACCACTAGTAAAGAAGGACGACCACTGAAAACAAATGATCATCAACACATAGGTTATATAAAAGTCATATCACACTTGGTGTGATCATGAAAAGAAGAAAAAAAAACTAATTTTATTGGGTATAGCAATCAAAATAAATATCTTAAAATACAAGAAAACAAATCACTCTAGTCTTGATGAATTTATTTTGAAATACAAATCAGTGTTAGATTATGGCCAACCCATGAAATTCAATATTTTGAACCAGTAGCCAATGAAGCTCTAAATTTGGGTTATTATCCACAAAATGTATTTCATAAAAAATCATCTAATATACACCCATAGAGGTCATTATTTATAAGATTCGATTATGTTTACAAAGCCAAATTGTAAATCATATTCTAACTTATAAAGTCAATAAGTCATAATACTCTTTCAACCCCAAATTGCAAATCATATTCTAACTTCTATAGAAGCCGCGGCTACACAGACTCACAGCTTGGACTATATCACCAGATCCAAATAACTGACTGTGAATGAGAACCATATTGTCGAGGATAGACTCTTCCAGATACTTCCATTCTTCATCCGATATTTCATACTCCTCTGAGGATTCCATCTGATTAAATGAAAAGATTTCAGATGACTAATACATACAAGATGGAATCAATTAATTAAGAACATACATTTAGCATAAAAAAATCAATCTTACTTTGTCAGCAGATTTTTCTTCATAAGAAAATTCCTTCCATTCAGAAAATGCTTCAGTTGCACTTGAATTTGCAAGAGCTGGTATTTCAACGCCAATAACACTCTCAATTTGGAATGCTCGAGACTTAAACTTGAACTGTTGAGCATCATAATAACTTTTTGATTTTGCATAAACTTTCATACTTATCCAAAGGCTGGCAAACTCGTCAAATATCTTTTGCAAATGCTGGTACAGAAATATAGGGTGTTATAAGCAAATGATTGTTTCAACAGATTAAAATAGAAGTGAATCAGTTGCCACACAAAACCAGAGCATGGACACTGACCATATAAGATTCACGGTCGATTATTTTTGCATTTGATATAGAACATGCAATTTGAACGAGAATGTTGCAATAGATGGCTGCTCTAAATTGCATCACAGATACCTGTTTTCAAAATTCAGAGACACTAATTAACAAAACAAAACTTCCACAATCCATATAATTATATTAGAAATCGAATCTAATCCAATAATTATTTTACCTTCGTATCAGTAGAAACACCACTTGAAAGAGTAATAAGCCTTTCCATCAAACCCATATTTAAATAAAAGTCTGCCCTAAATGAAAATACAACAAATGATATCCACAACTTTGAATAATTTTTATCCTAATATGGATCAAATGTTTGAATTCAAAGTAAAGGCAATGCATTCATATTGACAGTGATTATGAATTACTCCTAGTGCAAATCACTGTAGACCAAGTGACCAATCACCGTACTAAAATGGAGATTGTAACTGCTGTTAGTGTTGTCATATGTGCCCACAAAAGTTGAAAAAATGAAAGCTGAATAGCCAACACCCAAAAATAGTTTTAGCTTCTAACTTAAATCAATTTTTCAAATTAAATTTTCTCAAACTTCTATAATGTGATCTATGTAACATATAACTGTAACTTATTCCTAAGCATACCTCGTAACATATATATTTATAACTTATTCCTAAGCATACATTTTGGTGTATTAAAAAAAATGATCTTTAAGCAAATAGAGCTAAAAAATTTATTAAAAAGAAATAGAGCTCAGATACAAGCTGAACAAGAAAGTTAAAAAAAGAAAGGTAAAAATAGAATGATATTAATGATAACATTATGTGCAAGATCACTCTCAGCTTAATTTAAACCTAAAACAGCAAGCCATGAACATAAAACTAATTAAAGAACAAAGAACCATTGGATTAGACCCTTCAATTGTCTCTTGTTTATAGTGCAACCAGAAGATCCTCTACAAGTAGAATTTTTTTCAATTTGACACACATAAGTTGCATAAGGAACATAGTTAGGGACTGGACTGTAGAGGTACAATTTTTCTTTCTATTTGCTTTGAAATGTTCTAGATATGGTCATCAAATCAAAACAAACCCAGACCAGCACTGCCCAGGACTGACCTACAAAACCATTTAAGTTTAGGAGTTTTACGTACTCATCTCCTTTTTCTGCTAGAGGTCCAAATATGAACACTACATGGTTTGAACCCTCCTTTTCCATTAAAGTCTATTTTAACATATATATGTAATGGTGATTAAGGGTTTCATAAAGTTCGAGATTTGGTATTGTAAACACTTACTTATGCCTTAAGCTCAAGATTGTGGTTCAAGGGGTCCAAAATGTGTTCTAGAGCTTTAAATGAGCTTATTTTTTAAGGAATATCAGATTTCATCTAAGAAATTTGTAGGAGAAATCTTCATCTCCATGTCTATTTTTGTTTGAGATTTTCACATATATCAAGTTGAGCTATTTAATTGGTTTTGGTGCATGTGTATTATAAGGTTAATATAGTCTAGACATTGGTTTGATCCTATAAATTGATAGACAACTTAGTCTTGCTATCTATAATGTCTATGACAGCAAAATGATTATTTTAAATCAACTATATAGAACTCATGGTAAGGAAACATTACAACAGTGAAAGGTAAATCTGTTAAACTAAAGCTATATAAGAACCAAAAGTAAAACAAAAACACTACAACCATTTTCACCAAAAAGAACAAAGGGCTCAACCTACATCACACGCAAACAGAGCAAATCCAAAGACAAAACCACTCCCTACATCACTACTTAAATCCAACCAATTATATAGTCATCATAGACAAAATATCATAACAAACCAATGGCAACAAATTAACATCAGTGACACCAAACATTATGATATTAGTACAATTTTGGAAAAAATCATAGCTGAAAAGCCAACACCTAAAAACAAAATTGTCTTCTAACTTAAATCAATTTTGCAAATTAAATGTGACCTATAATGTAACATATAACTGTAACTTATCCCTAAGCATACCTTAATACGGTTTGAGTTGTCTCGGCGACGAATGAGTACAACTTCTGACAGTTAAATTGCTGGGTATATGGAGGATTTATGGGTTAGGGTTCAAAGTGATTTATGGGTTCTTGGATATTAGGGTTCACAGTTGGGTTCACAACTATGTGAGAAGTTTGATTGGAGAAGAGAAACGACTGCTCTGAGTTCGATTTCTCTGAGAACTCTTCTCTGAGTTTGATTTCTCCGGGAAACTCTTCTTTGAGTTCGATTAGAGAAAGAACAAATCGATTTATGGGTTTGAAGCTGGAAGAAGATGAATTCGTTTCTAGGGTTTGAAGTTGAGGAACGATTTCTGGGTTTGAAGCTAGAAGAAGATGGGTTCAATTTTTGGGTTGGTTCAGATTTTGCTGGGAAACGGTGGTTTGAAGAAATGAGCAGTCATGGCTAGTTGCTGGATTTCTAAGTTAATACACGAAAAGAAAATGTCATAGTGCGGGAAATCAATTTTTCACAAAGCCTGTAATAGCGTTTTACAAAAAACGCTATCTATGTCAACATGTTTGATAGCGTTCAGCTGAAAGCGCTAATATACATGTGTTAAATTTTTAATTTTATTTTTGTTTAAACCCCTATAATAGCGATTGAGCTAAACACGCTATTATAGGCGATACTTATAATAGCGCCCGACCCAAAAACGATATTATAGGTCTTAATGTCAATTTTTAAATAGCCTTTAATAGCGTTTTTAATAAAAGCGCTATTAAATAGGCGCTATTATAACTCAAAATTGTAGTAGTGTATCTAGCAATCAAACACACTGAGAATGTCAGACCAGGTTTGGTGGCAAGTAAATACATCAAGCAACCCACCATCTGTTTGTATTTGGTAGAGTCAACTAACTTTCCATTTTCATCCTTTGTTAGTTTATTGCCTGATACAATTAGACTACCAACCATATTACAAGTTTCCGTACCAAACTTTGCTAATATTTCTTTTGCATACTTTTGTTGATTGATCATTATACCATAGTCTCCCTGCATAACTTCTACACCAAGAAATTATCTCATCTTGCCTACATCAGTCATGGCAAACCTTTTTTGCATTGAGTGTTTGAAATTCTCAAACATATCTGAATCATTCCCTGTGTATATTAAATCATCAACATATAGGCTGATAATGAGGATTTTACCCTTACCATGTTTCACAAATAATGTATGCTCATGAGGACATTTTTCAAACTTTTCTTGACTGAAGTAAGATTCAATCTTACTGTACTACCAAGCTCTTGGAGCCTGCTTAAGCCCATATAATTCCTTATTTAGCTTGTACACTTTATCATTACCTTTCTTTTGATAGTCAAGTGGTTGTGCCACACACACATTCTCAGTCAATTCTCCATGCAAGAATGCACTCTTTACATCTAACTGATATACATACCAGTTTTGACTTGCTGCAAGAGATAGAACCATTCTAATAGTATCCCATCATGCCACAGGTGCAAAGACTTCATTGTAATCTATGCCATAATGCTGAGAGTAACCCTTTGCCACCAACCTTGCTTTGTACTTTTCAATTTCACCTTTCTCATTGTATTTTTTCTTATAAATCCACTTCACACCAATCCTCTTTGCCCCATGTGGTAATGAGACCAGTTCCCATGTATCATTCCTCTCTATAGCCTATATTTCTTGGTTCATAGCTTGTCTCCATGTATCAAATTTCACTGCTTCATCATAAGTTATAGGGTCATCACCAGTGCTAAACATTGCCAGATTTTGCATTTGGATTTATTCATCAAACTCTTCACCTGAGACATAGTCATCTAGATACCCTGGTTTTATTCCAACTATTGGTGGTAATTCATCACTATCAGTTCTTTTTTCATCCACATATTGATCACTATCAGTGTTACCTTCGTTAACATGTTGGTCACTATCAGTGTTGCCTTCATTAACATGTTGATCACTGATCAGTGATTTTTAATTTCTTCAAAGAATCCTTCAGGTTCATCATTTTGCACTACTTCCACATCCTCAATTACTTGACTTGTTCCTTCATCATTGTTGAGATTAGCTGCTTGTTCTTGTTTATGAGGTTTATCATCAATCCACCCTTTAGATTCATCAAAGAGGACATATCTGCTCACTATGATCTTCTTATTGACATGATCATAAAGCTTGTAACCCTTGGATTCTTCACTCAAACCAAGGAGTATCCACTTAAATTTCTTGCTATCAAGCTTCTTTCTCTGACTAACTGGGACATGAACATAGGCTAGGCATCCAAACGCTCTAAAGTGTTGAACTGGTGGCTTGCTTCCACTCCAAGCTTCTTCAGGTGTCATGTCTTTTACTGACAGTGTTGGCCTTCTATTGAAATATCTCTTATAGCTAGCATACTTCTCACCATGTTCAAGAGAGTTTTGGTTTTTTTTTTTCTGAAACCCCATTTTGTTGTGGGGTGTAGGCAATTGTAAGTTGTCTCTTAATTCAATGAATACTGCAGAATTCATTGAATGCATTAGAGGTAAACTCTCCACCTCTATCAGTTCTTAGACACATAATTTAAGCATTTGACTGTTTTTTCAGCTAGCACTTTAAATTTCTTAAATTCATCGAATGCACAAGCCTTATTAACAAGCAAGTAAGTCCATGTTTTTCAACTAAAATCATCTGTGAAGGTGATGAAGTACATGTTTTAGTGGCTCTTTAGTTTGAAGATTTTGGTATTGCTTCCCTGTGTTGGTTGCCTGTCAAGCAACTGACACAAGTGTCTTCCATATCTTGCAGCTGAGGCAATCCTCTCACCATATCCTTCTTCACAAGAGTATTTAGTCCTTTAAAGCTGAGATGATTATATCTACAGTGCCATAACTCATTATTGTCCATTTTCACTGTCTTGAAGCACATAGGGACAATAACTAGAGGATAAATCACATACATTCTATTGGATGACATTTTGGTGGATATGATCAGTCCTCTCTCAGCATGATAAACTTTGCAAAAATCTTGTTTAAAGACAATTGTAAGGCATTTTTGTTGTAATTGACCAATACTCAATAAATTATTCTCAAGTCCAGGGATATAATACACATCAATGATTACTTGAGTTAATCCTCCAATACACAGTTTTAAATTCCCTTTCCCTTTGATTTGCATTCTAGAGTCATCACCTTACTTCACACATTCTCTAATATTTTCATCAAAATCATATAACCATTCTTTAGTTCCTATCATATGATTGCTACACCCAATATCAAGGAACCATACCTCATCTCTTGCATTGGTTTCCACATTTTGTCGTGCCATAAACAAGATTTCTTCATGTTGATCAAATGTAGCATAGTTGACATCATTCTCCCCCCAGCTTGGGCATTCACTCTAATAATGTCCCCACTTGTGACATTTGAAACACTCAATATTCTCCTTGCTAACCCTTCCTCTTCCTCTACCACGAGATCCATTACCACGGCCAGAACTAGCAACCTTTAAAGCTTGTTCTTCCTCCTTCTCAGATTGGGATTTTAACCTTTGTTCTTGAACCAAAAAGAAACTTTGTAAAGCATCAACAGCCAAGGTGGTGAAATCAGTGGATTTCTCAATCTAACACACCACATAGTTGAACTTTGGTAACAAAGATCGCAAAAACATTTCAACAATAACCACTTGATCTAATCTTTCACCATATGCAGTCATGCGATTTACAATCGCCAATGTTCTTGTGAAGTAATCATCCACTGATTCGCTTTCTTTCATCGCAAGAACCTCAAATTCTCCGCGCAACGCCTGCAATTGAGCTCTCTTAACCTTGTTAGATCCTTGATACTTGCTTCGCATCGAATCCCAAATTTCTTTTGTCGTGTCTCGTGTAAGAATTATTTCCAAGATTGAATGATCAATTTCTTGGAAAATATAGTTTTTAACCTTCAAGTCACGAAGCTTACTATCGTTTGCCGCTTTCAACTGCTCCATCGTGGCATTGGGAGGAGCCACCATGACACCATCTTCAATCGACTCCAATATTCCTTTGATCTGAGAAGATTCTCCATGAGCATTGTCCAATGGTCATAAAAACCATCTAACTTTGGTATAGCTGGTGGCAAGAAATTGCTGGATTCAGCCATGAGAGAGAAGCAAAAAGGAATGATCAACAACAAACGCGTGAGGAAGAAGATGAAGATAACAGTTTTGTAACTGTTTTTCCCGCCAAAGAATCAAAACTGCATTTTGAGAGAGAGAGAGGTCCCTGAAGGGGCCTATGATACCATTTCTAAGGGTAAAAGTGTGTTCACTTATTCATTCACTTAGGTCATGCCTTATATAGGAGATTACAAGCCTAAGTGTGATGCCTTGGATTACTAGCAACAAATCCAATGGCTCACAAGCTAAGTTTCAGATTACACCTAACACACGTTGAGACTTTACCCATCTAGTTATACCCCTCAACTACAATTAGGAATTATTAGGACTGTGTTGATTCTATGATCCCCTCCAATCAACCAACAATGTAGTCGTGCGCACACAAACTAGTTGCAGTGATTCTGAATTTTTGCGCCAAACCTTATGTTTACTTTGTTGTCGTATACCCTTATAGAACATACATAAAATGAGCAACTTGGTCTTCATTATAAACTTGCAAAATGGAAAATATAATATCCGATATACTAGTACGATCTTGAAAGTGTTGTTTCATGTCATTTCCCCAACCAAATTGATGCCATATTTGCTGAGCATTATTATTATATAGGAAGAAAACATGTATGGCGTCTTCATTCTCATTCTCTCACAGAGCACACAATTGCAACTTATAAGGACAATTAACTCCTTTATGTATAAGTTGAACTCTCGTTGGAATAGAGTTGTGACATAACTGCTAGATCTCTAAATTAAATAGGGTTAAATATGTTTTTAGTCCCTGCAAAATTATCAAATTTTATTTTTAGTCCCAGTAAAACGTGACATCATTTAGTCCCTACAAAAATTTTAAGTGTGTAGTTTTAATTAGTCCATGTTAATTTTAAAAATTATTTAATTATAATTAAACTTTTAATTCATGAATGATTTTTTTTTCCAAACATGTTTAGAATAGTATAAAGAGTTTCTTTACAAAACTTTAGAATTTTTTAAAATGAGAAGAATTAATTATGAATTTTTTATATTTCAAAAGATAAAGACAAAAGTCTCAACTTAGAAACCAAATTTTGAGTTTCTTTTTTTTTTCAAGGAACTTTTTATAATGTTCTAAACATGTCTGCAAAATAATGATTCAAAAATATGCATTGATTTAACAGTAGGGACCAAAATATATTGTAGGGGCCAAAACATGTCACTTTTTTTAAAAACAAAATTTGGTAATTTTGTAGGGACCAAAAACATATTTAACACAATTAAATACCAATAACCCGTACTCCCAAACCAGTGGTATCAATATCCTCATCAATACAGTACCGATACACGCTCTTGATGGAGTAGATCTCATTCTTCTCAAACCTCCTGATCTATAGTATTAGAGCTAGAAGGTTCCTCTAGTGAGATGCTGATGAGAGGAATTTAAATGATGTTTTTAGATAATATTTAGGATAGTTTTTAGTTATTTCAGTAGTTTTTGGAAGCCCAATTCATGAAAAATACCTAAGAAAATTAAGTTACTTGAAGAAGAAGTATGAATTGAAGAAATTAGACAAAAAGAGCAAAATTTGAAGAAAACCAGCTCTGAAAGGCATCGTGCTACGATGAACTTATCGTGCCACGATGAGAAGATTAAAATTGAACAAATCTACAGTTGTGATCGTGCCACGATGGTAATTTACAAAGGATTGTGCCATGATGGCACGTATCGTGGCACGATGGTTCGCATTTTGGAGCACAAGAAACTCTATAAATAAAGTCATTCGCCACCATAATTCACATGAATCTAAGAAGCAAGGCATTCAAGAGTCCAAGATAGAGCAAAGAGCTCCAAGAAGGATATCTCCCACCATTGGGAGTAGTTTTCCTAGCACTTTAATTTAAAGAGGTTACTTAGTATGTGTAATTTTTTTAACTATTTTGTAATGTTAATTATGCTTATGGGGGGTAACTAATTATCTTAGGTAAGGTTGAGTAGATGAACTCCCATAAGAATATTTTATCCATGTAATTGGTTTGAAAAATATTATATTACTTACAATTATATTTGTTATCTTTAATTATTTTCTACTTAATTTCTTGCTATATTCAGAGGTAGACGTATTTATGAATTGTTCTTAAGATTTTTTTTGTCTTATCGCAAAAATTTTAAATCTCGATCTAGAATAATTAGTCTAACCAATACTAGGGTTAGTAATATTGAAGTCGAGATTAGAGATCACTTGAATTAATGCTTGCATGATTTTGAATTTCGCTCAAGGGCAGATGTGCGTCTTCAATTGCATAGGGAGATTTTAGTATGCGAGAACACATTCCACTACTTTAGGGTTAATTCCTCGTCGCAATAAAGATAATTGCAATGAAATATAATGTCATATTACCAAATAAGATAGGAGAGGGATTCGAAAGCGCCTAAGCATCTTTCTCATCTTGAATTTTTTTTTATCTTTTATTTCAACACTATCAATACAAATAATAAGCGAATCCAAAATTTACTTTCTATTTTTCCTAAATTAATACTAGTTATCTTACACAATCCCTGTGGAGAACTAACTTATTATAAATATTATTACTTAACGAAAAAATTGGTGCACTTGCCAAGGGTCAATCAGATGTGTGTAATCTGTTAGTGGTTATCTGCAAAAATATTAGTACTCCAACGCTCAAGTTAGTAACAGTTTAAGATGATTGTGTATGATCGGTGAAATGTGTTCGTTAAACCAAAATGGATTTTAGGACAATGCCTCTTAAGTTTTAATGATAACACCTCTTAAGTTTTTATGATGACAATGTATAAGAGAACAATTAGGTACACTATAATGTATGTTCAAGTGTGCAAGACAATATATTTAAAATCCACTTCTGATAGTATAAATATACATCTGAAGGACATGCTGAACGTGCTACAAATTCAATGCTGAAGACAAAAGTCAACTCTGATGACTAACAAGTTATGAAGATTAGCGTGTTTCTGAGCCAAGTCAAGTTCTGATCAGGACTCAACAAGTAATTCAAGAGCAAGTTCTGCTTATGAAGTCAACAAAAGACAAAGTTCTAATTTAGACACTACAAAGGACGGAAGAGTAAGTTATGATGGAGACGGACACACATAATACAAATTTTGAGTCATTGTCAACTTAAATATGAGTAATCTCTTATCTTCGAACCAAACTCATACCTCACATCTCGGTATGAAGCGCATCACAATTTATAATTTCGCGGACATATATAACTGACCAAACATGTTTCATCTCATTTTAATTATCCATTTATTATGATGGGTATATAGAAATTAAACTACAAAAAAATTATTCCAAAAAAAACTACTCACTACATTTTTTTTAAGTGTTTTTTAAATAGTAACACCAAATTAAGTGTATTTTTACACTTTATCTTCCAATTATATCCTCATCTTAATCCACTTATAATTTTTTTCACACACGATCTCATTCCAATAGATTTAAAATATCTACTTCTAATATAATAAAATCGATTACCACCAAATTTATTAATTTATCCTTTTTAGTTTTAACCAGATCATTACTCGTGTCACTATTAACTTATTTATTTTTTTATAATAAAAGGCCTAAATTAGCGAACTAAACGAGGGATAATAACACCCTTACAATCTAAAACTAAAAGAACATGTAAAAATTACAATCAAAATTAATTAAAATTGGGGAAAATAAGCATTAAATCCTTTTTTGGCTAGGAAGTCCGCACATGAGTTGGCCTCTCTAGAACAGTGTTGGATAGTGACAACCCAATCTGAAAGATTTAGTAAATAAAGAACCTCTTGTATGAGAGGTTTGAGATAAAATATGGTGATGAGCAATATGTATAGCATGAACTAAACTCCATATCTCAGCATCCTAGGAATTGTTGCAGTCAATGATGCAATAAAAACTCTGAATAAGACCACCCCGCGAGTCTCTAAGCAATCCACCACAAGCTGAGAAACCATTTATTTTCTTATGCACAATATCTACATTAAACTTAAGAGTGTTTATAGGAGGGGGCTCCCATCTATTTTTTATTTATTTTTTTGAAAATTACTTAATGTCACTATTATTATTATTTTGAAGATGTTTTTTTACTAAACTCGTGTCACTATTATTATTATTATTTTTATTATTATGAAGTTATCGTTGGATAGAAGATAACTCCATGAAGTTATCTGTATTTTCCATTAAGTATTTTATTTTATTTTTTGGTCAAACCATTAGTATTATTTACTGTATTAATTACTATGCAAATTACTATGCAAATTGATCTCTTCTCTATATTAATTGTTTGTTTATTCTTGGGCGACAATTTCAATTACAGTTGAACTTAACTAACACGTTTCATCTCATTATTTCGACACCTTTAAGATTTTGATGCTTTTCCTTTCTTACGCATCATCGCTATTCTAATCTAACCCACAAAACCTTAAACCTTCTTCAACAAAAAAGGCTACTATTTTGGGTTCCAATCTTCAATTTCCTCATCTGGGTCACTTTCCTTTTCCGTGACAGTTGCATTAATTGCACTTTAAATTTCAGTTTGTAGTGTACGAGGTTTATGTTCTGTAACAGGACAACCAAAGGATGAACATTAAGTTGAATCTTTTGTTGTTGTGTGTTTTGTTTTTGTTGTTGAATTGTTGTTTTGGTAGGTTTTTAGTGGAGAAGAATAGTTTGAAGATCACTTCTCCAAAATCTTTGAAGGGTACATATGAATGTGCAATTGGGAATTTTGGGGTGCCTCAATATGGTGGAACATTGGTTGGTTCTGTGGTGTATCCAAATGTGAATCAGAATGGATGCAAGAACTTTACTGATGTCAATGCTTCGTTTCAATCAAAGCCTGGAAGTTTCCCTACCTTTCTTCTTGTTGATCGTGGAGGTGAAATTTTTTATTGGTTTTTTGATACTCTTATTATTGCATGTTTGAATTGGCAATTAAATTTGTGAAATCATCGGTGGTTCGCTGTAATTTTGTCAAACTCACCGTCAATCCAAAAGTGTGAAACTCAAAAAGTATTAAAAAAATAGGGGGGTCAATGTTTTGTAAAATGTTTGAGATTTTTGAGGTTGTTTTTGGTTGCATGACATGGATTTTTAAGGAAATGAAGTAAACTTGTACTGAGATAGTGTATATGAAGTACATTGCTGTATTTTGATTGTGGTATTTTGAATATGTTTTGCATTGGATTTGGTTTCTTTTCTTTTATGTTACTTATATAGTGAAAATTGAAAGCTAGGATTACACATTCTATTAAATGAATGTAAGATTTTATACTGATTTTTTAGTATTCTAGTAGGCTTCGCAAAATTATGTTATACATGTTTGAAATCACGGTGAGTTTTGATGAAATCATGTTTGCATCATGACTTTGTTGGTGCTCCAAGTGACACGCCGTGATTTTGCCAAACTAACCGTCAATGCATGTAACCAGTTCATTGGTAGTTGTTGCTTAAGATTTTGTAGATGTTGCATTGTTTAGGTTAAGGATGCAGAGTTTCTATTTTCAATGCATAGGTTGTTAGGAACAGAACCACACAAAAGTGGCTCGAGTTTTCTAAATGGAAAATGCTAGTTATTATGAAATCTCAAATTACAAAACATACAAAGATCAATTGAGGCTCCTTTCAGAGCATATATCAACCTTGATTTTGACCGAAAGACAGAAATAACCACTCCTTGCTCTTTAAAACTTAAACACGTTTACATTTTTACAATTCGTTTGTAAAATGTTTCATAAGATATGTCACTTCTCTTTTTAAATTTATTCCCTGGTCATTTTGGTAGATTGCTATTTCACTTTGAAGGCGTGGAATGCACAAAATGGTGGAGCAGCAGCTATTCTCGTAGCTGATGATAAAGAAGAAACACTAATCACTATGGACACTCCTGAAGAAGGTCATGTTGCAAACGATGATTATATTGAAAAGATTAGTATTCCTTCTGCTCTTATCAGCAAAACTTTGGGGGATAGGATCAAGGAGGCTCTATCAAATGGGGAGATGGTTCACATAAATCTTGATTGGAGAGAAGCTCTTCCGCATCCTGATGACAGAGTTGAGTATGAGTTATGGACAAATAGCAACGATGAATGCGGACCAAAGTGTGACAATCAAATTAATTTTGTGAAGAGCTTCAAAGGAGCAGCTCAACAACTTGAGAAGAAGGGGTTCACTCAATTTACCCCTCACTATATAACTTGGTTTTGCCCTAGAGAATTTCTCTTGAGCAAACAATGCAAGTCTCAGTGTATAAACCACGGAAGATACTGTGCTCCGGACCCTGAACAAGATTTCAATAAAGGGTATGATGGCAAAGATGTTGTTGTTCAGAACTTACGCCAAGTTTGCTTCTTTAAAGTGGCAAATGAAAGTGGAAGACCTTGGCAATGGTGGGACTATGTGACTGACTTTTCAATCCGTTGCCCCATGAAAGAGAAAAAATACACAGAAGAATGTTCAGATCAAGTTATTAAATCTCTTGGTAGGTTGAGCATTTTGTGCCTCTACTTAATTAACTTGCCTTTTATTTTCTCAAATGTTCATGAAAAAATGGTGTTTCACATCATTCTAACAAAATATATGTCTGTCCCTCGCTCTCCCTTGTCTCTTCCATTTGCAGGTGTTGATCTGAAGAAGATTAAAGACTGTGTTGGGGATCCTCTTGCTGATGTTGATAACCCTGTTCTCAAAGCAGAGCAGGATGCACAGGTTGGTTTTCGAAAATTCAAACTTTTTTACGACAATCTTGTCCAATTATTTGGCCATTATGAAGTTTGATGATTGTGTTGCATTTTGTTCCAACTTCGTTTTCAGATTGGCAAAGAGTCTCGTGGTGATGTTACTATACTGCCTACTCTTGTGATAAACAACAGACAATACCGAGGTATGAAGAAGCTATTGTAGAAGGTATCGAGATAGCTATTTAATCGTATTCTATTTCATAATTGAAGCTCATAACTCCTTTTAGGTAAGTTGTCAAGACCAGCAGTTCTCAAGGCAATATGTTCAGGTTTCCAAGAGACCACTGAACCATCAATTTGCTTAACTCCAGGTCATCATCTCGCTAACTCTTTAATTTCAAATTCTGGTAATTTGTAATGTGTAATAACCAGTTCCATGAACACTTTTTTCTTTCCGTTTTTTATTTATTTTTAATTTGGTGTTTTTAATTTTTCAATTTTTATAGACGGACTGTCTTGCCTTTTGACTCATTGATATTCAATCTTGTTCATGAGCTAAAGATTTTACTGATTATTATTTGCAGACATGGAAACAAATGAGTGTTTGGAAAACAATGGTGGTTGTTGGCAGGAAAAATCTTCTAACATTACTGCATGCAGGGTATTCTTTTAATTGAACCATGTCAGGTACATTATTGCGAGAGTTGTATTAGGTTTTTGGTTCATTTGATTTTAACCATCTTTATGTGTTTTTCTAATTATAGGACACTTTCCGAGGAAGAGTATGTGAATGCCCTATTGTAAAAAATGTGAAGTTTGTTGGCGATGGATATACCCACTGTGAAGGTAAATTGGTGCTTGGGGGTCAAAACTTCGTCCTCTTTCTTATTCTTCCTAATTACTTTCTTGTCCTTTATGTTTTTGGGTCAAGGAGGTTATGGTGTATCTATTTATGTTAATTTTGATAAAAAAAAAAAATTGTTTCTTTAACAGCTTCAGGAGCCTTAAGCTGTGAATTCAACAATGGAGGTTGTTGGAAAGTATCCCATGGTGGAAGACTTTACTCTGCTTGCCATGTAAGTTATCTTGTCGGTCTTATTGTTATACATGATTTTGGTTACGAAGGACGGAAGTAAGTTCAATATGCTAGATATTAATTGTTCTTTGTTTCCTTGTTTCTTAATTGATAATGCAGGATGACTATAGAAAAGGTTGCGAGTGTCCCTCAGGGTTCAAAGGTGATGGTGTCTTATCATGTGAAGGTACTTACTGTCCCATTTTTAGCCGTTACTTCATGCAGTTGTTATTAAACATGTTATTATCCATTCTACAAGTATAGTGGCTTTAATATATTTCTTATACTGTCATAGATATTGATGAGTGCAAAGAAAAGTCGGCGTGCCAGTGTCCAGACTGCAAATGCAAAAATACCTTTGGGAGCTATGAGTGCAAATGCAATAGTGGTTTGCTCTACTCACGAGAAAATGACACGTGTATTGGTGAGTCTCTTTTAGATATTTTTCTCTCTTTCTATGCCACTCCCAAAACCAATGTTTTGCAAACCTGACTGGTTGGTTCAACCTGTCAAACTGGTTCGGTGTCTAGTTCATTTAACCTAGTAAATTGATAGATCTAAAAACGATGAAGCGGTCCCTGAGGGAAGCTTCTTGTGAACCGGTAAAAATCAGTTAAAGGACCAATTTGAATTGCTTTTTTTTTTTCTTTTCTAATTTATTGGTTTTAAATTCAATAACAATGTATATTGGTTAGCCAAATATTGGTCCGAAGACAAGATCCAAATAGTCATGTTCATGAATTTGTTGATTTGTCATTTTATTATTGCGTTTTTATCTTACAAATTATATCACATAATCAATATATATTGATTTATAATAATTTCTTAAAATTCTTAATATCATATCTTAATATAATGTTTAAAATATGATTAACTATCACATATTCAACTGCAACACCTGGACCACAATCAAACCAGTGATATCTTCACCAATCCAACGATTAGTCTGATTTTTAAAACGTCCAAAATTGTCTTGTGGAATGGGTAGTTTCTGTATACCCATTTAAATCAACTATGACTCCTAATGGAAAATACGAGTTTTAACTTTTCCCTCGATAATGATCCTCTAGCATTCCATTTTCTATTTGTGCGAGAAGCTTGTTAAGACTTAATTTGGTATTTTGAACTATTGTCGAAATATCTAAAGCATTTTTCATCCGAAACTCGTGGTCCATTCATCTTGATTGTGTCGTAGATATGCTTTGCATGCTACTAAGGTTTGAGATTCAATTTATCAGTGTTTAATTTTTAAGGTTACGGCATTTTATTTCTTCAGCCTTTTTCTGATTATCTATTAGATATTCTTTGCATAGCTATTTAGATTTGAAGATTAATTGTTTTATAAATGCAGGTAAATATACTTCTTCTTCAGTGGCGAGTATTTGGATGATTATCGTTGTCTTGGTCGTTACTCTTTCGGGAGGATATGCATTTTACAAGTACAGAATCCAGGTATGATTATCTATTAGATGTTTTGTCTTTTTAACAATATATCATGCCAATCCTACGTTGAGAAAGCACAATAGTTGAGAATATTTTGGTATAAAACGGGTGTCGCAACCCGCAAATCAAGTAGAAACACTCGAACATTTATGCTGCTTCATTCCTAGGGTTTGATCTCGAATTCTCAATCTTGAGAACTATATTTACGTTGGAAGAGAACTGTGTCATTTCATCCAAGCGCTCTAGGATAGAATAGTTGAGAATATAAATGAACTAAAGTAACATTTATGCAAGAGTCTCTATATATCAATGCATTACAAATTTACTTTCCCATTCTATCCACTGCCATTCTGAAATTGTTTGTTTATTTTGTGCAGAGATATATGGACACCGAGATTCGTGCAATTATGGCTCAATACATGCCCTTGGATAATCAACCTCTTATTATTCCTAATAATCAAGTTCATCATGATATCTAGAAGATCTTGGTAATTAATCTTTTTTAGTCTTTAACTTAGGACAATGTCTACAGTTAAACAAAGATGCCGGTGATTTGTTTGTTTAGGTATTTATCTTTTGTAAAGGTCAATAATGTGGTTGTGATCTATATGAAATTTATGTCCTTTTACCTCCTGATATGGTTCCTCAAGTTGAACTATATTCTGTTCAAGGGGGGACACACTACTTGAATAGGGTTCTGTCCAATTCTTTTACCATTTAAAAGTAATTTTAAATGTCCCCGTGAACTCGATTCAGTTGGTAGGGCATCACATTATATATGCATGAGCCGAGGTTCGAACCCCGGATATTCCACTTATTCATTGGAATTCAAAACACTAGGCTACTTGACAAAATAAAACAGTAATTTTAAATAAATACAAAATTGGAGTAATTTTAACCTTTTTTCTTTGCAAAGTTGTGTAGCATAAGACCTATGAACCCGGATACGTGACACGATACCGATACGGCGATATGTGAAAATTTTCAAAATTCCCGATTCGATAGGGCCAGGATTCGTTATTTAAAAAATTAAATATATTGAAATTAATCAAAATAACAAAACAATATATATATATATATATATATATAGGAGGGATTCGTTGACTCCAAGAGTAACTCTTTTGAGTTACTCCAAATCAAGACCCTTCATTTTGTTTTAATCTAATGTTCCTAATTAATTAGTAAATCATCTCCCGTGATCAAGCACTTTTAATCCTCTATAATTTCCTTTAAAAAAATCCTCTATAACTCTCTTGTCGCTACATTGGAGAAAAAATTCAAATATGCTATTAGGGTTTCTTTCTCAATTCCCTTGTAAATGTTCTCAAATATCACCTCCAAAATTAGTAGTTACCATGAACGAAATTGCATTACCATGCCTTAACTGTATGTTTTGCAATTGTAGGGTTCCTATTTTATTTCATTAGATTCACGCAAAGAATTTTGGACAAGTTATTTTAGATTCTAGTAACTCCATTGTTCTTATCTTTGAATAAGTAGAATTCTTAGATTTTATTTATTGTACAAAATTCTGGTTGAAGAGGCGAGGTTATTGGGGTAGGTGTCACGTGGTAACATTCAAAAAGAAAGATATGAAAAATAATTTTGATAAAAAATTGAAATTACCAATGAACCAAATTAGAGTGAAATCTGTGTTACTTGTGTGGGAGGAAGAAGATCCAACACAGTAGTGTTTTATTGTCATCGTCGACCGCAAGAAAATTTTTTTTTTAAGGGGAAATGAAATGATTTTTTTTTACTAACAATTGAATGATTTAGTAGTGCTTGATCATAGCCTCATAGGAGATGATTTAATATTTAATTAGAATCATTAGATTAAAACAAAATGATGGGTCTTGATTTGGAGTAACTCAAAAGAGTTACTCTTGGAGTCAACGGATATATATATATATATATATGGGGTTTGCTAACTTAGACCCACCTAAAAACATGAAGGTCTAAGTTAGCAAGGTGCACCTTTTCACTTCGGACAAAAAAATCAATTACCACTACTCAAACATGTTATAAATAGAAGGGTAGTTATGTCAATGTCATTTATTTAATTAAAAAATAATAATTAATTGAAGTGGGAAAGTCACGTGTCTTTCAAACAACTTTATTTGTCCGATAAATCAAGTGTTTCATGTTAAGCCATGTGTCACTTTTAAAATAAAGTGGGTGTAAATTAGCAAAGTGGTGCAAATTAAGGAACATTTTAAATGAAAGTTACAAAACTATCCCTCAAGTTACTAGTTTTAAATAATAAATATGAATGGTTTTTTAGTCCAAAGTGAAAATGTGCACTTTGCTAACTTAGACCTTAATGTTTTTAGGTGGGTCTAAGTTAGCAAATTCATACTCCCTCCGTAACACTATATAAGCAAAAATCACCTTTCTAGATTCATTGTAAAATTAATGTATTTGGTCTATAATATAGACTAGATACATTGATTATACAATGTACCTAAAAAGGTGATTTTTGCTTATATAGTGTTACGGAGGGAGTATATATATACACAAATGCACAATATATAACCATAACAAAAATCGATAATGATAATAAATTAACATTCAAATTAATCAAACTGAGCAAACAAGTGACAATTACATATTTTAAATTAAGTAAGTACTACCCAAAAGGACATAACTAGTACTATCCAAAAAAATAACATCGTTGGTATCATCCAAAAAAGACATAGTTGGCAATCCACAAAGAATATTATACTCTAACATTCACTATTTAAGATGAAACACAGATTGTATCAGTCTCATCTCCTCCATTTCTATCGTCAAAGAACATTAATTGTCCAATACTTCTCTGATACGCATATCGGGGAAGTATCCGACACGTATAGTAATTTTTTTTAAAGTAATATTAATTGTCCGATACTTCTCCGATACGAGTATCAGGACGTATCAGATGAATATCAGTATCGGATACGTATCTGACACGATACTTCGTCATTTTTGAAGTATCGAGACTTCATAGCATAAGACTACTCCTTTTGTCCCACAAAAATTGTAGTAGTAGGATCCCGTGAGCTTAGCTCAGTCGGTAGGGATATCGCACTATATGTGCAGGAGCCTGGGTTCGAACCCGGGACACTCCACTTATTCACCTTTACGGTGAATTTTCTAGCCACTAGGCTACTTGACCAAAAAAAAAAAAAATTGTAGCAGTATGTCATTTAATATAAATTAAGAAGTTTTCAATGAAGGAAAAGTAATAATTTTAACGAATTAATCTCATTTGATTTTCATTATCATAAAGCACCACCAAATCTGAAGTTTGATATGAATTACGGAATCACAAGGACATTGGAATGAACTTAATGATGAAAAATTGTGCTTTCAATGTTATGTTAAAATCACAAGGACATTGGAATGAAGTTTGTTAGATAGTGGTGGTGAAAGGTAGTGAACAACAACGATGACAGTGGTGGATGTCAAGTTGGTAACGTTGGGGAGTACTTGACACTGGTGGTGATAAAGGATATACAAACTATACAAGTCTACAAGTGGAGATAGTGGAATATATATTGAGAGCATTGCACAAGTTGAAAAGGAATTGAATTTACGGCACCTACATTTTTATGCATTTCTTGCGGTTGCATAAACGGTCTGATTAAAATTAGCCGACTCATATTTCACTTTAAATATATATATTTTTTGTTTACGATGAAGCTGAATTCAGGGACGGAGCTAGTAGGGGGACCAGCAGAGGCCACGGTCCCCCCTAAATTTTTTATAAATTTTTTTATACTAATATTTTGTTATACTATTGTTTCAATTTCAGGTTTAGTCTCACTTATTTTATTAAACTTATGCATATGGTCCTTCTTTATTAATCCAATATTTTGAGCACTATTATAAATTTGTTGTAAATTTGATCTTAATGACTGTTTTCCCCTAAAAAAAATGTCTTATTGCCTTAATATTGAATTTAATGACTAAATATCTCTTTTTAGACTAAAATTCACATTTTTTTTACACAAAAAATCTCAATTCTTATGGTAAAACACATGAGTTGAGACTAAAATTATAATAAATGTGAAAATAAAAGGGCTTAAAAGTTTGACTTAAAAAAAGTGCCTATAAAATGAATATTCACTATAATAACTTTTGATTTATTTTTTAATTTCTTGTATATGTTATACTTTTAAATTTTAAATTTTTTTTTTAGTGAATTGGACTTTCAAATTCGGCCCCCCCTAAACTAATTTTCTGGCTCCGTCCCTGAAGCTGATGATTAACATAACAATTTATCTAACTTTGTATTCAAGTGTGTAGTAGGCATGAGATACGAGCTTAAACAATATTCAAATAGTCTTGTGATCCTCTACACAATAGGATTAAGCAATGGAAAGCTTTAATCCTCTGGACCAGCACAATAGAAGAATCTTATAGACATAAGTTGAAGACTTTCATCATCCTCTCAGGACAACCTCTACACATATGGCGAACCGTTTATCTTCTAAGGAGTACACCATGTGTCAGCTATATTCGAATAGCATAATGTTTCTTCTCACAATGGTCAAACGACAGCTCACATAGTATATTCAGGATAGTACTAAGTAGACAGGTTCTGTACTATATTGCAATGAACTTGTATCATAACAACTAGAGCTATCAAATGGGTCGGTTCAGCCCAATTATTGTTGGGCTATACATTAACAAGCCCGGTCCAGCCCGTATGGGCCATGTGGTCTAATGGGCTGGGCCGGATCATTTTATTTTTTTCCCCATTTATTCAATATTTTTTATATCACTTTTATGTATTAGTTCCTCATAACTATCAATTTTATTGAGATATATTTGTATGCCAGTGTAGATAATTTTTACCACAGCACTAAATATCAATTAAACTGTACTTTGATCCCTATAAAAGAAATTAAATCAAATTTATAAATTATAAACTTAATTTTTTTAAAAATTTTAGGGAAATATAACCTTTTTTTATTAAGCTTACACATTTAACTATATTCTTTATAATAACTTTTCAATTAGATGATAATTTTTTATGTTATTATTGATATTATTTTTACAAAAATTGCATAATTTTTTTGGGCTAGCCCAGCCCAACTCGATTTTTATTGGGCTACATGGGCTTGGACCAGAAAGATCCGGTTGCATTTAGACTAGGTTTTTTGAAGCTCAAGCCCGTAGGCTAATGGGTCAGCCTATTAGTCCGGCCCAATTTTGACAACTTAACAACCACTATTACAAGGATTCTATTTTCTCAAGTGAAAAATAAAGAAACACTTGTAATGTTGCAAGGTTGTTGTCATGTGTTTGTTCATAGGTAACAACACCTATTGCATGGAGGAAACCACCAGCGAAAAGAATTTAATTTATATGCACCGTCGGTGTAAAGTTATTTTACACATGCGTCCAATAATATATCGACACATCATGTATGGTAATTAAAAATACATGATCTGTCACATTCATTAAATGATGTGGCAACACATAATTGGATGTATGTGCAAAAAAACTTTACGCCGACAGTGCACAACAATTAAACTCCAGGGAAAATGCCAAGGTCCCACACAATGGTCTATTGTGTGTTCCTTTGAAGAAATGCTTCCATCCTCTGCACCCAAAACTTCAATACACCGAATGAGTGCAATCATGAATACACAACAAGCATGATCTTCTGTGCAGATGAAAATGCATCAAAGTGTTTATGCCTTGAGTTTTTCAGGAGTGAAATATACACCTATACATCTTATAAATGAGGTATATTTTGCCAGTTTTCTCATAAACTAGCATAAATCAAATTTTTAAATTCCGACAAGTACAAACATTTGATGACTTTAACATCATTGTGCCCATTTTCCCAATGTTAAACTAAGGTCATGCCCAATCTCAGCAAAGTTTAAAATACTATTTTTGTTTCTTATTCTTTAAAACTATGACCATTTTACTCACTCATTGTATTCATGCAAAATTTTAATTGATAAATTGGTAAAGGAAGAAACAACTAAAGGTAGTTAGTTTACTATGTTACTATTATTATTATTATTATTATTATTATTATTGTTGTTGTTGTTGTTGTTGTTGAGTGAAGAATGCAAGGAGTTACTACTTTTCAAAAAATAAATAAAACTAGATCATAAAATCCCACCTAAAATAGAGTTCATTCATAAAATCATCATAATTATAACACTAGAGTACTATTAACATATATATCAAGTAGGCTCTGATTTTTTTCATCCATGAACCAGTAGTAACCCTAACCATCAGCAACGAGTCTTGACGATCCGGCCAGTGAATATCGAAGAAATAAATAATCACCAAAATTTACTTTGAAGTTCTTCACGCAGATCTTCAGTTTTTCATCTGATAATCACACGGATCTTCCACTTGACACTGAATTGCAAATAGAAAACAATTACATTCATGCTGCAAAAAGAATGTCTGTATGTTGAAAAGAATATATTTTCTTGCATGTTCAACTTAACTTTGTTAGGACTAAAATATGATATCTATAAATTGAATAGGCTAACCTTATCACTGAATTAGTTTCCTGCTTCACCTTCCAAGTTTGAACCTTTCTGTGTTTTACCCTCCAAAACCAGTCTAAAGACATAAAATGCCACTACCGCGCCACTGCAAATGCTAAACAATGTTATTATACAGCTAAGTATTAATTATTGTGAAATATCGAAGAATTGGACAAAAGAACGAGATTACAAAAATGAGCCAAATGACATTCAATTTACGATCTGCATTTCGGCAGGTTAAATAGAAATCTGATTATGCTAGCTGAGTTTTCTGTTTAGTCTTTTGCAAAATCCGTTGTTTTATAAGCTTCTGACAGAATTGCAATTTTCAACATTCTTAATTTCCAATTAGCAATTATTTGTAGCCCAAATGCAATGTCAAGACACCACCATTTGTAACTAATAAAATCTGATCAAGGTCGGGGTGAGAAAACATGAAACAGAATTGCTGAAGTTTGACTTAAACATGAAACGGCAGCAAGAGGTTGACATTATCAGTGAAGATCAGCGTAGGAAAATGAAAATGCTAGAGTAATAATAACTTTAAAATTAAGATATATTAAGTAAAATAATAAAGATTCCTGAACCTGATCAAGGCGGTGAAAGAAGTTGATCCCTGGGAAAAGGAAACAAGAACAAGCAATTATTAGAAGTTTGAAACATATAGCATTTTTATGTTCAGGAAAATTAGATTGTTTTGACAAATGTTTAATACAAACTATCTCTTACTCTGCCAACTGAGCTTATCTCCCGCAGAAACAAGATACTTGCTATTGCTGCAAGCCCAACAGGATAAACAGACATAATTGAAAAAAGAAAACCACCCATCAATTACAAAAAATAGTTGATGTTTAAAAAATATCAGAGATGGAAACATCATGATCTAAAATAGAAAAGTGCATTTTAAGTATCATTGGAATGTAAATAATGTATTGTTTAATCTTCTTATGATAATATAATATATTTGATCACAATTTTCTGAGTATTTAAACTTTTGCTAACAAAAGACAGTTAAAGCTCATGAGACCTAGGGCCCGTTTGTTTTGGATTTTTTTGAAAATAGATTTTGTAGTGATAGAAAATTTTGTATAAAAAAAATTTACAAAGAAATTTTTTATAAAAGCTTCAAATGAAAATTTTGTTTGAATAGTTATTCTTAAAATCTTATTTTAGGTATTTCATCATTTTATTGAAAAAAAATTTGGATATCAAAATTTAAAAAAAAAATCACTTTTTTTGAAGCTATTTCAAATAGATTTTCATAAAAATCATTTTTGAAATACAATTTTTTATAAAAATTGAGATTTTAACTATTTTTTGTTCTTCAATAATGTACATCTATGTTATATGATGTCAAAATTAATGTTTGAATTTAGAAAAAACGAATATAAAAAAACTTGTAATATTTTGAAAAACGGTTTTATAAAATCTATTTTCAAAAATATAAAGAAAAAATCTATTTTTTTAAAGCTGAAACAAACAGGCTCTAATCTCACAACCTTCCTCCTTAGATCGAATCTTATGGTTTCTCTATTTGGGGTTGTTAACTCACAACTTTAAGTTAAGATGCGACCATGTGACTCATGAGTTTGTACGCAACCTATTTTAAGTCCAATTAATTGTTTGTTGTGATTCAGAGATGGTCGTACATATAATTTTGCAATTTGAGTAAGGTCTTCCAATTCCTCAATTTAAATGTTTTCTCACCCCTTCCAATCCTAGGTGGGAGATTTCATTTTTGCCAATCATGCTTGTTCAAAAACAAAATTTGCCAATCATGTTGTGATATTATTGCAAACTAATATTTAATTTTCATATTCATATAACTCTTTTTAAAATTTAAAATAATATAAAATTGATTCAGCCTTTTTTGTTACATATAAATCATATGATCTTACCGTCCGTGTGAGCATGACTCAATTGGTAGGAATATTGCATTTTATATGCAGGGCCAGGGTTCGAACCCGGGATCACCCACTTATTCACCTCAAGAGGTGAATTTCTAGCCATTAGGCTGATCAAAAAAATAAAATCATATGATCTTACCTGTCTGGCCCTTCAAAGCTAGAGAAGAGGGCTGTCCTTTCTTATATGATTTCAGACTTGAAATGCTTAAAGTTAATAGGACACAACCTAAAATCACCCCAAACCTTATTGCTGCAATGCTTCCGGTTATCATAAAGGAAAGGAAGCCACCCAGAGATAGTAACAAACCTGAAAAATAATACCAGTATCATATCACATCACATAAATATTGGGAAAGGGAAACAAAATATTTCCAGTCAGCATAATAAAAGTGATACAATTAATGTTTATATATGTTTACAAAATCATTTAATGAGATGACATCTATACAATACTGATATTGAGGTCAATGAGCCAGCCCTATTATGGATGTCAAAATCAATACCCAATGATACATAAATTGTGTGATACATCATGACACAAATCATAAGATCATGTCTGGCAAGCAAAATTAAATGCACATTGCACACACACTATCTCTTAAAATCAAGACAATGAAACTGTATTTTATCTATGGAAAAGATTGAGCACAAAGGCTCTACAATGGTAGAAGCACAAACTGAAATCATAAACCAGAGTGTGAAACACTCCTCCCAGAGCAATGCTCCTAGATCAGAGAGATATCTCTCCTAAACAAACTCTTATCAACTTTCTGAATGCCTTCCTCACTACCCTTCCCTCCCTTTTCTAACAGATTTTTTCCCATAAAATGCCACTAACTCCCATAAAATACCACTAACTCTTCTTCTCCGCCATTATAATTACTTCTTTAAATAGTGCTCATGTAAATACTGGATCTTGGTGTTTTATCACTTGCATTGAAAATGCATAACAAGGCAATATACAGCTCACAAATAAAAATTCACAACTTAAATATATAAAAAATTTACAACAGATAGAAGTTAAAAACCAAAAGGGTGTACAATAACAATCCAACGAGGAAAATTGCAATTTTAACTACCATGGGCCCTATTAATCAGCCCAACATTCAGAAAGACACCAATAACATCATTCCCTATAAGGACCAGTGTTGCCAATTTGCCATCACAGTGGCACCATGGTGTTATGGTATAGCAGGTTCTGTCTCAGCCGCCATAGGCCACCATGCCTATTATATCCACTGTGATTCCGACATACGCAGCCGTAACGCCATATTTATATGGCAGATTTTAGGCTGGAAACCATAAATATATCATCCTCCATTGATAACGACTTTACCTCTCTTACAGGATAATCAACAACATCAATAAATAAACTAGTCCATGATTTCAATTTACAGTACACGGCCAGAATTGCAGCTGCAATATCATAGTTTGAAAGGTTTCTGATACCACGTCATAACCACAATTGCAACCACATTTATTCACAATTATACGTCATATTAATGATTGTTGCGTTAGTGTGTAACCACAACTGCAACCTTATTAAATTTAAATGCAACTCAACCGTTTTTGCATTATGTACGTAGGGAACAAATCATTCATAAAAATAAATTCCCATTTAAAAATTCATTTACCACACAACAGCCAAAAATACATACCATAGGGTATACCAACATAAAAGTCCCGAACTCCAGAAACATTGGTGAGATCATCATCAGGGGAGGTAAAAGTCTCCATAATTTCCTTTTCAGTGGCAGAAGAAAAACACTCTTTTCCTTCTTCAGTAATTTCCTTTGCCACAATAGTCAAATCATGCTTTGCCTTATTAGCCTGTATCTTCAACTGTTCCAAGTTATCCTTCAAAAGGAAAATGGTCTTCTTAGTAAGCACTTGAAAAATCTCCCCAATAACCTCCTGAAGCTCCTGAACCAGCTCCATCACTTCCTCATACTCCTTCTCAAAGTCAAGATCAACATCATTCCCCTTCTCCACCTCAACTTCACCGTGATCCTATACAGTTGACAATCAGCATTAGCAAATTCAACAATTTCGAATGATTCTAACTAACTAACTAACTACTACTACTACTACCTATCTTCCTAATTATATTAGAAGACAAAAAAATGTCCCTAAATATAAGTATGACTTCATATTGTTAGATACATTTTGTATCTTCAGATATAGTAACATATCCTTTATTAATGCTATTAGGAGGGGAGTTTAGAAAAGATTATCAAGGGGTAGTGTATGCCTCACCGAGGAAGCAAAAGGGAAAATTGCTACTAGGTTGTCTTGAGATATGAAGGTTGTGTTTGGGAGTTTAGGAGGAGAGAGCTTCGAGAAAAGGTTTTTTTATTTTTTAGGGTTTAGATAAATTCTTCAAATCTTTTCAATATTTTAATAATTCTTTCAAAATGAAAACATATTAACCAATTGTTGCGGTGAACTTGGTAGGAGTACCACAGTATCGCCCTGCAACTGCGATCAGAAGAGGACTGGAACCACTTGATGCTAGAACTGACCCCCGAACCAGCTTAGGTGGTCCACGGGAATGGATACTAACTATGAAAACAAAAACAAAACAAAAAATCAAGTATAGTCATTTTCTTCTCATTCTCTACAAAAATAAAATAAAAGTCTCAAATTTATCTCTCTTTTCCTCTCCCCCACTCTCCCAAAGGCGTCCCCTCCACTGTAAACTCCCAAACAGAGCCGAAAAGTTAGAATAGGAACATGCATTGATTGAGAAACGAATGGTGTATTGAGTATAGCAGAAAGAGCATAACGCCATTTGAGAAAACAACTTACAGAGTCATGTTGAGGTGCAACGAAATCACAGTTAATGGTTTCCGTTGAAGGGAGAGTTTAAAAGTGCGGTTGTGTTTGAGTGAAGGGTGAAAGATTGGAGATTGGAGAAGAGAGAGACTAGTATTATGAAGTTGATGATTGAGTTTAGGGTTTAACACAGAAACTGAATCGATGGTGAAATTGATGGAGGCCATTTGGTGCAGAGAGATTGAAGATGGCGAAGGTAAGAGTAGGAATCAAAGTAAAAGAAAATGAATACAGTAGCAAGCAGAAAAAATTAAAGAAAATAAAGGGTTTATGAAATGATAAATAAAAGTAAAGACTTGTACAATGGCGGAAGCAATTTGTATATTAACCACAACTTTTGGGACAATTTTATTTTTTCTTCTTCTTCTTTTGCAGTAAAAATAATAAAATGGGAGTAAAAATATAATGAGAGTATGAGAAAGTTCAAAATTTGTCGATTTTTAGTTGAACAAATAATTGTCTTATTGTTTTTGGAGGGAAAAATATTTTAATTTTTTGTCGGCCTTTTGACTTTAAATTTGCCAAATTTAAAGAATAGTTTTGAAATTAAACATTGTATAATTAAAGTTGTTTCGTCAAATATCTTATTTTTTAGTAAACCAAATACAACATAATCGTTCACGTTATTTTTTTTATTAATCTCACATTAAATTCTTGAATGTATCAATATTAAAAACACATTCTAATTTCTTTTTTTAGTAATCATACAAATTTACTGATAAAAAACATAAATTAACTGCTTAAAATTATATTTGAAAATTAAAGTGACTAATAAAAAAAATATTTGTCGATGTATTTACAAGGAATTCAATCAAATGACCAGTTGCAAGACCCGGAACAAGCTTTACAACCAAGTTCATAATCTTAGTTCTTCAAGGGAAGGAAAGATCCCGCTACAGATCTAATTGTCTTGTTTACAACATATCTGGGGGCTATGACTTTGAATGGTTTTGGCTAAAATTCTCTTACCGGTAAGGCTTTAACCTAGAGGTGATCTAGAGGTAGCTCGGAATAGAGATCCAGCCAAAGTCAAATCAAACAACCAAGACAATGTTATGATTTACCTTTTTTTTCTTTCTTTCTATAAACCAAGTATAATTGAAACTAACATAAATAATGGTAAGGTCTCATTGAACTTAAGTGATAGTATTCAATCTAACCTAATAATATTGCTATTATCTGTTGAATTAGTCTTATAGATGTGTTGATTGTTGAATATCTTTGGGAGTAAAAAAAAAATTCACAATAAAATAAACTTAATTCATTTATATGTTAAAATAGCAACAATATAAGAGATGAAAATAGTTTTTTTTTTTAATGTGAGATGAAAATAGTTAATTGCTAACTAAAGATAAATACAAAATTTTCAGCTATAGCGCGTTAACAAACCAAATATAAATCTTAACAATCATACTAAATTTTTCCGCATATGACCAAAGATCAATAATAATTTAAGATTCACAATTTTTTATGATATCCAACTCAAAAAAAATATTTGCATGCGTTTGCAAAAAAGGAAGAAAAAAGAAACGACTATATGCGATTTCTGGGATGACCGATTCTGCATTGACAAAGATATTTGCCGATTCTGCCACATTGACAATAAATAATCATCAAAATGTAATATGAAGGTGTTCATGCAGATCTTCAGTTTTTTATCGGATCATCACACGGATCTTCCACTTGACACTGAATTGCAAATAGAAAACAATTACATTCATGCTGCAAAAAAGGACGACTGTATGTTGAAAAGAATATCTTTTTTTTGTATGTTCAACTGAACTTTGTTAGGACTAAAAATATGATATCTATAAATTGAATAAGCTAACCTTATCACTGAACTAGTTTCCTGCTTCACCTTCCAAGTTTGAACCTTTTTGTGTTTTACCCTCCAAAACCAGTCTATAGACGTAAAATGCCGCTACCGCACCACTGCAAATGCTAAACAATGTTATTATGCAGCAAAATATTAATTATTGTGACAAAAGAATGATATGATGAGAACAATGTTATTATGCAGCAAAATATTAATTATTGTGACAAAAGAATGATATTATGAGAATGAGCCAAATGACATTCAATTTTCGATCTGCATTTCTGCAGGTTAGATAGAAACCTAATATGCTAGCTGAGTTTTCTGTGTAGCCTTTTGCAAAATTCGTTGTTTTATAAGCTTCTGACAGAATTGCAATTTTCCAACATTCTTAATTTCCAATTACCAATTGTTTGCCAGCCCATTTGCAATGTCAGGACACCACCGATTGTAACTCTAATAAAATCTGATTTTAATTCAATATTGTTGAAGTTCTGACTTAAACATTAAACAGCTGATTTTAATTCAATATCGCTAAAGTTTGACTTAAACACGAAAAAGCATCAAGTGGTTGACATTATCGGTAAAGGTCGGCGTGGGAAAACGAAAAATTCTAGAGCAATAACTGTAAGTAAAATAATAAAGTTTCAAGAACCTGATCAAGGCAGTGAAATAAGTTGATCCCTGGGAAAAGGAAACAAGAACAAGCGATTATTAGAAGTTTGAAACATATAGCATTTATGAGCAGGAAAATTAGATTTGTTTCGACAAATGTTTAATACAAACTATCTCTTACTCTGCCAACTGCGCTGATCTCCCGCAGAAACAAGATACTCACTATTGCTGCAAGCCCAACAAGTAATTAAGATCAGCTTTGCAATGGAGAAACAGAGATAATTGAAAAAAGAAAATCACCAATCAATTACAAAAAATAGTTGATGTTTAAAATATCAAAGAGATGGAAACATCATGATCTAGAATAGAACAGTGCATTTTAAGCATCATTGGAATGTATATAATGTATTGTTTAATCTCTTATTATAATATATTTGATCACAATTTGTTGAGTATTTAAACTTTAGCTTACAAAAGACAACTAAAGCTGATAAGAGGCATCAATTGTACAAGAAAGCAGAATTTAAACCCTAAAATGTGCAACACTTTCATGAAACAAGTGCAAGTCAGAATTACAATTCACCAGAGCTAATTGGGTGTTTCTAACCCATACTTTTCAGTTTTTTAAAAAGGAAACGAATGATCAAATAAGTAAAAAACAAATTGGAATCAGAATCGGACTTGTAACTACGATTTTTGAAGAAAATATGAACACTATTAGCATATAAAATTCAGGTTAACATAATTGTTACATTTACAAATATTTTAAAATTAAACCAATGATAATTGGTTGCATGAATGTTGTTGTCAAAATTGCGAAAAAATAAACAGCCAATGCTAGTAATTAACTATTAATGTTAGTATTCTTTCGCCTTCATGAGGACTTGAACCCTGGTGGTCCTTTAACTCCTTAATTCATTTAACCCTTAGCTCAAAGCAGTTAAGCTACCCCTCCCCCCTTCAAAATTGCAATTAAACTTATATGATTGTACGATCCTACAGTTCAACACTGTTGCCCAATCATGTGCTCACCTGATTGGGAGATTGGCAAGCATTTGCAATTCAGATGCCCACTTTAATGCCATTCTAGTGGGTGAACTGTAAATTTTATCCCCATTGTGACCTAATCTCACAACCTTCCTCCTCAGATTGAACCTTACGTTTTCTCTATTTAGAGTTGTTAACTCATAACTTTTATGTTAAGATGTGACCTTGTGACTCATGAGTTTGTATGCAACCTATTGAAGTCCAATTAATTGTATATTGTGATTCAAAGGCGAGACATATACAACTTTGCATTTCATTATGTTAGGGTCTTCCTATTCCTCAATTTAAAATGTTTTCTGACCCCTTCCAACCCTCGGTAGGAGATTTAATTTTTGACAATCTTGGTGTGATACTATTGCAAAACTTAAGGACTGATATTTAATTTTAATTTTCATATAACCCTTTTGAAAATTAAAAATAATAATGATTCAGCGATTTTTACATATAAAGCATATGATCTTACCTGTCTGGCCCTTCAAAGCTAAAGAAGCGGGCTGTCCTTTCTTATATGATTTCAGGCTTGAAATGCTTAAAGCCAATAGGACACCACCTAAAATCACCCCAAACCTTATTGCTGCAATGCTTCCGGTTATCATAAAGGAAAGGAAGCCACCCAGAGATAGTATCAAACCTGCAAAATAATAGCAGTATCATATCACATCGCATAAATATTAAAGTAGATATTTGGGAGGAGGGAAAGGGAACCAAGATATTTCCAGTCAGCATAATATAAGTCATGCACAGTCTCTCTTTACATGATATAAATAACAACGATAATATAAATAACACAAATCATAAGATCGTGCCTAAATTGAAAAATTACATGCACACACTCTCTCTTACATAATATAAATAACAACGATAAAATTTAAATCACCAAAAACAATTATTTGGAACTTGCATTGAAAATGCATAACAAGGTAATATACAGCTCATAAACTACAAATTCACCATTTTAGAACAACACAAAATATACAAAATAAAATTACAACACATAGAACTTAAAAACCCAAAGGGAGTACAATCCAACGAGTAAATATTGCAATTTTAACTACCATGGGCCCTATTAATCATCCCAACATTCAGAAAGGCACCAACAGCGACACGGCGCCATGGTGCGATGGCATTGCGAGATCTGTCTCAGCTACCATAGGCTATGAAGCACGGACACAGACAATGACACCGAACACAACGCGGACACGTAGACACCGATAATTTGTAAAAACGACATGTGCCGGTGTTGTGTCGGTGTGTCGGTGTCCGACACCAGGACACGCCTAATCCAAAGAGTGTCCATGTGCTTCATATCCGCTATGATTCTACCATAGGCGGCCGTAATATAGCAGGATTTTGACTGGAAACCATAATATGTCATCCGCCATTGATAACGAATTTATCTCTCTTAGAGAATAATCAATACCAATCCTTATCAGCATATATAAGTCATACAAAAGGCTAATCCTTACAGGCATAACTTGTAATCTCCATTAGTAAGAGCACTACTGCTTACAAGTGAAGATGACCAAGTCATCTATCGTCCACAATCTATATATAGAGACATAGCCTGAATGTGTCAATAAAAAATCTAGTTCAGTTTCCTTAGTTTTGCCAGTCCCCCCACAATTGCAGCTGCAATATCATAGTTTGAAAGGTTTCTGGAACCGCATCATAACCACAATTGCAGCCACATTTACTCACAATTTTCCGACATATTAATGATTGTTGTATTAGTGCGTAACCACGACTACAACTTAAAACCTTATTAATTTTAAATGCTTCTCGACAGTCTCTGCATTATGTTAGGCAAAAAATCATTCCTAAAAATAAATTCCTATTTCAAAATTCATATACCACACAACTGCCAGAAATACATACCATAGGGTATACCAACATAAAAGTCCCGAACTCCAGAAACATTGCTGAGATCATCATCAGGGGAGGTAAAAGTCTCCACGATTTCCTTCACCTCGGGTGAATTCTCGGTAGCAGAAGAAAAATACTCTTTTCCTTCTTCAGTAATTTCCTTAGCCACAACACTCAAATCTTGTTTCGCCTTATCAGCATGTATCTTCAACTGATCCGCAGTATCCTTCAAAATGACAACGGCCTTCTTAGAATACACTTCATAAGCCTCCTGAGAAACCCCTTGAACCTTCAAAGCTTGTTCCTTGAATGTATCCAAAGCCTGCTTCCACGCTTCCTGTGATTCCTCCTCTGAACCAACATCATTCCCTTTCTCCACTTCAACTTCACCATGATCCTATACATTTCACAATTCACATTAGCAAATTCAAAAACATTGAATAATTCTAACTAACCACTACCTATGTTCTTAATTATATATGCACCTTTTAGAAAAATAATGTGTCCCTAAATATATGTCTCACTTCAAATTACTAGATACATTCTTTTTTTTAAAATAAATAAATAAATAAGTATACCCCTTATCAAGGCTACTAATTTTTCTTAGAAGATCAAAAGTCAGAGTTGAATATATCTATACATCTACACATACAAGGATATGTTAGTAATATTCATATACAAAATGGACACATTAAATACACCAGGTTTTAAAAACCAAACTGCACACCTTCACTATGGTTTGGTTATTTTGGCAGTTCGGTTCCATGGCCGGTTCAGTTTCTAAAACATTGAAATGCCTATTTTTCTTTTTCTTTTTTGACTAAAAAATGCCTATTTCTTAAGACATTTGAAAATGGTAAAGGACTAATAAAGAGGTCCGGATTAATATCTATCGACTATCCATCTATCTACTCCCAATGTTCCTTGTTATAAGTAAAAGTTCAGTTTTTAGATTCATTGAACAATTGATGTATCTGGTTTATATTATAGCTCAATAATATTAACAGTTATTCAATAAAGTGAATATTTGCTTATAACATGCAACGGAGGCAGTACTAGTATCTTATCTGTCTAACTAATTTCCCTAAAAAATTCCATCTAAATAAACAAATTTTGATATTTAAATAGAAATTTGGAAATATTCAAATTTTTAGTTGGTTCGGTGGTGATTGACGCTGAACTTGGTAGAATGATCAAGGTTCGATCCTCCCAACGGGTTGAAACCACTTCATGTCAGAACTGAACCACAAACCAGATTAAACCGGTGGTGAAAGCGAAAAATGTATCTGGTCTATATTAAAGATTAGATACATGAGTTATCAAATTAATCTAAAAAAGACTATTTGCTTGTAATTAAGGCGCGAGAAAGAGTACATTGATTGAGCAATGAATGTAGTGAGTTTAGCAAAGAGCTTAACCCCATTTGAGAAAAATAAATAAGAGTTCATATTTTGCACTTACAGAGTCATGTTGTTGAGGAGCAACGAAAGTGACGGTTAACGGTTTCCGTTGATTGAAAGTTAGGGCGTGAATGGAGAGTTTGAAAGTGCGGTTGTGTTTGAGTAAAGGGTGAAAATTTGGAGAATGGGGAAGAGAGAAACGAGTATTACGAAGATGATGATTGAGTTTAGGGTTTAAGACAGAAACTGAATCGATTGTGAAATTGATGGAGGCCATTTGGGGGAAGAGGGCGAGAATTTTGATGAGGGTGGAAGGAAAGTGTTGAATGAGAGTAAGAATTAAAGTAAAAGGAAATTAATAGAGAAGAAATAATCAAAGAAAAGGGTTTATGAAATGAAATTGATTTAGGACCAGGTGGTTCGGAAAATTCAGAGCAAGTTTGGAATAATCGGTGTCTTTGTCACGTGTTGCTGTTGCTTTATTTTTTAAGTACTTTATTATCACTAATAAATTCACAAAGATTATGGTTTGAAGAAATTTAGTACGAACGATTTTTTTTTTTTTATAAAAATTAAAACGATTTTCATTCATTTAATTAATAGAATATATCAATACATATATTCATGTATTAATATTTGAGTAGAATAGGTTTCTATTTTATTAAATTATATGGGTGAGAAATAGAGTAGGGAATAGAATAAAAAGTTGGAGGTTTTTTTTTAAGAAGATGAAAAAGGGTAAAGTAAGAATGTGAAAAAGATTTAAAGGAGTTATGATGGCTCTATTTGGTAAAAAATAGCGGACAGCTAATAAGTTAGTTTATAGCGAATGAGCTTTATAGCGAATAGTTTATAAACTAGTTTTTAGCTTATAGGAATAAGCTAATTGATTGAATGTGTAGTATTTGAGAAAATTGGCGGTTGAATTAGCTTAAAAATATGAAATGATATTAAAATATATGTTTAATTAATATTTAATTTTTTTTTAAGTAAGATGGTTAAAAATCTTACTATTCATCATATGAAAAAGATTTACTTGGAATATCAAACATAAGTATTGTTAATAAATTATGTGAAATACACTCCTAAGGTGACGTGGCAAAAAATAGATAGATTTTTTTGAGTAACTATATCTTATTGTACTATAACTGGTTATGAGATCTTGCAATTGTGCTAAGCCTCAACTTTACTCATGACAAGAATGAAAATGCAATACTAAATTCACGTTGCTTGAACTTCAATCTATAAGTACTCATATAAAGTAGACATGTGGAAGGAGTTAAAGAGCAAGAAACGGATTTATTCGACTAATAACTATCTCCATTGTTCATTAGTACATGGTAGTACTAGATCCTTTGGTTCGTTCCTAAAGCAAAGAACCATCAATTAATGGCCAAATTATAAAGCTAAAAAATACTAACCAAAGCTTATTAAATGATAACTAAAATACACATTCGAAGGTTTAGAATTTATCCTCTCAGAATTTGAAATCTAGATGATAAAATGATGGAAGTTGTTGTGATAGAACTTTTACGGATGATATAGTTGTTGCAGTTGATGATTGTACCCAGTTGTGAAGGTGGTTGGGGGTGGTGCCTGCACACAATTATCTTCTTTAGACATGAGATCTGGATGATAAGACGGTGGAAGTCACTGTGTTAGGACTTTAGCTAGCGATATAACTGGTCTTAAAGTATGATTGTACTCATTGTGAAGGAGGGGTGATATTTGCACAAATTTCGATGATCGAGTCAGTAAGCGTTGTAGAGTATGAGATATTTAGGGTTAGAAATTGCATACAAAGAAGTATCCTTTTGGTAGATTTTATATACGGAAAGAATTCAGGTTGTAAAGACATTAAATATTCTTTTGCCCACCTGCAATTGTGACGGGTGTTGTCTAATGGTAGGACAGCAGTGGCAGACGATCCACGCTCCCCGACTGAGCGGTGATTGCCTGTAATCAGGGTGTGTCCAGTGTATGGTCTGCGTTGTTACTTTATGAGTCGGGTGACCTGGTCCAGCACGCGGATGGCCCTTTAGCCCAATCCGAAACAAAATTGATTTTGATATTTGTCCAAAATAGAATTGATTTTGTCTCAATAATTTATTTAACTTGAAGTTTGAAATCGTAACTTCTTATTCTAGAATTAATTTTGCACTCAACTCACTTTTACTTGAATGTATCCAACATAAATCATTTTACCTTCAACTTCATTTTACCCAAAATCGATCAACTCAAAATCATTTTTTTTTTCACGGTAAAATTAAACACACACTTAATACAAGTCCGGGATTACATTGGCAGACTATAATTGATACAGACTATAATTACACTTACACTGTCTCACGTTCAAAATAAAAAGGTTGTTTACATTGATAATGATAATGGACTGATCATCTGAAAAAAATAATAATGAAACCAATCCGAATTGAAGAGCTGCAGAACAAATGGCAACATGTAATGAGAACGATGATTGATTGAAAAAAGAAAATCAAAATAAGCGTGCTATTAATGAGGAAAAAATCTGTAACATGGTTGGGGCCTCGAGTGCATAGTCAAGAGTACGAAAGATCTGGAGAAAAAAAAAATGGAAGGAACACGGTGACGAGGAAGAAGAAGATCATGATGAGCTGAAAATGGAACCCTTAACTTGGTAGAAAAACTTTCGTTTGGGATGTGCTGAGTTGCTTGGAAATTTGTTAATGTAGTTAATCAACTAGACCTTGACAGTGATTTCATACAAAAGAAAAACCTTTTTGTTTGGTAATATGCAGATGAAAAACGTTACTCCTACCTGATAGTGATAATGAAAATTGAAGAAATAAAAAAACACTAAAAAAATTAGTACTATAATTGATTAGAATGGTCAAAAAGAAAGAAAATTTTGAAGTAGTTTAATGAATTTAGGGACAACCTCTGATATAAACAAGTGAAGTGGTGATTAAAGGGAGTAAAAGAGTTTATATACTATTCAAATTTAACCAAGCTATTTAAATTTAAAAGTTAGAGAATCTATTTCATAATTGTCCACAACGAGCTTAATAAGATATGAATGACAAATGCCAAGTGACAGTGTCCATAATCCTTCTAGGGGCGGCAAAATTTAAATAGCCAAACATAAAGAAAACAGAGTGGCACAGTTCACAATTCACAAGTTTTGTTTTTTTGAGTGGCAAATATAATATTATTAATAATAAGGTCTCTGCACAAGACGAGCAGAGACCCGTAAAAGAGGGGCTACAAAACAAAGGCGCCGTATATAATCATAATTCACAAGTTGAAACACAAAAATCAGCAGTGTCCAAATTATCTTTAGTGCCCAAACTGTCACCAAACATAAGGAATGATCTACTTAATGCTATGTTGCAATTGTGAAACAGTGCATAACAAGAAAAAAAAGAAGAAAAAATTGTGCAGGCGCGGCACAGCGAAAAACAGAAATAGAGCTACATAACAAAGAGGAAGAAGAAATTGTATCAATTTTTTTACCACAGCAAGTGTGTGTTTGTGTGTGTGTGTGTATTAATATATTAATTATTGTATAACATTTGCACATTATATATAAAATTATGTTAGGGACATTTCTATCATTTTATTATTAAAAAAGCATGTTTGGTTGTATCCAAAAATACAAAACCATATGTCTCAGCATCCTTTACAACTTACAAGTATGATTTTAAAGCTCAAATAGACATACAGATGCAAGCTTAATCTTGAGATTTGCACAGTGAAAATGGAAAACAATCTTTGCTTCACAAAGGGAATGGGATGATGGCTTCGACCTCTTCCTGCAACCCTTATGAAATTCCAATGACAGATTTCTTAGTACCTGTAGATTTCAGTAGCGAAGAACATGAGAGAAACCAAATACAAAAGTGTTCAATTCAATGGTAAGGTCACACTCAATGCAATAAAACACGTAAAAAAATGCTCAAAAGCAAACTATAACACTTTTAACATGAAGAACACCATAGCCAGTTTTTTTATATAATGATAACAATGCATCAGTATGGCTATCATTTTTTGTAAGAAAAACCTTGTCACGGTTAAGAGAACTTAAAAGGTTTTATTCGACCCCTTTTGTAAAGGACTAAAGGTGCCATACATCACCAACATGAAGAATATCATAGCCAGTTTCTTTATACAACGATAACAATGCATCATTATGGCTATCATTTTTTGGAAGAAAAATCTTGTCAAGGTTAAGAGAACTTGAAAAGTTTTCTTCGACCACTTTTTATATAGCCAACTTGCCCATGACAGGCATAAAAGGATAGAAGCATACAAATTCAAATTTTAAACGACACAGAGAGGTAAAATGCCCATGACAGGCGCGTTCTGAAACCCCATTTGTGCTTACAAGACAAGGTTTAAAAAACAGTATGTTACCGAGAAAACGTCTGCGTTAAAAACAGTATCAGCACTATTACCATTTTTCCCCTTTTTATGGAGTGAGAAAAAATTGCATCGAAATGTCATTACAGCCGTGACAAAATGCAAATAGGCAGAGAATTCCATTTTTTTTTCAATTGAGATGGATAAAAATCACCTTTTTGGTACAAATATGAATATAATACATAGCTTTATCTCCGTTTAGCTCTTTCCCTAGTTCAAAACTTCATATCTATCTCTAATTTAAGTTATTATACATATACGAATACGATAGTACAAATAATTTTAATAAGATCTGTGTGCTGTTGTTATTAATTCACACTGCAACAACTGCAACCCGTAACGCGGCATCCGCAACAGCCAAAATCCTTAACGCAACCGTTATTTATAACCTTGCATCTATACCTCCTAAACACTAAATACAAAAGCCAACATCCTAACAATAACATCTAAATTCATCCACAACCAAAACACATAGCATGTGAGTAATAGTATACAAAATAAAAACTAAAAATTGAAAGTAATAAAACACTATTGAATATTCATACCAATAAGAAATAGCACACCAAATAATCTAACAAACACAGATAAACGAAACTCACAAACATATCAACAACAAAAAATTCGAACAAAATGAATTGCATTGACAATGTCAAAATGAAGCACAGACACTCCTTGGATTAGGCGTGTCCCGGTGCCGGACACACATCGACGTGTCAGACACCGACACGACACCAACACTTATAATTACATTGAACTGTGTCATTTCTCAAATTATTATCAGTGCCGACGTGTTAGTGTTTGTGCCGTGTCCATGCTTTATAAAAAAATGTAAAAATGAGTACCTGGTATAGATATTCCCAGCATTGAGATTGCGATGAAGAATCCTACCAGGGTTGGTACTTACAGCATCATCAATCAAATCCTTCAAACCCTTATTCACTGCATCTTCTTCAACAGGTGCATCATTAGAACGCTCAACAGGCACAATCCTCTGAAAGTAATTCCCATAAATATACTCAGGAATAAACCCATGTTCATCACTATACCCCATAATATGACCATGCCATTCCCACACAAGATACTCCCCTTCTTCTTCCTCATGACATCCAACGCAAATATTACTTTCGCGAAGCGAAATTGCTTCACCCGAATTTGGTTTCAGAGTATCTCCTTTTCCAGTTAGGATTAATTTGATGATTTCAGCTTCAAGTTTAGATTCTTCTTTGTAGATTGCTTGTTTTCCGTCTTGGTAAGCACGAGGTTGGTCGAATTCGTCATCATCATCATCTTCTTCTTCGCTGAAAAGGAAATCTTCGTAGGATTTATCGAGGATAGGTTTGTTGTCTGGACCACGAAGTTGAAGTCTGTCCATTAGGGTTTCGAGGAAATAGTTGTCGAGGGTGGTGGTGGTGGAAGAAGAGTTGTTGTTTGGAGATGAGCTCATGGTGTTTGATGTTTGTTCTGAATGAAAAATGAATGAGAAAAGGGATAGGCGGGGTTTTACGTGATGGAAATGTTTGTTCTCAACAAAATCAAACGTGGATGTAAATTAATTATATTTTGACGAAGAATTAAATCTATCTACCGTAGTCTCAACTCAAGATAATAAATGAGGCTGAGTCTAGGGTGGGAGAGTAACTTAGGTCTCCCACCATGGGTGAGTATTATTAACCGTCCGATTGTAAGGTTTCATAGATGTTATGATACACCACCAGCATCTTATACATTTTCTTTCTCCCTAGTTTCTTTGTCTCTCTCTTTCTCTTTGCCTCCGACGGCCATCACCACCACGTTGTTTCAAACGAAAAACCCAAAAAACTGTGAAGAAGAAGAAAATGTGATTGCTTTAGTGGTTAATTAATTCTCTTTTCCCGATCTTATATACATCTAAGTTTTTCAATTTTCATTGACCCGTTAATTTTTCACCTCTTTTTTTCTCTCTTATTTTGCAATTTTTGTCAATTTTCTTTGAGTTGCAGTGTCATTTCAACACAGTGCATAAGCTTGCTACCAGGAATCCAGAATATTGAAACCAAATTTGTGAGGGATTTGTATCATTGTGCCTCTGTTTTGTATCGAATTTGTAGGGACGAACTCAGTTCTGATTGTGCCGACGAACTCGGTTCTAATTATTATTCCAACAAACTCAGATTTGATCTAAGTCAATAACGATATTTGTTACTGAGAAAATAAAATGAAAACCTTAAACTTTTGATTGTTCACAAAAAAAAAATGAAAACAGATGGTTGCTTTTGTGGTGTAGAGAGAGATGAAAACGGTGGTGGAGAACCATTTTATTCATTATTATTAAGGCAAATGAAACTGAATGTACCGGTACAATAGTATATTTAACCAATAGAAAAAAGTCTTTTGTCCACATCATCACTTATATATTTTATATTAGAAGTCAACTAAATTAAATGTATCGGTACATTTTTCTTTACAAATTTAACCTCATAAATAATACAAATTATATTTTAATATTTAATATAATAACTTCAAAAATCAATTGATCTTCATCATTTGTATTAAAAACCAATTATATAGAGCTGTCAATATGTATCAATATGGAACTGTTTTCTCAAGGATCTACACTGAGACTTAAGGTTTTCAAGTGGTGACCACCTTCCAAAGCGACGACGAAGAACGGTGTGACAAACACAAACTTGTTTTTCTTTATAATGGGCAGTTTTCCTCCATTTTCTCCACACAGTCACACACAATGAGAACCACTTTGGTGAATTGATGTCATACTCAAGAGACAGCTTTCATTGTTTTACCATATCTCAATGCATGAAGATGGAAGAACGTCGTTGAAGAAGCACGTTCATTGTTTTGCTTTTGTGTTTTTATTGAATCAACTATTTAATTATGCCTTTAAACCTCAACTATTTGATCAACTTATACCACGTGTCATTTATTCATGTAGGAAGCGTCGATCATGATAGCAATAATAACAGACAATTTGTATCACAACCACATGCGGCAGCCTTGTTCCCCTTAATAATGTAGTCGGCATAGGCATTGTTGTTTCTATAGGGGAAGAATGGTCACGATAAAAAAAACAAGGTGAATTCATCTCTTTCAACCAAACTTTTCCCAGACATATGAGCAGTTAGAAATTAAACTTATAATAATATGCATAATAGTAATAGTAATATAATAATAACAACAACCACCGAGCCTGGTGCCACAAACACGTACTTGTTTTTCTTTACAATGACGATAGTTTTCCTCCCTTCTTCTCCACACATGCACACAACCTCATTATCTTCGTGTTTTTAACATGACTGCATCATCTATTTTTTCCTCCTTTCTTTGCATTAGTTTTTAAGATGACTGCATCATCTGTTTTATTATTATTATTATTAGAAATTGAGTTTAATTTGAAAATGAATGAAAATTGTAAAAATATAGAGTGTCGAGAAAGATGCGAAGTTACGAAGGAATTTAAAATTCCAGAAGAAAATGACACATCTAGGTGAAGAAAAAGAATTTATAAGCCCAAAAGTAATAATCGTAACCAGCAAACTTATAGAGTTGAAGCTTCTGAGCGTTTGAATGTGGAGAGTTTGAAATTAGTTTTGATGAAGAAGAAAATTATCAACAAAATTGGGTGATGAAAAGTGAAAAATTCATATGTTTTGTGGTGTTAAATCTAAAAATATTAGTCAAACTTAATTGTTACACCCTGTAAATACTATTACGACATGTCAAATTACTATTAGTAGATCATTTAATTGCACCAGTACATCATAATCTTCCTATTGTACCATAGAAGCCCCCTATTATTAATACTAGTTTTTATTGCTTTTAATGTGTTGTGTCACCATTGGTTGTGACGAAATGGGAATGGGATTTTTTGTTTGACCAATAGGTAGGAGAATAATACAATGCAGAGAGTCTTTGATGGTTTATTGCAATTCAACGGATGATATTGCTTTCTCACCGTGGGAGACCTATTGGTCTCTCCCACCGTAGAAGGCGCCAATAAATGATTACTAAAATTAACCTCATCTGAATTTTCTATTTATTTTACTTGTAGTCTTACACAATGTTTTAAAAATCGGACCGGACATTGAACCGGTGAAATCTCTGGTTCATGGTTCAATCGATTGAATCGATTGAACCGCTTTTGAACCGTTTGAACCAAATAATTAATAAATAAGTAAATTTATATATTTTTTAATTATACAAGAATGAAAAAAATTAAATTATAGCCCAAGATATTATTTTACAATAATTTTTTAGGCCCAATACTGTTTTTCTCTTCAATACTTTTAGAGCCCAATATTATCAATAGTCCAATATTTTCCATTTATAAGGTTCAAATTCAACCCTAATTTTAAAACACCACAAACACCAGCCGCACAACACACTTCTTTCACCTTCTTCACCTTCTTAACTTCTTCTTTGGGTAATATAAGCAACATGCCTTCTATAATTATTCACAAAATTAGTAATTGATTATTAAGAAGTGCTAAACAACTACCACACATAGTATTATCACCATCATCACACTAAGAGCATCTTTATCCCTAGATACTTAAATTGAGATTCTTAACACTATTTCCATGGGTCCTACTGTGCCACGTAAGATTAAGTGTTGTATTTATTTATTTAATTATATTTCAAAAGTTAATAATAGCAAACATGGGACACATTTTTTGTTTTGCCTACTAAAATTTTGGTTGGATATATCTATATTTTGATCCAACGTAACTATGCATAATTATAGGCAAATTTAGTTTGAAGCAGTACCACGTTTTGCAACTATCTCCTACATATACTCCTTCCAACGGTAATATACAAAGCACATGTGTTTTCAGCTATAAAAACACACACTATCAGAATATATTGGAACGAATATTATTCTCTATCACTAATGTGTGCTTGCTAACTGATACACATACACTGTTATATGATCTGTGCAAATATAAAGAAGCCTTACTTGAAAATATTATTTTTCACCCTCATTTTACTAAGTGCCTGAGTTAACTTGCATTTTAATTACTCGTGTATTGATATCCTCGGCACGTTTATCGTCGAGAAGAGCCTGTTGTATCCTGGGGGAATTGCGCAATCTTGCGGATAATTCCTTAGGACAGTGACTACACGCCTCGGGTTTTTTATTCTCCGGTCATCCGCAACAACAATCTAAGGAATTATGGCTGGAGATGAAGGTCATTCCCATGTCGCTGATTCTACAATTTCAGTTGTTACCGACGCACCGATTGAAGCATGCAAACAAAGGTATGTGAATAAACTTGATCACGTACTACAAGTAACTAACCCCAACTCTAAAGCTAACAAAGTGAATCTTGTAAGTGATGTGAGAAATTGGGTGGTAGACTCAGGGGCTACCAGACACATATGTGTGAATAGAGCTGCCTTTACCTCCTACACTTCTGTGGGGGATGAAGAAAATCAAGTTTATCTTGGTGACTCAAGAACCGTTGCGGTTCAAGGAAAAGGCAAAGTTTTTCTAAAACTCTCATCCGGCAAGACATTCGCTTTATGTGAAGTGCTATATGTGCCTAGCATTAGGACTAATTTAATCTCAGTAGCACTATTGAGTAAAGTAGGGGTTAAAGTGTCATTCGAATCTGAAAAGATGGTAATGACAAAGAATAATATAATTGTTGGGAACGGGTATTGTGATCAAGGACTCTTTCTACTTAATGTTTCTAAAATTATTAATAATAATGCATCTACTTATGCTTATTTGGTTGATTCGTATGATTTATGGCATGCTAGATTAGGACATGTTAGTTTTCCATATGTTAAGAAATTACAGCATCTTGGTTTGATATCTAGCATAAGTAATAATCAACCTAATAAGTGTGATGTTTGCATAGAATCTAAATTAACTAAAAAATCATGTCTCTCTGTTCAACGTGAAACTGAACCTCTTAGTTTAATTCATTCTGATTTAGGAGACTTGAAACAAACTGTGTCTAGAGGAGGTAATAAATATTATGTAACATTTATTGATGATTTTTCTAGATTTACAAAAGTTTATTTGTTGAAGCATAAAGATGAAGCATTTGATAAGTTTCTTTTATACAAAGTTGAAGTAGAAAATCAATTGAATAGAAAAATAAAACGTGTTAGATCTGATAGAGGAGGAGAGTATATTTCTTTTAATAATTTTTGTGAAAAAGAAGGAATAATTCATGAAGTAACTCCCCCTTATTCTCCCGAATCTAATGGGGTAGCTGAAAGGAAAAATAGGACTTTAAAAGAAATGATGAATGCTATGCTTATTAGTTCCTCTGCACCGAACAACCTTTGGGGTGAAGCTATGTTAACTGCCTGTTTTCTACAAAATAGAATTCCACATAGGAAAACAGGTAGAACCCCATATGAATTACTAAAGGGTTATAAACCCAATTTGAAGTATTTGAAAGTGTGGGGGTGTTTAGCTAAAGTCTTGCTACCTGATCCCAAGAAAAGAAAAATAGGGTCTAAAACATCTGATTGTATGTTTATAGGATATGCTGAACATAGTGCTGCATATAGATATCTTGTTATTAATAGTGATGTTCTTGATTGCAATAAAATAGTTGAGACTAAAAATGCTGAATTTTTAGAAAATGTTTTTCCTTTGAAAATTGGAAATGTTTTTAGTCAACCTTTAGAAATTGCAAATGGAAATCACGATGAGGAATTGAGGAGAAGTAAAAGACAAAGGAAAGAAGCATCCTCCGGAAGTGATTTTTATACTTATCTTGTTGAAAATGATCCATTAACCTTTTATGATGCAATTTCTTCTTCTGAATCAAAATTTTGGAAAGAGGCTATTAAAACTGAACTTGATTCTATTTCAAAATGTGGAACTTGGACTTTGGTTGATTTACCTTATGGAGCAAAACCGATTGGTTGTAAATGGATTTTTAAAAGAAAATATTTTCCTGATGGTTCTATTGAAAAATACAAAGCTAGATTAGTAGCTAAAGGTTTTACTCAAAAAGAAAATATTGATTATTTTGATACTTTTGCTCCTGTAACAAGAATTTCTTCAATTCGAGTTTTAATAGCACTTGCCTCTATTCATAAACTTGTTATTCACCAAATGGATGTTAAAACGGCTTTTTTAAATGGTGAGCTGGAAGAAGAAATTTATATGACCCAACTTGAAGGATGTATAATTCCCGGTCAAGAGAATAAAGTATGCAAACTCAATAAATCATTATATGGTTTGAAACAAGCACCAAAACAATGGCATGAAAAGTTTAATAACACTTTGATTAGTGATGGTTTTACACCTATTGAAGTTGATAAATGTGTGTATACTAAAACTGTGAATGGTGAAAGCGTTATTATTTGTTTATATGTTGATGACATGCTCATTTTTGGTACTTGTGATAACATCGTTATTAGAACTAAGTCTTTTCTTGCTTCTAATTTCGATATGAAAGACATGGGTCAAGCAAGTGTAATTTTGGGAATTAAAATCATAAGGAAGGGTGATAGTATAATACTATCCCAAGATCATTATGTGGAGAAACTTCTTAAAAAGTTTCATTATTATGAATTTAAACCAGTGAGTACCCCTTATGATGCTAATTCTCAATTAAAGAAAAATAAAGGTAATCCTGTTGAGCAATCTATGTATGCCCAAATTATTGGGAGCTTGCTGCATTTGATGAATTTTTCTCGTCCTGATATTGCCTATGCAGTAGGTAGATTAAGCAGATATACTCACAATCCTAATCAGGAACATTGGGAGGCACTTGGTAGACTCATGAGATACTTAAGAGGAACCATTAATTATGGTATCGTATATAGTGGATTTCCCACTGTATTAGAAGGATACAGTGATGCTAACTGGATATCTGACTCAGATCAGATCAAATCCACTAGTGGTTATGTGTTTACACTTGGTGGTAGTGCAGTTACTTGGAGATCAGCCAAACAAACAATTATTGCAAGATCAACTATGGAGTCAGAGTTTATTGCTCTAGAAGTGGCTGGTAGTGAGGCTGAGTGGTTGAAAAACTTCTTAGCAAATATTCCTTTAGGAATAAAACCAACACCATCGGTGTCAATGCATTGTGATTGCCAGTCGGCGATAGCTATTGCAAAGCATAAAACTTTCAACGGCAAAAATAGACACATACAGTTGAGACATAATGTAGTAAAGCAGCTACTGAAAGATGAAATAATTTCAATTGATTATGTGAAATCCGAAGTGAATTTAGCGGATCCATTGACAAAACCCCTAGGGAGGAAATTAATAAGTGAAACATCGAGGGGAATGGGACTTAAGCCACTAGAAAACGACAAGTGATGGGAACCCAACCTTTGTGATTGGAGATCCCATGAAGAAGGTTCATATGGGTAAAAACAAGTTGCTTGTTAGTTATGTTAGCACTAAATTTTTTTTGTCCCTTTCCTATGGTGTTATGATAATGAATATGAGAAGTGCTAAATCTTATTTAAATTTGAGGGATAAGCTTCATCAACTTTTAATGATTAACATAAGCCCTTATGGGTGGTGTATGGTTGTAGCATGCACTAGATGGAATCACCTATATGAGTGTCAAGTGGGGCCGCTTGTATGAGACTGTGGCGGGTCTCTAGAGCACTCATGAAAACCAGGCAAGCGCACGGCCTAAATGCGCAACACTGCGGTAACACGAGAATTGTAGGGGTGTAGTGTGGCGAATAGATCCCTGAAACACACAAAGTGTCTTTGGTTCATAAAGCTTGCTTTACCAATTCACTGTGTATTAAATCTATTAGTCTAGATCTAGTTCATAAAGCTTGCTTCACTAGATACAATTCACTACACTCAAAGATAACTCAGGCAACTTTATTAAATTTATTTTATTTGAAACTTTTGAAATATGTGGGGGATTGTTGTATTTATTTATTTAATTATATTTCAAAAGTTAATAATAGCAAACATGGGACACATTTTTTGTTTTGCCTACTAAAATTTTGGTTGGATATATCTATATTTTGATCCAACGTAACTATGCATAATTATAGGCAAATTTAGTTTGAAGCAGTACCACGTTTTGCAACTATCTCCTACATATACTCCTTCCAACGGTAATATACAAAGCACATGTGTTTTCAGCTATAAAAACACACACTATCAGAATATATTGGAACGAATATTATTCTCTATCACTAATGTGTGCTTGCTAACTGATACACATACACTGTTATATGATCTGTGCAAATATAAAGGAGCCTTACTTGAAAATATTATTTTTCACCCTCATTTTACTAAGTGCCTGAGTTAACTTGCATTTTAATTACTCGTGTATTGATATCCTCGGCACGTTTATCGTCGAGAAGAGCCTGTTGTATCCTGGGGGAATTGCGCAATCTTGCGGATAATTCCTTAGGACAGTGACTACACGCCTCGGGTTTTTTATTCTCCGGTCATCCGCAACAACATTAAGCACCTCTTAAGGAATTAACACATTTTGTTCCATCCACAAATTCTTACTTTAATTACTTAACACAATTTATTGGGTCTCACAATACTACATATAATTATTTATTTTTTTAATGTTTACAACGTTAAGTAAAAAACCATCTTTGTGCATAAAGAAGAAACAAGAAAAAAAATTAAAACGTCCATAAAAAAATAAACTTATTCCTAAACCTCTTTGTGCATAAAGAAGAAACAAGAAAAAAATTAAAACGTCCATAAAGAGTGATTAATGAAAGAGAGAGAATGTTTATTTTAATTTAAGAATCAAAATGTGAAAAATCCTTGCACAAGAATCTTTCCTTAAAACTAAGAATCAAGCACTTCCACATATACTCCCTCCAAAGGCAACAAAATATAAGGATAGGGTACTTAGCTTCTAAGTACCTTGCAATAAAGTTGATCTAAGAAGATTACAAATAGGGAACATGAAACTAGAGCACTTCCATGAGCAGATCTTATAACATAAACACAGTCATAAGAGTGTTTTATTGCTTTATTTCTCCTCTCCTATCTTTATTGCTTTGTTCCTTCTTCTCTCCTTCTTTCTTCTTCATTTCAGAGAAAACCTATCAAACACTTTATTTAAAATTGATAGATCTAAAGCATCCATGTGGTTAAAATAAAATAGAAAAGATAATCAAATATATGGTCTTCTTGGAGATGAGGTCAGTGGCAAAAAAAAAGTTGAAGAAATGAACAGAGTTATCGTTTCAGAAATCTATGAAAACTAAAAAACTTCACTGCAATTATTGGACCGGTCGGTTTTTGGAAACCGGTCCCGGTTCGAGCGGTTCTGTCCGGTTCTTGTTGGTTCAAGCGGTTTTTTACCGGTTTTTAAGACTAGCGGTTTTTATATTCAGACCGAACCGGACTGTGCACCGGTTCACGGTTCAACCGGCCGGTCCGGTTCGGTTCTTAAAACATTGGTCTTACATAAATATTATTAGGGTTTTTCTATCTAACCTGTGCAAAATTGCATAGGATAAGGAACATTTAATGCATCACTTTTTACGAGTTTTTTCAATTTTATTAATGCACAATTTCTCTCTCTTCATTCCATCAACAACTCTCTTTTCTCTCTCTTTCTCACTCGGGTCGGTCTCTCACTCTTTCATTCTCCTTCTTCTCTTTTTTTTTTGTCTCGCGTTGTTTTTTCTTAAAATCAAAGACAAAAAAAATCAACAAATATGAACTCAACTCAATCCAAGCAGAGTACCAGAATTCACTGCTTTGCTCCAATTTTAATTAACAACGGCAAAACACATGAATAATAATAATAAATAAAAACACAAGTAGTTGCTCCAATTTCTCAAATTGCAAATCTCTTAATTAATCAAGAAGAAAAATTTTGGTTCGATTAAATGTAAGGCTTCTCTGTATGGTAGTTCTAACGTGAAGCTCTTTGGAATTCTTCTTCTCTGTACGGTTGTTCTCTATATGGTCTTGTTTGGGATGACAAATTCTTATCAAGAGAATTAAACAAAATCAATCAAGAACAACAACAGATCTGGAGTGAGAAAGAGAGAGAAAAGAGAGTTCTTGGTGGATGAAGAGAGAGAAGTGGTACATTAATAAAATTGAAAAAACCCATAAAAGTGATGCATTAAATGTTCCTTATCCTGTGCAATCTTGCATTGGTTAGAAAAACTCATATTATTAATTTGTGCAAAAAAATCCTAACTCAACAGGTAAAAAAGTAAAGATTGTTAGGTTGTACGTCATGATCGGAGTTCGAACATTGATTTTCTCACTAATGTTTATTTGTCATTTCATTTATCAACAAAAAAAATCAGCTTAATTTTACATGCAATTATCTATACATGTGTTATATTCTTAATGTAGATTTTTACTCAATCCATCCTGGATTTGTATCCTCTCCTTTTTTTTCTCTCCAATTCCCTCTCATTTTCCTTGTTTTGTGAGTGTGAAAAAAGATAAATTAAAAAATAAATAAGTGATGATGAAAAAGAAGAAATGATGAGAGAGAAAGACACATAAAAAAAAGGAGAGAGTTGAAGAGGAAAAAAAAAAGGAGAGGATCCAAATCCTATCTATCATTGATATTTTTGTAGATTATGGATCAAATTATCATCTCTAATTGTGCAATTTTAATACCTACTATCAAAGATGGTACATAGTAACAATGTTGCTCCTGGTAGGATCGAAGCCAAAACATGTTGAAAGTGATGATGAATCATGTTTTTGAGGTCAAACTCATCCATTTAACACGTGAAAATCTATAGGAGGAGAATCTACCGGTCCATTTTTATATCTTTGTTTTGAACTCAATTAGTGCAAATCCGTTGAAAGTTTCAGCTGAAGAGTCTCTTGTAATCTCCGCTTTAGGGACAACATTTCATAAGAGGAGGCTCTTTAGTTTATTCAATTAGAACTTGAGATTTTGGATGTAATATTTAAATTGATGTAATTTTTTTGTCAAATGTTTTAAATAAAAAAATTATATTTGAACATCATTTAGCCTTTCGTGATTCGTGTTCTTGAGTTTTTGTCACAGACACGTCTGCTACTTAAGTAGCGGGCGCACTGGAAACAGAGCCAACAAGCCACATTTGAGTCGTTGAATATGTTTTTTCATCATGTATTTTATTGACGTCGATACGTGTAATTATCCAAACAGAACAACGATCATACAAAGATAAATATTAACATAAAATCAGCAAAACAAAATAAACGTAATTAACCAAAATTTAACAAAAGTTATTATTACAACATTCACATAAACATTTAAAAACACACATTTATCCGTTTCAGCATCATATTAATTCACTACTTAAGTAGCGGATTCATCCGGTCACAAAAAAACAGTAACTTGAAAACCTAGTCAAAGCAACCATCAAACATCACAACACAAAATTAAGTTTAATTCAAGGATTAAGAATATTCATCAAAGGGGGGAATGTGGTGAGTTTCCTTATATACGTTATGATGGTTTTTTTTTTTTTGGTTACATGAGAGAAAAAGAAAACAAAAGAGAGGAAAATAAAAATAAAAATAGAGGGACTAATCCCTAGCAAAGGCTACTCCCAAGGCATCCGCGTGAAGCGCGCTGGATAACTGGGGGGGGGGGGGTTCATCTAACACAACCAGAGCCGAGCTTTCAGACGACCCCATTTTTGCCAAAACATCAGCACAAGCGTTCCCTTCTCGAAGGGTGTGAATAACAACAACGATCCAATCTCTACGTAACAGATGCCGAATGCTTTGAATCTCATTCGCATATTGGTGATGTGGCGAGATACCATCTCTAATCAGAGCAACTGCTTGCAAGGAGTCCGAGTAGCAGTCTATTTTCCTGTAGCCATTCACCCAACATAAATCCAGGCCATGGAGGTTTGCCATGATCTCGGCATAAAGCACACTTGAGTGTGTCGCGGTCCCATAAAACCCTTTCAAGAAAAATCCAAAATTATTCCGAATGAGGCCGCCAAACCCTGCAGACTGAGTTGATCCCAGCATACTCCCATCAACATTCAGACATACGTACGGTCCCCTCATTGGGACAAGCCCAGGTTACCAGCCGCTGTTGAGAGGACTGATTTGTTCCAACCACATGAGCATCAAAAGCAATCGAATAAACATGGACCAAGGACATAATCTTTGCCACACTATCAGTTATGATGGTCTGTTACTTAAGTAGCGGATGAAGAAAGTTAAAAATATTCTGGTAGGGTGTCTCTGGGGGTTTAGTCTTGGACTTTGGAGAATTTGGAAAAATAAAAATTCTCATCTGCTACACAAGTAACCAATGGCAAAAGAAAGCAAGTAAGGTGACAAAAGAAATTTTCAATCTTACTGAAACTCCCTTTAATGAAAAGAAAAAAAAACTTCTCTTTCAGCCTCCACGTTTCTTTTCTACCCCAAAACACGCAGAAAATTTCAATTTCTATTTACTGAAAAAAAATTAGTGTAAATTTTACACTAAAAAAATTTTCGATTTCTATTTACCGAAATTTTTCACAAGCTTTAGGGGTACAAAAGAAACGTAGGGGGCTGAAATAGTAAAATTTAAAAAATAGCAAAAATGGTATTGCGCCTCAAAAATGGCCCAAACAAGTTTTGCACCATTTTTAAATTATTTTTTTCCATTTGCTAAATTGGCCACACTTTTCCATGTATTATTTTCTCTCTGTCTCGGTATGTATTCTCTTTTCCTCTTACAGAATGTAAACTTTCTCTTGCTCACATGACAAACTCAAATTTCTTCGCCTATTTTGATTAATGTAAGATCTTTTGCTCAATCATCACATTTTCTCACTCATCTTCTTTTTTATTATTATTTTATTAATTTTCTCTCTCCTAATTTTCCTCAAAATCTTACTAAACTCCCTTTATTGCAAAAAAAAAATATAGCAAAAACGGTCCAAATAAGTTTTGCACAATTTTTTTTATTTTTTTTCTCGTTTGCTTAATACTAATGCACATTAATGCTAGGAAACATTGGTATCATTATGTTGATTGCTCAATGAGTTTTTTTGTTTCCCATGAGTACATAGAATATGCTATTTACCAGGTCTGTTTGTATTTTCTTAAAAATAGCATTTACTGTATGTGTTTTTCTAAAACATTGGACTCTCTCTCTCTCTCTCTCTATATATATATATATATATATATATAAGATCTTTATCCCAGCGGCGGACCTCCTTCAGACGAGTTATGATTCTCACCATTTTCTATTATTTTCATATTCTGTATTATTAAAGTTTTTAAATATTTTGGGGTGTGAACACTTTTTAAATATTAGAACATAACGTGGATTGTGATATTCATTGCTCGTGTGAAGAGGAGGTAGAATATGATGTACACACTTTTTCATTTGCACTTCTGCTTGGTCTAGCTGGCAGGCAGCCGAACTGTCATCTGTCATGATTTCTGCAACGTGTCAGCAAGGTAGTGCGACAGGTAGAGTGTTTGCCTTGTGTCAGAATAAGGATTGTGCTACTATAGTGAGTGGCTACGCTGTTTTGAAGTATATGACACAACTGAAATAATAAAATATAGAATGTTAATAGGCAATTTAGAGTTCCTGTAGGATAAATGCAAGGAACCAAACATACAATTTAACTTCAAAAAAAATTGTTGGGTGATGCCATGTACACATCATTTTTTATTTTAATTTTTGAATTAATTTTATCCTACTTGTATTGAAATAAACCTTTTTAATGGTGAAACATACATTATCTTTTAATAATTGAGAATATTTATCCAACAATCAATGAAAATAAGACACATAAGTAGACTTGTATGCGGTACTCACAAATTAACTTTTAAAATTTTTTACTTCACACCAAATATATTTATGCGACTTATTTTTATTAATTGCGTGATAATATATATCCCAAATTTTTCAAAGGGTAGACTTGAAAAAAACATTTTTTATAGGTACAAATTAAGAACTCACCTTAATATAAACCATTTCAAATAAAGAAAAGGAAAATGATAAACCGTGCCCCGAAACACTAGTTAAATATATTAGAAAGGAAAGTTTTGTCTCGAACTTGTGCATTCAATATATTAAAAGTCTTAAAAGTTATCTTTTTTTATCATTAATTTTATCTTTTATTTTTTCCTTTGGTATGCTTAACAAATGCTCCGCGACATTGTTTAATATGACACTAAACAAAATTTAAAAGTCAAACAATTTTAAAATCACAACCATGTGAATGTGAATTTGGTGGTATATAATATATACACTATATTTTTAATCAACAAACCAATGACAATAAAAAATAAAGTTTAAGGTATGAAAACAGGAAAACGTGACATTTCATTAGTCTTGTATTTTCTTGCCTTCTAAGGCAAATAGCTAAAGGAGTCAATTTATTAGTCAACATTGGGTAAACAAATTCAATTCAAAGCAAAGTACTATAACTGAAAAAAAGAGAAAACAGCTTGGACCCCATAAATAAAAACACAGTGAGTGTTTGAAGTTTGAGTTTTTGAAGCTTGAAAACAAGCATTACAAAACAAATTAGTTGACAAAAAATTAAATGGCTTCATGTGCCTTCAATTTTTTTCTAAACTGTTCTGATTATGACATCTATGGCTACTTCTATAAATAGTAGCCTAAAATAAATAGCCAGACTTGTTGCATGATTAGATTTACTATGGGTATTGTTGGTTGTGGAATTTAAGTTAGCTTTGGGGTGAGTTTATTTGCTCTAAAATAAATGTTTGGATAGAATATGTGGTAATGAAATTGATAAAAAAAATATCGATAGTTAGTTGGTTCAGTGGTGATTGACGCTGAACTTGGTAGAGATGATAGCGATTCGATCCCCTGCAACTGTGATCGGGAGGGGGTTGGAACCACTTGATGTCAGAACAGACCCCCGAACCAAATTAAAATAATGATGAAAATAAAAAATAAAATTGACAAAAAATGAAATTTTTGTTTCTCGTTAATGAAACTGTAAGACAAATTTTCGACTTAAGTACATGTTGTCTAAAATACTCAAATAATTTTTTGTTTGTCAAACTATATATGTACTACAAAAAAATCAATATCTTAGAAATTTGTTTGTGTTTTTATTGTTTAGTATTTATTTTTTGCAAATTAAACAAATATTATAACTCTAGTGTGTCTGTGTGAGAGAGAGTGTTTAGCGAAAAGTGGATATTATTGGTTGAGATAAAAAATGTGGAAATATGAGGAAGTTTTTTTAGAGGATCCTTTTCTCTACGCCACAAGCTTTTTAAAATATATATATTTTTAAGATCATTTGTCAGGTATTTCTAACAATTCACTTTCTTGGGTAAAAGAAAAAAAAAAGAAAAAAATTCACTTTCACTAAAGTGGACGGTTTTTTAAGGTAGTTTGAATGAAAATTTTCTCACTAATGTGTTTTTGGTGCGCACACTAAATTTAGTGTTATGCCATTAAGCTAACTTATTTTATTTAGATTGTGGATTTGTATCATTTCCTTTTTCTATTTCTCTATTGAACAAAAGGACTAGAGATGTTAGAGAAACAATATAGAGACAAAGAATATGTGTATGGTTTATGTAGAGAGTATTTGGTATGAAAGGATTTATAGTTGCTTAATTATAAAACAAATATATATATAGTAATCAAGAAATAAGAAATTTGATTATAAAATTAATTAAGATATGGAGAATATAAGTAGATTTAAAAATATTTGTTTTTTTATCCATTGTAATTCAAATATTTTACTCCGAGCATCTCAAGATATCTTTATGGTTTAGGTATTTGAATCTTCTATGAATGTTTGAGTCGACAGTAAAATATCCATATTTTTTTTAAGAAAAAATTATTTGCTTGAAATTCGATGTCAACCCCTTAATAGATAAATAAAGGGTTGAGAATCGAATTTCAATACAGAACAATATATAATAATACATGTATACTATACAACACCTCTTATCACAATTCTTTATTTTATAATAAGAAGGAGATTCTTTAGTTTTCATAATTAGAATCCATTGTAAGCAAAATATAATCAATTATCGTTAGTTATTGGATATTTGATTTATATTTATAACGGTCATTCTAAATTTTTCGTCTAGCTCCGCCACTGATCTTTCCTCACTTTTTCATCTAATATATAATGAAGTTATTTATTTACACATCCTTTAAGCGTTGACATGAAACATAATTGAATCCGATGTAGCTTACAGTGTTGAAATCGAGTTGGGATCTCTCTATTTCTACTTATTTCCATTTTCATTTCTTCTATTATCAAATTTTTTAAATATTTTGGGGGTATATAAAAAACATTTGGATAGTGTTTGCTTATAAATCACGCTTACATGTGTGCCATTGACATGATTTTAATAATGCTGGCTTAGAAAATTAGAAAATATATATATACAAAAAAATAAATCTTACTGTATAGTAGTAGTAATATACAGTATAGTGTACGGTACTACGAATTGTTTAAGAATTTTGCATTTACTACCATGAAACCAACATTATCCAAAACCATATTAATTGCACACACCAACTTGAACACTTTGAGCTACATCAGATTCGCATGTGTACACTATGTTGGATTTCAACTACTATGAGTAGTTAAAATTTACCTAGGTAAAATATTTTAGATCAAAACTATAAAATCTCTTTCATTAATAAAATATAAAATAATTATATATAAATGAAAGTTAAATAGACAATAACTAAGTTGCGCCGCTAATTTTTTTTAACGGTAAAATCAATTTTCTTGAAAACAATATTCATAGCTCTATAAAAATTTAAAGTTTTTTGTTGAGATGTTGCATTTCTTTCTTTTGTTGTTCTGAGTATTGATATGCGATATTCTTTATATGGTAATGATTTTTCAAAAGGTAGTCTATGGTGTATGAGTTCCATATGATGTTGGCTTTACCACTTTTAAATTGAAACCTTGTAATCTATGACCGCAATACTAAATATTGTAGTGATAGAGAAGTGATTCCAAAAATCTAATCAACTTTGATCTTTGAATTTAATCAATTTTACTTTTATGTCTGATAAGCCTTGATATATACTCAACATATCCCCTATTTTATATCCTAAATACAATATAATTGTTTTGCCGGAAGTAAAACAATTCTTGTGGAGACAAACTTATCAATTTTATTACTTGACGATGATTTTTAATTTACACTTGCTAAATTATCCACCAATTATGATTTTCTTTTTATAATATTAAAGTTTAGATAAATTAAATAGAAAAAAACTCATTAAGATCGGGAAAAATAGATACCCTAAAAAATAGGAACAATGTCCTGTAATAAGGGAAGTTCAATTGGTAGTTACTAGAGGCTAAGTGTGATAAAGCGGGGCGGTCCACTCTGTTTATGCCGCCCCATTTAAGTTTGTCCAAAAGCGAAGCGGAGTGAGCCAATATAGGTGTTCAAGCTTAAAATCCAACTGTCCCGTTTCTTGATGAGTTAGCGGGTTGGCGTGCCGCCCACCAAACAATTATTACTATTATTATTATTATTATTATTATTATTATTATTATTATTATTATTATTATTATTATTATTATTCCTTGTGACAGATTCACTACATGATTTGAAATTATTTAAATCAAATCGCTTCATGTAACCATTACTAGTTAATCCGGTTACAATTCGCCACGTTACGGAGCAATATCAACATCATTCTTTAACATAAATAAGTCTTAAAATAAAACAAAGCACCAATAAAAATCCAACAATATTAAACAAGTCTTAAAATAAATTCAGGTATCAAAATAAATTAGATTGTAAAGGAAACAACACGAGTGAAGTTTAGTTTAAGCCTTATTTTGTTTAGGTCTAAAAAAGTAAATAGAAAAAAAATTGGATTGGATTCACATGTGAAGTTTATACTTTTCCTCCATTTTTCATCTTAAGTTTAGAAAAAAATATACAAAAAAAACTGTTTTGAAACTGCATGACGGTCAACCCATTCCTCCCTATTTTTTAAACGAGTTAAGAGGCGGACCAATTTAAGATACCAAGTCTAAAACCCTGGCGCAACCCTATAGAAATGGCAGGTTAAGTCTTACTGACCTGTTTTGCCACCCCTCATGGGTACTTGCAAAAAACTCCACAACAGGTAGGATTAAAGCTCACATTATGGGTACAACACGAGCATGGGTAGTTATCTGATGACATGAATTTTTATGATGTTTTTAGGTAGTTTTTATTGATTTTAATAGTATTTAGGAGTCATTTCATTGCAAAACATCTAAGAATTTGAAGTTACTTGACCAAGAAGCAAAAGTTGAAGAAATTATGCAAAAAAGAACAAAAAATGAAAAAAAATCAACTCAAATGTATCGTGCCACGATGGGTACTATCGTGGCACGATGAAGAGTCATTTATTTGAAGAAAATCTGCAAAAAATTGGAAAAAATCAGGCTCCATCGTACCACAATGGAAGACATCGTAGCACTATACCTTGATGTGAGATATCGTGACACGATGCATATGCATCGTGCCACGATGGAAAAGCCCAAGTCCAAGGAAAAACTATAAATAGAGTCTTTCTCCACTGTATTTTATACATCAGAAAAAAAACAAGAATTCAGCAACAAGCATAATGCTTGGAGGAGCAACAAAGGAGGGCAATGAGCTCTCAAGGGAAGACAATCTCCCACATACGGGGTGTACCTTTCTACACAAGGCAACAAAGTTATATTCATTGCAATTATTCTTATTGTCTCTAATTTTATTATCTTGTTTCACATTACAATATATAAGTAGATGATATGAATTTCTCTTAGGAATTAGGTGACGTCGTAACAGAGCCTTAAGTCTAGAACTGTAATACTTAATCTAGGCGGCACTGTGAAAGGTAACTCATGAACCTGAGGCTAAGGCAATAAGATTAACATTCACCAACGATAATGTTTGCATGATTTCCAACTAGTTCCATCGCGTCTAGTGTTTTCAATTGCGTAAGGTGATTTTAGGATGCGAGAACACATTTCACTATTTTCGTGTTAATCTGCAAGATAATAAAAATAATTGCAAGGGAATATAACACCAAATTACCAAGTAGGAGAGTTATTCGAAAGCGCCTAACCTATTTTTCTCATATGAATTATCTTACATTTTATTTTCTGTCAATTATTCAAACTATCTTTATAAGCAAATGCAAATTTATTTTATTGTCTAAATTCATAAACGAAACAAGTTACTTTGCCACGATTCATGTGGAGACTAACTTATTATAAATTTATTACGCGACGACAAATTGGTGTACTTGCCAGCGATCTGTCATTACCCATAAAAGTGTACAGGTATGAGTGCGGGTACGAGTATAGATAACAATTAAACTAACACTATTAAACTTTAAACTAATACACAATTTTAACACAAATTTTTATTTATAACATAATACAAAAACAATGTGAATATGTCGACACGAATTTGAGTCCTTAGGACATACTCCCTCCGGTCTCAAATATAAGCAACAAAACAAAAAAATTAAAAATCTCAAATATAAGAAAAGTCTACTTCAATCATTATGTTTTATGTCATTATTCCAATTTTACCCTTAAATTAAATATTGATTCAACCAATAAATGTAATGTTCTATATTTTCCAAGAAGGATATACTTGAAAATAAAGTATTTTTTCTCCTCAATCAATGCATTTAACCTACTTTCTTAAATGGTGTATTTTTTTGAATTTTTACTTTTTTATATATAAGACTAGAGAGATTAATTTAACTAAAAAAATGACTGTTACTAAACATAAATGAAACATATTTTTTAATTAAATTCGAAACGACTAACTTATATGTGCAAAATTCAAAATGAGACACCTAAATTAACATAAATTTTTCCTTTCTTTTTCTGCAACATATACTCCTATTTCAATATTTTAATTCCACATGTCATTATAAATATCATAATCATGTTTAATATTCCTACTGCCTCTACAAGACTAGAAAACAACAATACCTCAAACGAACTTGAAAAAAAACAAAACAAAAATAGCTTCTCTCTACTAATCTATTCTTCTGCTACAAACACATGGCACATAAACACAAACAGACTCTTTCTTTTATCTTTGACGTTAGAAGCTTTAAATGCTTCACTTTACTCTCTCTGACACTATACCAACAACAACGCATAAAAGAAGCATTCAATAAATTCATTTATTCAAACACAATTATTTTATGCTTTTCTCTCTCATTCTGTTTTTCTTTTGTTTTTCAAAAATTTTATTATCTACGCGCAATTACATAGATTAATTTCCTGAGTTGGGTGGAATGTAAATTTTTTTTGTTGGTAGATGAGATGACAAAGTCATTGAAAACTCATACACACAAAATAGAGTGACCAGGAATCGAATCCGATTATGACGTCACACCAGCAATTTCGATATTTTTACCATTTGAGCTGAGGTTTGTGGACTTTGTAGAATGTAAATGAACGACAAACTCTCTTATAAATTTTTAACGCTGCTGTGCATTTGTTTTGCTAAAAAAAAAATAGGAGATTGGACTAGACAACTTTTGTTGTATTCTGTTTAATTTAAAAACTGATCATGTGATTCAACTTGTTTTGTACTGTTCTGTCTAATACTTACTGTTTTGTGAATCAAACACACTCTAAATAAGTGATCGAACTAAAAACATTAATCATTAAACCAAAAGAGATCCGCGTTATCTCATCTAAAACAAAACACACTTGAATTGCTTTTTCTTACATTCTCTCTCTCACACACCCTATTAATGGCTTCTCAACCCCCAAAGCTTCCACCAAAAATTGTTTTTTTTCTCTATAATCTCTTCTCTCATTGCGTCCCTTTCGCCGCTTTCTCTGGAAACCAATATCTAAATAAAAAAAATCATTTTTTTCTTCTTCTTTTCACTACCACACAAGCTAAAAAAAACGTAAAAAAATTATTAATTTTTTTTACTATACCATCCTTTGAGATTCTTAGTATAAAATTAACCCATTGTTCTTATATTCTTAGTGGGAACATGTTCATTCATCTTTGAATGGAAGAGATTTTGAAATTCTCAACAGTGAAAAAGCAAAAAAAGTGATTTTCTTCAACTCACTTTACTTTGTTGTCTTTTTTCTTCTTTTCATTCTCACATGGTTTTTGTCTAACCCTTTTTTCTTTTGTTTATTTCTTCTCTTCTCTTCTCTTTTTGTTTACTTGCAACTTCTCCTACTGTTTCTGTCTTCTGCTGAGAACAAGAAACTTCCCATCATACCAACACTTTCTGTTGAAATTCATGAAGAAAAATCATTCCTTTTGAAGTTTAAACACTACCCTTTTGATTTTCAGACATGTTTTGTTCTACAAAGATGTTGAAATTCAGTAGAATATGTTTGTTCTTTTTGAGTTTTTTTGGTTTGGTTATGGTTTCAGTGTTTTCTGTTGATGATCCTGTTTTCAATGATGAAATAATGGGATTAATTGTGTTTAAAGCTGGTTTACAAGATCCTAATCATAAACTAAGTTCATGGAATGAAGATGATTACACACCTTGTAATTGGGAAGGTGTGAAATGTGATTCTTCAAACAATAGAGTTATTTCTATTGTTCTTGATGGATTCTCTCTTTCAGGACACATTGATAGAGGCTTATTGAGATTACAGTTTCTTCAAACACTTTCACTTTCTGGTAACAATTTTACAGGTTTCATAAACCCTGATTTTCCTAAACTTGGAAATTTACAAGTTGTTGACTTTAGTCATAACAATCTTAAAGGGTCAATTCCTGAAGGGTTTTTTCAACAATGTGGATCTTTGAAAACTGTTAACTTTGCTAAGAATAATCTTACAGGTAAAATTCCTGATTCTCTTAGCTTATGTAACAGTTTGACAAATGTTAACTTTTCTTATAATCAAATTTATGGAAATTTGCCATCTGAGGTGTGGTTTTTGAGAGGTTTACAATCACTTGATGTTTCAAATAACTTGCTTGAAGGAGAAATTCCTAAAGGGATTCAAAACCTTTATGATTTGAGGGAGTTGAGTTTGAAGAAAAACCGTTTTAGTGGTAGAATTCCCGAGGATATTGGTGGTTGCATAGTTTTGAAATCACTTGATTTGAGTGGTAATTTTCTCTCTGGTGGAATTCCTCAATCAATGCAAAAATTGAATTCTTGTAATTCTCTCATTTTGCAAGGAAATTCATTAACTGGTAACATTCCTGATTGGATTGGAGAGTTGAAAGATCTAGAAATATTGGATCTTTCGGAAAATAAATTTTCTGGTTGGATTCCAAAGTCATTAGGAAATCTTGAAATGCTGCAAAGATTGAATTTTTCTAGGAATCAGTTAACAGGAAACTTGCCGGATTCAATGATGAACTGTACTAAGCTTTTGGCTCTTGACATTAGTCAAAATCATTTGGATGGTTATCTTCCTTCATGGATTTTTAGGAAGGGTAATTATCATGGTCTCGAGGTTTTGGATTTGTCTTCCAATGGATTTTCTGGTGAACTTCCATCTGATATCGGTGTTCTTGGTAGTTTGAAAATCTTGAATTTGTCTACCAACTATTTCTCTGGCTCTATTCCTGTTGGTATAGGTGAACTCAAATCTTTATACATTGTTGACTTGAGTGACAATGCACTTAATGGAAGCATTCCTTTTGAAATAGAAGGTGCTATTTCACTCGGTGAATTGAGGTTACACAAGAATTCCCTTGGTGGGAGAATTCCCGAACAAATCGCGAAGTGTTCATCTCTAACAACTTTGTAAGTTCTCTAATTTCAAAGCATACTTTCCCTTATTTCATGCTTTGTTCTTTACAACTTAATGTGATTGATATGTGTTTATAAATTAAGGTTTTGTTTGGATAAACAACTTAAATAAGCGCTTATGTTATGTATAAGCTATTTCTATCACAGAAAATAAAATAAAGTCAAACTGTTTTCATATAAGCGGTATGCTGTTTTCATAAACTATCCTGAAAAAGCTTATGGACATGTCATATGCTATTCCTGTAAATTCTCCTAAACAGTCTAAACAATGCTTATGTGAGTAGATAAGGTTAAATAAGTCAATTCAAACAAGTCCTAAAAAAAGAGCTCTCTTAATTTGCTTCGGTTAAATATAAATGTGAAAATTAACATTTCTAGCTGAAGAGTACTTTTTCTAATTATTTTCTTGTTTGTGAATTTCATTTGAATTGTGCAGGGTTCTTTCTCACAACAAGCTTACTGGTTCAATCCCTGCAGCCATTGCAAACCTAACCAATCTTCAGCATGTAGATTTGTCGTGGAATGAGCTCTCTGGTAGTCTACCAAAGGAGCTGACAAATCTTTCCAATCTTTTATCATTTAATGTGTCCTACAACCACCTTCAAGGTGAGTTACCGGTCGGTGGGTTCTTCAACACCATCTCCTCTACATCTGTTACCGGTAACTCATTGTTGTGTGGTTCTGTTGTCAACCACTCCTGTCCATCGGTTCATCCGAAACCTATTGTCTTGAATCCCAACTCTTCTGCTTCCAACTCCAGTGTTTCCTCGAAATATCAACGACACAAGATCATTCTTAGTATTTCTGCTCTTATTGCTATTGGTGCAGCTGCTTTTATTGCAGTTGGCGTTGTGGCTATCACTTTCCTAAATATGCGTGCCCGTTCTGCAATGGAACGTTCTGCTGCTCCATTTGCATTCTCCGGTGGTGACGACTATACAAATTCTCCGGAGAATGATCCGAACTATGGCAAACTTGTCATGTTTTCTGGTGATGCAGACTTTGCTGATGGAGCTCATAATCTCCTTAATAAAGAGAGTGAAATAGGCCGTGGTGGATTTGGAGTTGTTTATCGCACTTTCCTTCGAGACGGGCATGCTGTTGCAATCAAGAAGCTGACGGTCTCAAGTTTGATCAAGTCTCAAGAAGAGTTTGAGAAGGAAGTGAAAAGATTTGGGAAAATTCGGCACCAGAATCTTGTGGCACTCGAAGGTTATTATTGGACTTCATCGTTGCAGCTTCTCATTTACGAGTACCTGTCAAGTGGTAGCTTGCATAAGCTTCTGCACGACAATAGCAACAAAAATATCTTATCTTGGCGACAAAGGTTCAAGATTATTCTCGGCATGGCAAAAGGGTTGGCACATTTGCACGAAACGAACATAATCCACTATAATCTTAAATCAACCAATGTTCTCATTGACTGTTCCGGAGAGCCAAAGATCGGTGATTTCGGCCTGGTGAAGCTCTTACCAATGCTAGACCATTGTGTGTTAAGCAGCAAAATTCAAAGTGCGCTCGGATACATGGCTCCTGAGTTTGCTTGCCGCACAGTTAAGATAACCGAGAAATGCGACGTGTACGGTTTCGGGATCCTTATTTTGGAGATAGTGACAGGAAAAAGACCTGTGGAATACATGGAAGATGATGTGGTGGTTCTGTGTGACATGGTGAGGGGTGCATTGGAAGAAGGAAAGGTTGAACAATGTATTGATGAAAGGCTTTTAGGTAATTTTGCTGCTGAAGAAGCAATTCCTGTGATAAAATTAGGGTTGATTTGTGCATCACAAGTTCCATCAAATAGGCCTGATATGAGTGAAGTTATCAACATTTTAGAGTTAATTCAGTGCCCTTCAGAAGGACAAGAGGAACTATTAGAATGAATTTTGAGAGAAAACAAACAGCACACATTGAAGTACCTGGTGAAGTAGAATCCAGTTTAAAAAGTTATTACAGAAGAATGTTTATTCAGTCAATTTTCTTCTTTTTCAACTTATTGTTCCTTTTTAAGTTGATTTTTTTTTTCTTTGTTCTTATTTTTGTTTATCTTATGTTGTATTACTGGATTTTTCTTCACCAGTTAGATGGCTGATAATATATAATGATATATCTTAATCATACTTTGTTTGGCATTTTCTGAATTTTTAAGTATATTTTGCAGTTAAATGACTTTTCTTGATAGGACAAGGATTATTCCCACTACATGACATTGAACATTTCTTTTGAATATACAATGATTTCTCATTCAATTATTAGTTATAAAAAAATATTATTATTCATTCAATATAAGATTTCATTACATAATATATTCTAAATAATCATTTTTCTTCAGCTCAAAAGTAGTGAACAACTTGCTTTGACTATTTCCATTTCATATATGGAACCAAACTTGAGATTTAGCTTAATAAATTAAGGGAAAAAAAAGAAGAAAAAGGCAAAACAGCTAAGCCGTACGGTGCATAATACAAATTGATAAAAAATATGATCCACATTCCACAACCAAGAATAATGCAGCACAGAAAAAGGTAAAGGAAAAAGCACTTATTTGCTTTATTAGCAATTTTAAACTCATGACTAGTATTTTTGTTCCCCTTAGTAAAATGTTCCTCATCAAAGGTGTAAACAAAGATGTAAGAGATTTCCTTCCGCTACTTAAGTAGTAGACGTAATAAACAAATATTCTGGTAGGTGTTTTTGGTGGTTTGATAAATGCATAGGGCGCACAAGAGAATGAATAAGGTAGTAAAAGTAAATCTCAAGATGTAATACTAGTACTAGTTTAGTTTGTATTCTGAACTAGTCCAACATGATGAAGTTATCTCGTAACGACCACACATCAATGCACTAACGGCACCATCATTCCTCCTATATAAGGTGTTTTCCTCCAACACTAAGAGGTACGCACTTCTAGTCATAAAATTATCTCATTCCATATTTGATATTGACTTGAGTTTGAAACCGATAGCAGATACCGCCAACTTTAACGGTTTACTGTTTAACATCGGTCACTTCTTCTGATCACTCTAGATCAGTTTGTGCTAGCACTTAAACTCGGGTCCTCTACACTCAAGTTGATTGTAGACCGTTAAATTATAAGTGAGAATCATAAAATCAATTGTAGAGACTCAAGTGTAACACATTTACTTCACAATATAAAAATTTATTTTTGACCGGATAAATAAATAAATTTATCAACGCTTGGATGTGAAGTAAATGTATGTGTTACACAAAAAGGTGTAGGAGTGCCACACAACCTTATCAAGGGTTCTTGGACATAATCAAAGTGCATCACAAGATGTCCTTAAAAGCACCACCAACTAACACCTTTTTCAAATGGCAACATTTGATGTAAGTGCATACCAATCATGGCATGTTCCACTTCCGACAATTTACTACTAAATTAATGTTCTTCATTCCAAATTGGAAAGAAAAGAAATAAAATAAAATAATGTCACACACCTTAATTAATCATCAGAAATAATGTTTGATGTTAGCTCATTGATTTACATTCACGCTACCATATACTGATATGATAATGTCTATGTGTAAATGACACCAAACAAAAATAATAATCTAGACGAGTCACCTAAACATTATTATCATTTATCACCATTGAAAAATATGGTTACCAATTATACCAACATTTAACTTAACCTACTTATAACCAACGTTTAATTAGTCTAGTGGTAATTGACGCTGAACTTGGTAGGAATGAATATAGTTCGATCCCCCGCAACTGCGACCGGGAGGGGGCTGAAATCACTTGATGTCAAAACTGACTCCCGAACCAGATTAGACGGTCCAGTGGACTGTATACCGGTGGTGTAAACAAAAATAAAAAAACTTAACCTACTTACAGTCTAAGAATTTATAGATTTTTACTTTAAGCAAAATGTTGTTATCTAATTATTTAGTTGCTTTTGCCTTTTGTTGAGTGCAAGAGTATAGATCAAGTTTGACTAACACATGGATGAAAGTGAATACTCTAATGTCTAAAATCTAAATTACTTACAATGCTGTTCTAAGTATTTATTAATTGTTCATAGAAAGGATTATCAATAAAAGTGCTTTTATTTTATTTATTTTAAAGAAGGAATACTATTAAGTGGTAGAAGAAACAAATTATTATATTTATTTTGTTTTAATCATCCAATTTCTAGAAGAAATAAAAAAGTTTTAATTGTTTCGTGAACTTAGCTTAGTTGGCAGGGACAATGCATTACTATATATGTAGGGGACTGAGGTTCGAACTCCGGTCATTCCACTCATCCACATGCTAAAATTTCTGGCTACTGCACTTGACAAAAAAAAATGTCTTTCACTATTAATACAAAATTTATTTATGGATTGAACTTGGATACTACTTGGTTAATCATTAACATGAAGTGTGACATAAAAGTGTGCCATATCTTATTCCTGAATTCAAATGGTCCTAATAAAATAATGTTTGATCCCACATTCACATGAAGACACTCCTATCTTTTGGTTTACTTTTGTGGAGACACAATGAACTAAACCCGTTGCTTCAATGAGCACATACAGGGCAAGATGATGAGAAAGTGGAACCTTGTGCATTAAAATTTGAACAATTCCACTCTGGCATTGATTTACAATAGTTTTTTAATTACTGTATGGAACCATGATCATTTATTGGGTGTGTCTATTACTATTGCCATAGCATGCGTAGGTCACAGGAAAAAGAGCTAATGAGTGATATATACATGCATATGCTCTCACATGATTTTTTATGCCCTTTTGGATACTACCTCCATTCATTTTTTTAAGTTTTTTTCTTTTTCTTTTATATAGGAAAATGTTTGTAGGGGCAGTATTTGTGATGACTTTGTTTGCGAGTTTGGAAGAGAGGAGATGTGAGACATTTTGAGAGTATTTTTGTAGACAATGGTAAATAAATGTGTTTCATTAATATATATTTTTTAGTTTTGAGAATAATATAACAATATAGATTAAATTTAAAGAATTCATAACTCTCTTAAACCATCTTCCCATGCACTTTTTGAATTCCTCCAAATTAGATATTATGAAGAAAAATGAATCCTCCAAAAGTCTCTCCTCCCAAAATTCTTTATTCTTTCCATTTGCTCCTTCCTTTTGTCCAAAATCTCTCATCTCTTTCCCTCCAAACTCGCAAACAAAACCTTAGTGCTTGTCTAAAACCAGTTTCCACAACATATCTACCAGGAAGAAAATGTTAGGGTCATTGAGTCTTTGACGTCCTTCATAACATTCCTTTAAGTGGGATTTGGATTCTGCGCAGTTGATAGTATGCAACCAATAAATCTGGACCGTCTGATCAAAATCAGACGGCTCAGATTTTAAGATAAGATTTTAATTATAACATCTAATTTTAAAATTTGGACTGCACTGCAGTCAATATATTTTTTACTACATTGCAGTCTACAAGTGGCCGACTGCTGAACCCTTATCCCTTTAAGTGTTCTAACCCAAACCACTGAGCTAATCCTTTAAAGATTGTTAAGCATTTGGAGGGAAAGGGAGGAGAAGGTTTGGTCAGAGAGATAGCATTTAAATTCTTTCATATTAGAAGCAAAATAACTTAGGATTCTTGAATAAATTTTTGTTACATTTCCTTTAAAATTGTATTATTTGGAACCAACACAACGTTTTATAGACAGCATTACCAAAAAGCCAATACTACTGTTGGAGAGGCACCAATAACACCATCCAATACTTTTTTCATATCATGAATCCAAAAAGTTCTATCATCTATAGTATGAAAAAAGTGGATTTAAAATTTTCAATACAACTCACAAGACACCCCCATCACCTCTATGAATAGAAAATATCCTCAAAATATAGCAAAATAAGTTTTACAGTTTTTATGCCAGTAAAAAATATGTAAATGGATTTGATAAAGCAAAAAACAAAAAACAAAACTTTAGCTTCTATATTTCATTTACACAGTTTCCTCTGTCTCTCTTTTGAGCCAGGGCATTCACTATTACACGTTCAAGATTAACAATCCAATTTGTTAAAACTATCACACTTCTCTCTTCTTTTTAGCTGTCCCTTTGCAAGGGCATACATCAAGTTAAGCCCTAGCACAGCCACATTTGTCACATCCCTCCCCAACTATGTTTGCTTTTTTGCTGTCCCTTTTGAAGTTAATATCTCTTTCCCTTATTTATTTTCCCTTTTGATAACTAATCATCCCAGTTATCTTCCCATCCATCTTTGTTTAACGATCTAGAAGTAAGGCCATTTGCTGAGATACTTCCTGCATGGCGTACGGCTGGCGATATAACTGCTTCATTGTCGTCCCAATCATCATCCCATACCTGATCCCAACCTTCAGCAGATTCCACATTGGTAGCTGAAACAGATTCTGGCAATGCCATTTCGAGTTCTTGATATTGGACCTCGTCATGTCGTTTCTTCTTGAACATGCAGCAGCAACCCCATATCCCTCCAAAGACTAGTACTGCAAATATGAGGAAATAGGCGCCATTTACTGGCGTTAAAATCTTGTCATAAGAAGGAAGGCGCAGAAAAAAACTCTGTTCAGGTATGGGAGTAGCCGCATGAAGCACACAATCCCCTTTTCCAGCTTCCAAAGTCAGTTCTGTATTTTCGCTTCTAATTCGTTTGATTGTGACCTGAATAAACAATATGGCAAAACAGTAAGCCAATTGTAAATCTGATATGCAAGCGAGACTGTAGCAAAGAGCTTTTGTTCATCGATGTGTTTGTCGTCAATGGTGAAACTTATGAAACCAAACATCTAATTAAACAGAGCACACAAACTTGACTGAAATGGTGTTTTTCACAGTAAATACAAATAGAAGGAGTATGGCAGAGCTGAGGTTAGCCATCGAAAACTAAAAGGGTGTTTTTGTTTGTCAAAACAGAGGTCACACAAGATGTGGTGTCTCAAAATTGAAATCATATAATGTTTCCCATGAAAAAACACGAGAAATCATGAGAACCAAAAAGGGTGGATTTCAGGGTGTACAAGTTATTATACATACAATTCAACCAACAAATCATGAGAACTTTATTATGATTATGATACTATTTTTTCAATCCTTTCAAATTTTAATTAGGCAACACTCATCCCTTACCAGGCATTGACATTGCAGATATACCGCCACTCACACAGTGTGCACTACTATTATTTATGATGTTGCCATGTCCGCATCATGTAGCTTCTGGTGCCAGTGTTGGGAATGTACAATTTCTTCTTGAGTATGTCATGAAGTCTTGTGGGGGTGGATTAGAGAAACTGGCTGAGATGCCAAAGAAAAGGGCAACAACACCTTGTTAGAATAGTTTAAACCTGACAACGAAGGGGCCTTCCATGGACGCAATTGTGCCAGAGCTAACATATGGACAGAGTTCGGGTGGAATGGAAGTGCAGGTCAGAGGTATGGGGCTTAGGACTTGGGTCCTTGGAGCTGCGCTCGAACCTTTACAAGTTTCGCTGATGTAGGTCATAACACTCAACAATGATGGAACCCACACCTCCTTCAACAAAATGGAATTAAGGAGGTCAGGTATAGTGGATTTTGTTAGAGAATTTAACCGGATTTGGTGATGATTTACCCTAAAGTCACCAAAACACATGGGGACGGAAAACCCATAAAAGGATTTCACCAGATAGTGGCCAGAAGAGCGCAAATAATGTGACAGGATGAACAAGACACTTCAATTCTATAGCATACCACTGACTAATTAGTTTGGATGGATGGATGGATGATTATAGCTGGAAGAAGGAAAGCAGATGGAATGATAAGTTCCGGACCAGAGGAATACAACACTTTAAGATCCCTTCCTTCTAAAATGGAGAAAATTCGAATGAGATTTAATGAGCATTTCGTTTCCCCTGCCATCGCCAACAATGAGTAACAACAGTTTTAAAAAAGGGTTAAATATGTAAAATTCGATTTTACTACCTTACAGAAAAATTATTCATTGTTAGTCTCTAGGAAATACAAAAATTGCGTGCTATTAGTCCCGGACGAGCGACTAAAAAACATAATATTTTTGTTAAATCTAGAGATTAAAAATGAAGTTAAAATTTATAGAACTAAAATCAAGTTGTCAATTTAAAAAATATTTAACCCTTTCAAAAATATAAAAAAGAATTAATGGTAAGAAGTTGTAAATATCTCCTTTACTTCCATTATTCTATGTTCCGATCTTACCCTAAGATAAATAGAGAAACAATCATCACTGTCCTCTCTATTTTATGTCAAAACTAACTTTGTTACAATTCTTTCCATCCCAAACACAGATGAATTGTAGGATTCTTCAATTCTACCTCAGTGAGTCCGGGAAACGACAAAATTGTTCAACGGCCGTCTATTACTCATCTAAAACTTGACATTTGCCGAATTTTTTTAAAAGATTGATGTTTTGTTTATCCAAATTAATGCTTGAGTTTGCTTTTGTCTCATAAAATAGACAATTATTTGAGACAGTGGTGCATCTCATATGTTTTAGCTTCACTTTGAAGTGTGAGGAGTATGAAGAAATGGTACATTGGTCCTACCATAAAATTACCCATTAAAGGAAATAAAAATCAGCTTAAGAAAAAATGACCAATACCTTTTCTGTTTTATTTTTGTCAACTTCTACATCTCCAATGTTACTTTCATAATCACTGCGAAGCTTCACTTTGATGGTACCATCCCCTCTATTTTGAAGTAGAACAACAAAGTATTTGGAATCTGGCAATTTTTTGAAGGAATATAAATACAAATGAGTTCATATTGTTTGATTCTTATGAAGAAAAAAAGTAATACAACAGAACTAAATAATTGACCTTATGTTTTTGTAATATCAATTAGGAGGTTTTTCTGGAACCCTTTCTTTTCGCAGTGTATGCCAACAATTAGTTGTTAGTATTTATTTCCCACTTTGTTGAAATATAAATACATCAACTTATTTTGTATTTATATTTCAATTAAACGGTGCACACTACTAAATATTAGCTGCAAATTGCTGAAGTTACCGGGATGTTATAAAATCATAGGTACAAATGGAACTTCATGACAATAAGAAGCATTGCATGCTTTTCTTCTTAAATGCTGATCAAGGACAGATGAATCCACGCAAGATAACAGTCACAGCTCTAAAAGCAAGCTGGACCATCAAACTGATCGGTTCAGTAGATGAACTAAAAGCTAGGGCTAGCCCATATAGAGGTTTAGTGTTCATAGAATAAGTAATTATTTTATTTCTTAAAACAAGACAAATAGTCCCTCCATTTCTAAACTCTGGTAGCTTAACCATTTCAGTTTTGTTTGAAAACATTGGGTGTTTCAGAAACCCAAGATATATTTGACTACCTTCCAATTTCACCCCAAGATAAAAAATTCTAACACAGTTAATGATTAAAATAAGGATATTTTGGTATATTAAAGGATTAGTTTTACTCAAGCTCATAGGAACTAGTGGACTCCATGTAACACTTGAAAACAGCCCTTGTAACGAATTGACAGGTGTCAGTTAGTATACTCTCCTAGTCTCATATATATAGCTTGAACACTGACTGCAACTTTCATGATATTAAAATACAAGAAAATTCAGATTTATCATTCAATAGATTCTCTCTGAGATTTACTCAGTTCCTTAGTTTCATAGTTTCTAATATGATACCACAGATTTGAGCCTGGTTTATAACTAACTGACACCTGACAGTTAGTTAACTGTAGTACTGGCCGGTGACCGACACCTGTCAGTCAGTAAGTTACTTACAGTTAGTTACAAGGGTGTTTTTCAATTACACGTCAATTAAGTGATTACTTATCAATAAAGTGATTACTGTAGCTTAAGTAAAACTACTCCCTTAATATGGTACATTACACATCAATTAAGTAATTACTTAATTGATGTGCAAATTCCTCAAACTAGCAAAGTTTCCGAATGGAATAGATTCAAAGCAATCCACTATTAGAGTTAACTAAGCATGTCAGATACTGTTCTCTTAAGCCGTTATTACAGCTGTCAGTTAATTGGTTAGACAGCAGTATCCCTTGACTATAAATGTACAGTTAAAGATCACTCAGAAATCTGAGAACATTTTCTCCCACTTTCTCTTAAGATTCATGCACTTTCTCACACTTAATTTTCTAGGATCCACTAATCCTGAACTAGCTCCACTACTTAAAGGAATTTGTTAGGGTTCTTTTGAAAGAACACAGACAGAAAATGAGTTTATTTGTCCTTATAGTTTATGTTTTATTGATACGAAAAGGTAAAAGATACACCAAAGATGATACTCTATTCACAATGAATAAAACCAGTCAAATTCTAACTTTTGCAAAAGATCCCTCAAACAACAGAGGAAGTCTTATCTATATAGTTTCTGAACAAGATAAGGTTTAGAGGATCTAAAGCAACTAACCTAAGACAAAAAAAATTAACAACTAGCTAAACAAACTACCAAAGGAAACAACAACCAAACTACTCATATTCCTATACTTCCTTCTGTGTAAACCTTCAGAGGGTTAATATTGGGTTCATTGATACTATCTCTTACAGAATGCTTGATTCATTTTAATTATTTGGCGACAGTATTTATCCATTCGTAGTCGGGCGCGTGAAAGCGGACGGCTTCTTTAATTTCATCTTTTTGCACGAGAAAATATGTCCTGTTATAATTATAAAATAAAACTTATCGGGTACCAATGGTCGAGGCGAATTATATTCCGGTCTCTTGTCATTAAAAATTAATTAAAAACAAGTCATTTTTCTATTTTCGCAAACAAATTAATTCTCACCGCCTTAGATAAACACCGCGACAATAGATAACAATACTTGACAAATTGGTCTCTGTGGGATTGACAATCTTTTATACTATAACTGATATTTCCGTGCACTTGTGGACCTATAAAGTTTTTGGCGTCGTTGCCGGGAACCTTTCGGCAATATTGTAACTCCGTTGTCACACCGTCTAGACTAAGGCAAGATTTCCTTTAATTTTCCCTCGTCGGTTGTATGCCAAGTACTCACAATTCTAAGGATGACTTGGAAGAACTGATCAACAAAATCGAGTGTTTTCTCCGACTTAGACGCCGACTAGACCAATATCGCGCCCAAATGGAACTGCTTAATAACGATAACCATCCACGAGGACAAGCCGCACTCAAGTAAGCAATGGATAACAAGCAACAATGGATTCAGTTGGTATTAAGTCTAATTCCAAGGTTAACCAAAATATTCTAGAAAAGCGTAGCTCTCATGATTTCTTCGGACCATTGCTCTATTTTTTTATGAGAGGAAGGCGCTTCTTCGATTAGGTGTATCGTGGCAGGGGCTGTGCACAAGCAAAGAGGGGGCGGCTAGGAAGGGGGGAGGAGACTCGCCTCAATACTTCCCACAGGACGAGAGGCGCACCTAACCCACCTACCCACTCATCAATCACGGTAAGCATTGCTCGTTTGAAAGTTTCCCAGGGTGATTTTCAAGAAAATGACGCGAGAATCCGCGGTGAAGAAATAAGGAGATCTTTCTATATCGAAATATCAGTCGAGAAAATCATAGGAAAATTCCAGGATCACCCGGTAAGAATGTGTTTCGTCGAGCCCCGAGCTTGTGGTCCTCCTTTGAGTGTGGGTTCCATTGGATGAATCTCTCAATTAGCTATCTATGAGTGGGGCTTGTTGAAAGCATCTACTCGAGTGTTTCGATAAACGTACCTGTCGTACCAGTCACCTCAAATTGTTAACACAACAATTCAGGCTAACAACTTTGAGTTGAAACCCTCTCTACTGCAAATCATGAAGCAAAACCAGTTTTCTGGCAGTCCAACGAAAGACCCGAATTTGCACCTCTCTGTGTTTGTGCAATTCGTTGACACGCTGAAGAGTAATGGCATCGACCCCGAAGCCATTTGATTGCGTCTTTTTCCTTTCTCCCTAAGATATAGAGCCAGAGCTTGGCTACAATCTCTGCCTTCAAATTCCATAACGACATGGAATGAGCTAAAGAAGGCGTTCCTTGCAAGGTAATTTCCACCTAGCAAAACTGCTCAGTGAAGGAACCAAATTACCTGCTTTAGGCAGTCGAACGGTGAATCGCTCTCTCAGTGTCCATATCAGTTACACTCTCTGAGTCTTTCTCTACACTTTTTCCTAAGTCTCTAGCTCTAACTCTTTTAGCAACGGCATCTTCTTCATACCATCTAGAAATCAAATGCCTAATTTTGTCCAAAACAATTGTTTAACTAGAGAGAAATCCTTAAAAATGACAAGACTCACAATTCTATCAAAACTAGTAATACTGGTAGTAATAAAAAAAGATCCAAGACGGTTATTTCAATTCAATCTAAATCAGAACAATCAGATGTATGTATATATATATATATATATATATTGGAGAGGCCAAAATCATATCCGCATAACACTGGAACCAAGCAAACATTTTTCGTAGAAGCAATTTCTCCTAAACCAGATTTTGATAATATTTTTTCCTTGTCTTCTACATTAATATATATTCATCTACTACTACAAGTTATCACATGTTCAGATCCATGTTAGTGAAACCTAAACCAGATTTTGATGATTTTTCTACATGTTTGGATGTTCTGAAGTAGATTCATTTTCTTTTGATAAGAACTGTGAATATTTCTTTTGGTCAAGTAGCCTTGTGAATAGAAATTCACCCCTTGAGGTGAATAAGTGGGGAATTCCGGCCCCTGCATATATAATGCAATGTCCCTACCAACTTAGCTAAACTCATGGGGACTAAAAACTGTGAATATAATTGATAATAACTTGATAGTAAAGACTAAAAGTAGTCCCTATTTATAGGGATACAAGACTCCTACTCCAACCTAATCCTAAATAAATAGCGAAATCAGGAAAGGAAACAAATCATGATAATAATAACCAGGTAACATGGAAACTAATATTACGAAATACTCTAAGATACCCTAAGATTAGATTAGTTTCCATTTAAAAGCCGCAAACTTACTTCATTAAAACTAATAATAAACATTAACACAAAGTCACAAACAAACCAATGATAAAAGCAAAGTTGAATACCCATTTCGGAAATGCAAGCAACCAAGTCTCCATCATCCGTGCAAAAATTCAGTCCAACACAACTGTCATTAGTGGTAGAATGTGCAAGTTTAATCCCCTCATTTTTACCCTTCACATCTTCTTCAACTTTTTTGGGTACAGGAGGTGGTGCATTTACCGGAACAGGAGGAGGCGGTGCAGTTGCAGGAACAGGGTCAGGAGGAGGCGGTGCAGTTGAAGGAACAGGAGGAGGGGGTGTAGTTGCCGTAACAGGAGGAGGGCGTGCAGTTACCGGAACAGGTGGAGGTGCATCAGTAGTATTTTTATTGGTCTCATTTTGATTACCACCATTGTTATTCTTCTCCACCTTAGGTAAAGATTGTGGTGGTGAAACTGGTGGATTATTCGCATCAACAGTGTTGTTTGGATCTAATTTTTTCTCTTTTGGTATTGGAGAATCCTAAAACAATAGCTTCATTCAACCATTATAAGCAAAATAACAATAAAAATTTGAAGAAATTTTAATAAAGGAAAATTAACAAACAACAAAAAACTCACCTTTGTTGTTGAATCAATCAATTTTCTGAAATCCCTAATAAAGAAAGCATCAGAACCATGAAACAAAATCAGAGAAAACAATAATAGTTTCAATAACGTGTGTTTTCCCATTGTGATGCAGCTTCAAAACGTTCAAGTACACAACTTTGAATTTTATCGAGAAAATTACATATGGAAGAAGAAAATTAAGAAGAAACAATAGAGAAAAGTGAAATCCAGAGAAACAGTTTTGTGAGAAAATCACTGAGTTTCGTTGAAGTGAGAAAAATGATGGAAAAGTTGTTTGGATCAAAAATAGAGAAATTCGTGGAAAATTTTATAGGGAAAAATTTGGATTGTGAAGAAATTTTTGAGAATTGGGATTTAATTGGGAAAAGGATAAAAGAAAGAAGACTTGACGCAAAGTGTGTTTCCACAGAGATAACAACACTCTTTCTCAGAAAACGAAAATGAAGAACTGGTAAACGAGAGACGAATCTGAGCTGGGTTTGTGTGAAATGGGCTGGGCTTTTTAGGCTTTAGATTCAGAAAAAAAAAATTCTACCCCAACAAACCTCTCTATACCCCTACAATTAAATGTCAAGTTAGTTGACGTGGCAATTTCAAGAAGTGGTAGCTGTATTTATTAGTTTTGTATGTGCAGTCCATCGTCAACACAGTGGAAAACAAGTTCAACAACTTTATTAAATCTGGATGTGCCCAAAAAATATCACTCAAAACATTAGAGCCATCATCTCTTCTTCTATTCCAGGTGACAAAATTAGCATCATCTAACCTTTGCAGCAAGTGTTGAGTGTCTGTTCTAGGACCTCTTTCCTCTTTTTGTAGTTTGTTTCTCTTCCTATATATTTGGTTGGCATCAACAACAGACTCTGGATTTTTTTCTTTCAAAGAAATAACGATGTTCCTTGGTGCTACACGACACTTTGTCAGTTCTTCAACATGTTTGTTTTCTTCTGCAGTTAAACGTGTCTTACGAGGATGACCTGCATATTGGTCAGGTAGTCCGTGGTTGTGAACTCCACATTGAACTTCAACTTTCCATCCTGAACCATCTATCAAAGGTGTGACTCTAAGTTTGAATGGACAATTACACTTTTTTGATGCAGTTGACGTCGAACTTTGTGAAGTGTCATATTTTCCACCTCTATCACAGCCCAAAATCAACTTGTCATTCATTCCTCTTACGCCGTTCTTTTTATCTGACCTTGTAATAATAATACTGACTTTGTTGGCAATTCCAACATCTTCTGCCCATTTAAGAACATCTTCTCGTGTATCAAATTTATCATTCGTAGTAAATACATCAGTAGTATCAACCGAGTTTTGACCTGTGTTGCCGGATTGCGCCATATCTGTTGAAAAAAAAAAAAAGCAAAAACTTTAAATTCCACGTTAACATTCCGGTACACTTTATAAAAGTGTACCGGTTCCCATTTTTCATGTTTATAACCGGTATACTTGAAAAAAAGTATACCGCTGTGTTAAATTTTTTTTTCCAGAATCGGTACACTTATACAAGTGTACCGCAATATACTTTGAAAAAAAAAAAACATTCCGGTACACTTAGAAAAAGTGTACCGGTAAATTTAACGTACCGGTAAAGTAATCTGGCCTGATCGGTGCACTTTTCAAAGGGTGTACGGATTTTACCGGCAAAGTGATAAAAAGACAAAGTAAAAAACATAAAATATACAAAAATAACATAAGGGTATAACTGGAATATTTAAAAAATTGTAGGGGTATAAAGAGGTTTGTAGGGGTAGAAATTTTTTTTTCTTAGATTCATCATTCTTTTCGCGCCCCGAGCTTCTTCAGCGCACCCTGAACTTCCAATAGAAAAAATTGTTCACTACATGAATAGAAAACCTTATAAAAAAATTAAAAAGTTGTAGTGACGGGGGTATTTTGGTCATTTTAGGGGCGCGCGAGAAATCTTGGGGATGCAAAAAGAAGAACTCACAATAAAATGACAAAACATAAAAACATCATGTCATAAAATGCATGTAAAAAAAATAGAAAACCCGGAGAAAATTGTAGATCTGAAAACATATCGGAACGTGTTTTCTGAACCAAACCAATCTTCAGTACGAAAATAGCAACAATGAAAGGACAAAAGAATCGACTGAAAACGAATATTACCTTATGTTTGAGTCTCATGAAGTGTTAAAAATCTTTGTCAATATTTCAATGTTGACTTTAGACCCCCACTCCAACAAAAACCAAAAGCTTTTTTGAGAAACTTTTAGGTTGAGTATTGATGAAGATAAAAAAAATGAAGTGTGATGGGTAATAGTTTGTGTATATAAAGGACAAATTCAAAATCTATATTTCGAACCCAGGCGAGCGGGCGAAAAATTCATGTATTATGATTTCGTATATAAATTAATGTTTATTTTTTACATAAATATCAATGTTATGTAATGGGTAGTGACTATAAATCCATAATCTTTAATGGGTTTTTTTTAAAATTTTTTTAAATAGACGAAATAATAAGCTATTGGAAACTCAAACATAAAGTGGAGGGATTGAAGTTCGAACGCCGATCGTAACGTCTAACCTAGCAATTTTAATATTTCTGTCAATTAAGTTATGATTTTTATTATAGCAATTAAGTTTTTTTTATTGCCTTTATATAAAGTTTAATCCTTTGTTCGCTTTTTACTATTTAACAAGAACCTAGAAGTGTTTTATTTGTTCATGATTTTTAATATATATACTCTCTTTATTTCATTTTCATTGACCTAATTTGACCACATGTATAATTCATATATTTTGTTTTGGACTTATTTTTCCTATTTATAAATAAAAATAAATATTATAGGATGAAATATTGTTAAAGTTATTTCGATGAATATTTTTAAAATATCAACTTTTATAAATTTTATTAATATATAATTAAATAGATTAATGATCAAAATTATATGCTGACCGTCAAAACGGAAACACTTGTGGAATTTAACATGGGAAAATTCAATACTTTTACTTCATACACAACTTCACATTTGACCTCTAATTTATTGTAAAACTGGTCACTGACATTTATAATTATTTTGAGGCTTAAATATAATTTTGGTCCCTGTAAATATGTCTCGTTTTGATTTTGGACTCTATAAAAAAATAATTTTGATTTTAGTCCTTGCAAAATCTCAAAACTTTTAAAATGGTCCCTGAGCTAGAGTTTTTGCTAACATGTCAAATTTATGATGATTTGACAGATGTTGTGTGACTTCCTTTGCTTCCTTTCGCACTTCTTTCTTCAACAAAAAATAAACTCTAATTTTTCATTTACCCCTTTCGATTTTAAACGGGCCAAATTCATTTTTTTAATTAATTTTGTTTTAATGAAAAAATGATAATTTAAATGGAAATGTTATTAAAATATCCACGTCAGCAAAGGAAGTCTACTCAATATTTGTCAAATCATCATAAATTTGATATGTCAGCAAAAAACCTAGTTCATGGACCATCTTAAAAGTTTTGAGATTTTGCAGGGACTAAAATCAAAATTATTTTTTTATAGGGACCAAAATCAAAACGAGGCATATTTGCAGGGATCAATTATTTTGAAAATAATTTTGTAAAATGATATTTTTGATATATTAAGTTATATACCTATGCTATTGAAAACCACACCACCAACCCATCTAATTTTTTTTCATTTTTACGGTAACCCTACCCCATTTTCAACCTAAGTGCCTACAACAAATCTATGCCTACTTCAACTAACTCATTGTCTTTAACTCAAAATAATTCCTCTCTATCAAAGAGAAAAACAAATCGATACCTGCTAATTTCTGATCAACACCTTCTTCACCCTTCAAATAATGCACCTCCCTTTCCCCTTCCCTTGATGCAATTTCAAATCTATACTTATCTCAATCCACCGTTCTTTCATTTCAGTGTCGTTGTGCTACCATCGGGCCTAAACGAGGTTGGCCGACCGCTTTGCCACCCCTACTTACAACCATTTAAGTAATTGTTTAGGAAACAAATTATGGATGTAGAGTGGTGGTTGTTCATTTGAAGAAGATGCAGAAGATACCAACTATCAGAGGATTGGATGCAGCTTTGATGTTGAAACAGATGTGAACTAAGTTGCCGGTTTAAAGAAAATAAACTTCAGGGAAACTAGTTCTGAGGAAATAACGAGGTACCATTTTTCTGATCACAATGTTGCATTTATGTTATAAACTGGTACACTTGTTTACATGGATTTGCTGGTAGAAAGAGTCGGGTAGTTAAGAATATCAACAGTATAGTAGTTCAACAAATATTTCTCTACCACAGAGAAGGCACCAGGGATGAAAAATATACTAATATGTCGGGTCATAAAAGAGAACATAAAATGATTAGTAGGTATGAATGTAAAGCTAAAATACAAGTGCATCTTGATTTGAGTAGTAACCGTTGGTAACTTAAAATAAATTATTATGTCCATAACCATTCGTTTGTCATTGACAAGTACGAGAGAATGCATCCGACACATAAAAAGATGAGTGAGTACAACAAACATCAGATGAAAACAATGAGAACATCTGGCATTTCGACAACACAAATTTATGATTTTTTTTGCCACTCAAGTTGGTCGCTATGAAAACCTTGGTTACTCAAGAAGAGACATGTACGATGAACAATTCAAGAGATGGGGGTCTAAGAATTTTGATGTTGAAGATTCTTTAGACTTTGTTAAGGGTATGTGTTTGAGGGATGATATGATGTATTTGAGCACACTGTTAATGCAAATGAAATGGTTCAACATTTGTTTTGGTGTGACAAATTAAGTTGCAAAGATTATTCGGTTTTTGCTGATGTCTTGGCGTTTGATACCACTTATAGAAAAATAAGATATAATACTCTGTTAGTCATTTTTTTGGAATAAACCATCACAACCATAGTGTTATTTTTGCTAGTGCAATTGTGGGTGACGAAACATAAGACACATATGTTTGACTTTTGCAGAATTTAGTTGAAGCAATGAGAGGAAAACTCTCGGTCTCAGTTATAACAGATGAAAATTTAGCAATCAGAAATGCAATAAGAAGGGTTTAGAAGAAAACTTGTAAGTGAGTAACAATAAAAATACTCAAAGTAGTTCAACTTTTTATTATGCTTGTCGGTGTAGGTCCATCGTCCACACAGAAAACACAAAAGTGCACCATGTGTGGAAAAAGGGTCACAATCGACAATCATGTCAAGTTTGTATGGAAGAACTTAATAAATCTCAAACTAGTTTTGTAGAGTCATTCAACTATGACGAGGATGATCTCTTGGAAGATAACGATTGCAAAATTTATATGGTATGTTTTAAAATCGTATTTTAATGAATTTATTGAATCAAGTGTTATTAATGTTTTCAAACTATTTGTTGTAGGATGTGAGTTGAGATGAAATTGTATGGTATTTTGCCGGTTTTTGGCTAGTCTCACTTTTGTGTGATCTTAGGTAGTGGTTCTATGTTGTCTTGTTGGTCTGCGATATGATTTTTAGTGCTCTAAGTTAGTGTTATTTTTATGTAACTTGGTGTAGGTGTATGTGACTTGTTGTCCAGCTATGAGTGTGATTTATTTTGTATATTTTGCTGCTTGTTCTTTTTTCCTTTGATTATGGCTACTATGGGTTGCTCTCTACTTTTGTAGAGCATTGTAAGAGAATGGTTAATGCATCGTTTGAGTGCGGAAAACCATAATATTTGCACAGTTCCGTTGAAATGGTTGAAAAACACACTGATATATTGGAAGCAGTTGGTCGGGGCGATGATGTAGATTCATGCGATTTTAGCCTCTTGACTAGAGGATCGTTAGGAAATTCACCAACGGTCTGGAGAATAGGAGGTGCATGTCTATCGTCAACACGGAAAACATGAAAGTTCACCATATGTGTAAAAAAGGGCCACAACCAACAATCATGTCAAGTTTATATGAAAACACTTTATCAATCTCAATCTAGTTTTATATAATCACTCAACTATGATGAGAATAATCTATTGGAAGATGACAATTGCAACATATGCTTTAATATTGTATTTTAATGAATTTATTGTTATTAATGTTTTCAAACTATTTGTTGTAGGATGTGAGTTGAGATGAAATTATATGGTATATGTATTGCTGTTAGTGCGCCTTTGATGCTAGCTATAGTTGTTAATATGTGATTTAAGGTGATGCTCTGCTGTTATTTTGTCGTTTTTTTGCTAGTCATACTTTGGTGCGATCTGAGGTAGTAATGCTTTGTTGTTCTGTTGGTCTGCAACCTGGTTTTTAGTGTTGTAATTTTAGTATTATTTTTATGTAACTTTGTGTATGTGTCTGTGACTTTTTGTCCAACTATGGGTGTGATTTATTTTTTATGGGGTTGTTTGTTCCTTTTTTTCCTTTAATTGTGGTCACTAATTGTTCTTTTTTTTTTCTTTAACATTTATTGTGATTTTTTTTTTCTTTTTGTCCTTTTTTTCCTTTAATTGTGCTCATGTGATGAGTTGATTTGTTTAGTGTATTTTGCCAAATGAAAATGTAGGTAATGAGTATTAAAGCCATAAACATAGTTGATTTGATTAGTTAAAGGAGAAGTGATTTTGAAGAGATGTAGATTGGTGTCATTTAAGAAAAGCAATCAAGTTAAATGTCCACATGATACCTCATTCATTTGCTAAGAAGATGATGCATATAATAAGCTTAGTGTCAAGAAGTTTATAGAAGAAGATACATTCATAGACCAATCCAAGGACCATTACAAAAAACCAACACCCCGCACATAACACCGTGGCCATAGTTGTGGATCAAAGTAAAGAATTTATATTCTATATTACATAACATTGCCAAAAACACAACAAAGTGGCCAATACTAAGAGCTCAAAATATTACTAGAGGTCAACATTGGAGTTTAACAAATTACAAATTATTCTTAGTTCATGGGATCAACTTTCACAATGGAGTTGATGTAGGAATTAGTGTCCACAACTTTGAGTTCATTATGCTTGCATACAATTAAATTTGCAGCAATTTTCATTCTCACCACATTTTCCTTAAGTTGTAAATAATTTTTTTTTAAAAAAAAATAGTAAAATTTTAAACACCTAAATATATACTTGATGAAATTAACTAATATTATTTTGTTTCCATATATGTTGTTTGGATCGAAGTAATGCTCCATATCTAACCAATCCAATAGCCATACTCCAAAGTTGTCACTATATTAAAATCAAATAACAGGAAATTTAATAAATTCTAAACCAAATTAATAAGTATTAAAATTAAATTTCCTTTGTATTTTACCTTCTTCCAATATTAGGGATACCTCTTGCCTCAATAATATCCATATTTGCAAAGTCAATGCTCTTGTCGAGGAATGTGTTATTATAGTTAGAATCCAACATCAAGAGATAAAGTACATTTCATTGTTTAATACAAATAGATAGTCTTAATATGCAATGTTCTTTGTTTTATTATAAATAAGAATTAAAAACCAACAAAACAACAATACTTACAATTTTCTAAATACACATTTTTCTCCATTCAACATCATCCATTGTGAACTACGAATCAAAGTGGTATATAATTTCATTTGCAACATCAATAAGAATCAAGTACCAATGATCATGCATAATTTTATTGGAATATAAATATGTTATACAATTTAATGACAACAAAATTTGTCACACTATTACAAATTTTACTTAAAGTACTAACAAATGTTATTGTAATGTGAAACTAGTGTACTTACAAATTTCAATTTTGGGAATGGCGACATATAATGAGAACAATATTTTTCAGTCAACTCATATATTTTCATCCCACCAAGTATATCTGCTTAAATTTACATAAAAATTTAACAAAATTACAACATGCCACAATTCAATAAGAAAAACTTAAAATAATAATTTGACAAATGAATACCTCAAATGAAGGTGGTAGACAACACAAATTGATAGTTTATATCTAATTGGTTCTATCATATCTTCTCTGCAGCTAAGGTAAGAATCTAATAACAAAGTTCAATTTAATATGATTTTATTACTTACACTTAATAACAATAGATTGAGTTGGGAGTAAACATTGCAAATCCTCCCTTGAAGCAGTTTCCTTGCCAACCTTTACGATGAGCTCAAGTATTGAATTTGTGTCATTTGTCTTTCGAAATAGATATGCACAAGCTTAGGTGCTAGAAGTATAGTAGTCGTTGAACGAAAATGCAACTTTGCACCCTATAAATTAAAAAATGATATTAGAAATAATACTTCTAGAGTGTTTGCTTTTCTTATCCACACTTTCATAACCGGTTAGATGTGACTTCGACTTGCTTAGAATAGTTGGATGATAAGTTAATGCATACTTAGAACTTTGTCATGGTGTGGCTTTTGATGATCGTGTTTGAAACAATTTCTTGGTTACACTATCAAAGTCTGTTCCTACTTCATAGTGATGGTTTATACTGATAAACAAAGTTGTGTGACTTTAACCATTCATCTAGGATAAATGGTTTGCATGGCACACTACAAAAATTCGGTGTTTACCCACGGTTTTTCTGACTGTTCAACAAATGCACATTTTTTGTTCTCCATGGGATGTCCACATATAACTTGATGTCTAAACACTCTTAATTTATAAAAAAATAGTTCTCCGTCATTTTTTTTCTACTTTCGCTCTCCGCAGACCAATTTTCTCAATCTTCAAAAATTTCACAACACGAATCACCCTATTTTTAAATTTCTCAATTTCATTCATTTTTCAAAATCCTCAATCTTCAACGACGTTTCAGCCACACCACTCTCTCTTCCTTAACCGCTGCAGCCACCGCTTCTTCTTCCCTAACCTCTTCGCCATCGATATCTCTTCCTTCTCTAACCTATTGCGTGAACCACTGCTTCATTTTTTATTTCTCCGGATTTCACTTCGCCATCACTAAGCATCAGAAACTCACAAGAATTAGGTTTCCGTTTTGATTTCCCTTATATGTTTTCCTTTCGATTTTCCTAGTTGATGTTTCCGAAATTTTACTTATTTTGCTCTAATTTTACTTCTTCTGTTAGGTTTCAGTTTGATTTCCTTCATCCCTTCACATAGGTTAAAATGTCAATTTGAAATTTGTTTTCATCTCTATGTATAATATGAATCATCTATAGTATCAATTGATATATATATATATATATATATATGATATCAATTTTGTGTTGATGTGAAAAATGTAGATTGTAAGCAAACAATTGATTATTATTGGCATCAATGATATGTTGTGTTGTGTTCAATTTGGTTATAGGAGATGATAAATATCTTATTATTTTCAATTACTTGAAAGGATATTTGGAAATAACTGATTGGAAAATCAGTTAATTGAAATGCAGACCATGGCTGCAATTTATAGAAATAAAAACATAATGGTTGTTTTTTATTAGGAATTGTCTCGTAATATAATGACTGTTTTTTATTACAAGATGTTCATTATTTCCTTACTTGTTGTTTGGGTAATGAGACTATAGTGGAAGCAGCTGGTCCTGAATGCATCATACTTGGTCAGGTAACTCTAATTAAATTACTTGGCCTTGAGTTACCTATTTCTTGTTTCAATTTTTGTATCAGAAATCAAATCAAGCTATGTGAAATTTATCTATTTAATATAACATCATGATATTCTTCTAAGTTGTTGAAACAAAGCAAACCACTAAAATGTAAGATTGAATTTTCAGGCTGACATGATAAAACTTGTTCATGTTGTGAGAACACATAAAGCTGTTGATGATAAAACATTTAAGTGTGTTTATCAAGAACAAGACGATGTTGGTAAAACTGGTGTATCTTTGTCTAAAGATCTTATGACTATTGTTGGTGGTGCTCTTAAAACTAATATAACAACTTTGAGTCCTCTTGTTTTACTTGTTAGTGAACAACTTTTGTTTTTTTACTACTTTGGTTGTTAAGAAGTTGTTTAACGCAAAAGTTAAACCTTGTATACCTGATTTTAAGTTACCTTTTGAGCATTTTTGTATACATGTTGGTGGTAGAGTTGTGATTGATGAACTTGAGAAGAATTTGCAACTTTTGCCTAGTCATGTTGAGGCATATAGAATGACTTTGCATAGATTTGGGAACACTTTATCAAGTTCAATTTGGTGTGAGTTGGCTTACATAGAAGGTAAATGGAGAATGAGAAAGGGTAACAAAATTTGGTAGATTGCATTTGTGAGTGATTTTAAGTGTAATAGTGCTGTGTGGCAGGCTATGAAACATGTGAAAGCTTCACATATGAGTCCATGGGAAGATTGCATTGATAGGTACCCTGTTGAGATTGTTACATAATATTTGATTAATGGTTCTTTCTAGTATTGAGTTAAATCAATTAGAGAGATGAATCTTGCACATTTATGATCTTCAATTGTTTCCAAAATTTATTGTTGGACAAGTGATGTTGTCTGCTTTATAAGTCAGTGTTACTTGGTCCAAATCCAAACTAGGTTCCTTGAGTTCTAGTTATTATTATTATTATTATTATTATTATTATTATTATTATTATTATTATTATTATTCAACCATTTTCTTGGGTAATTATTAATGCAATGTAGTGTCAATATCATTGTGTATTTGTTTATTCAAACTACTATGCATACGAACATCATATTATCCTTTTGGCATATTTAGATATACATATAATAGTAATTTTCATTTTGAGTGGTGTTACATTATGGTTTGAGCATCATATTATCCTTTTGGCATATTTAGATATACATATAATAGTAATTTTCATTTTGAGTGGTGTTACATTATGGTTTAACTATAGATTCGCTGGTGCAGGTTATGCACGAACTCAGGTTAGTTGGGTTGCGTATTCAACGGATGCCTGATGAATCTGATATGGAATTTGGTATTCCTTCTCAGTACAATTATATGACAGTAAATTTTTATATAATATTGCTAATCCTTATTTTATTTAGGAGTGTCTGTGGATATCTCATGCATTTGTTTTGTTTACATGATCTAATTTAATGAATAAGTTTATCAATTCAAGATACACTTGTATTGGTAAATTTAATGTTAATAATGGTTGAATTTATCTATTTATATAGTTTTGAATAGGATAAGAAAAACATGACAAAGCGAATATGGTTGCTCATTCTCTTGCGAGAGCTGTAATTTCTTGGGTTAGTCATCAATCTTTTGATTTTGTACCTCCTTGTATTGAATATTTGATTAATAATGAAATGAGATAAGGTTGTTTGTTTCAAAAAAAAAAACATGACAAAAATAAAATGCATGAAAGAAGAGCAGAGCAGTTTTCAAAAAAACTAAAAAGAGCAATGTTTGCCACGGTTAAATGGGTGGCAAAGTTTAATGCGTTATTTAGCCACGATTACAACCGTAGCCAAATCATTTTTCTTGATTCTCCTAGAAACTGTTTGCCACGGTTTAACCTTGGCTAAATGCTAAATAACAATGGTAGTAAAAATGTTACCACACATTATATTGCCGTGGCCGTGGCAAATACCAAATTTAGCCGTGGCTAAATTTTGCAACGCCTGTATAGGCCATCCTCAAAATTTCCATGGTAAAGTTTATTATTTGACCGTGGCTAAAGGACGTGTTTTTTGTAGTGGCATAGTCAAAGTACTACTCCTTGTAACTTGGTGTATCTCTGGTTTTTTTTTCTTCAGATGAAACCCCTGCCATATCATTAGTTACTAGGAAAAGCAAGTGAACCTAGCAAAAGAAGTGTACAGGAAAAACAATAACAACAACAACAACAACACATGTTTGGCAGCATAGAAACAATAAACCAGAAAATCTGCAGCAACAAAAAAACAAATACAGCGATCAACTCTCACTCTTATATGAAACCAGATTAAACTTTTTTATCGTAATTTATTGAACACGTACAACGACGGACTCTGCAATTTTTTACTTGAATTAAAAACTCAAATTACATTCTATTGTAATATATTGAAGCACTAATAGCAACATACAACAAAAATCCCTAAATTTCCAAATAACAATAACAAAATCTGCTCCATATTTTACTGTGGCATGTTGGGATCGACGGAAACTATTGAACGACAGCCAACCGTAAACAACTTATGCGATGCTAACTCGGAGAGAGAGAGAGAGAGAGAGAGAGAGAGAGAGAGAGAGAGAGAGAGAGAGAGAGAGAGAGAGAGAGAGAGAGAGAGAGAGAGAGAGAGAGAGAGGCGCTGCACAAAGATGGAGATCTGAGAGATACACCAGTGAGAAAGATGAGAGGTCTCGAGAGATGTGAGTGGTGCCAGCCGAAATTGGTTTCTATGTGAAGGGAGTCGATCGGTCAAGAGGAAGAAGACGAGTGATTCATCGTGACCAGGGAAGAGGAAGCGAAAGGATATGCACAATAATCAAACGCAGAAGAAGAAGGAAGAGAGAGAAGTTGATGGTTAGTGATAGATTAGAGTGTGAGGTGGTACACTTTTAATATTTTAATCTCAACCCTTCGTATTAATCTAATGGTTATGATTTATTCTCATCATTCTCATATATCTTTATCATTTTCATGTGATACATCCTATATATATATATATATATATAGATGATATATCTTATGAGAATGGTATGTTTATATGAGAATGATGAGAATAAATAGTATCCATTAGATCAAAGTAAAGGGCTAAGATGAAATCATCCCTAAATGAGTCATGTGGCATTGAATCAATTCTCAGAATTCCTTACTCTAAAAAAATAAAAACTCTCAGAATTCCTTAACACCTGATATTCTCCTTCTCTTTCCATGCGACCCTTTCTCTTCCGGCAACGAACTGGCTCTCCCCCGACGAAATGACATGCATCTAGGGGTGTACATGGATTGGGCAAATCCACTTGACCCGACCAAACCCACCCAATTCAACCCAAAAAAGTGGGTTGGTTCGGGTCATTGGGTGGGTATGGATTTCAAAATGAAAAATCCATAAAATTTATCGAGTTTCGGGCAAAATCGGACTGATACCCAATGAACCCACTGACCCACTGACCCACTAATATGGTATTGCTATGGTTTTTTAAAAATATTTTTCATATAATACCAAAGGTTTGCTTTTGTTGTTTGATCGTTAAAAGAGAAAAATTCAAGGCTCAATACTCTAATTTCAAAACAAGTTGAGTGTGTATATTTCAAACGACAAACACATTACTCTTCCGTACTTCACAATCTCAACGGACTCTATTCATCTTCTTCGAGTTTTCACTATTTGACTTCCTTTCATCGTTTAAAAATAACGATGTTAAAAATAGTCTATTCGGATGACATGCCTATATATAAGGCATCATAAACATCAGGAAGAAATACATTTTCTATTCATCAAATACATATATTCCATAAAAACAATCAAGACAAGAACATTTTGCACTCATCGTGGGATCGAATCCAAGATCACGAGGTTAAGAACACTTTGAAAATAGTGAAAATAGGCTCTCTCTTTCTTGAAAAAAATGATGATATTACAATTTTATGATGCTAAAGAATCGTGAAAATAGATTACACTATTTTTTAAGAAAATAAAAAGGTTGAGTTATTTTTATAAAAAAAATATAATGATTTATCATTTAGTCATTTAATATTAAAAAAACAAAAATAATAATAATGTGGATAAACCCAATACCCACCCAACCCAACACGGAAATGAGTGGGTTTATCCAACCCGGCCCAATGCTTAAATGGGTGGTTATTTTACTCGACCCAATTCGGAGTATCTTATGTGGTTCGGGTTTTGGTTTTGACCAAACCCAACCCAATCTGGCCCATGTACCTTTTGAAAAGTAAGGGTATATTAGGAATAACAATATTAATTGGTTTAAAAGTAGTTAGTTTTTGCTTACAATAGTGACCAAAATTTTAGATGTTTTTTTGCTTATAAATATGACCGGAGAGAGTATATCACATGTTAAATATTTAACCACACAGTGTTGTTGTAATAAATGTTCTCATACCAACAATTAGGGGTGTACATGGGTTGAATCCGGTCAAACCCACCCAACCCAAAAAAGTGGGTTGGATTGGGTCATTGGGTGAGTATGAATTTCAAAATGAAAAGTCCATAAAAAAAATTGGGTTTTGGGGAAAACCGGACCCAACCCAAAAAACCCACCAACCCACTTAATTTGTAGTATTATGATTTTTAAAAATCATTTTAATATAAATAACAAAGATTTTTCTTTTGCAATTTGAGCATTAAAAGGGAAAAGCCACATGTTATTATCAAAAAAAGTTGCATGTGTGTTTATTTCCAACGGTAAACACATTTTGTACATCGCGATTTTAACGCATTTTCTGATAATCTCCTTCGAGTGTTCACTCTTCGACTTATTTTTGTCATTTGAAAGTAGTTGTGCTAAAAAATATCATTCTTTGAAAATAGTGAAAATATGTTATTTTTATGAAGAAAAAAATATGATGATGATATTATCATATTATGATGCTAAAAATATATTGAAAATATGTTACATTATTTTTTAAGAAATAAAAAAGGTTGAGTTATTTTTATGAAAAAATATAATGATTCGTCATTTGGTCATTTAATATTGAAAAAATTAAAATTTGGGTAACCCACTATCCACCCAACCCAACCCGAAAATAAGTGGGTTTGCCCAACCCAGCCCAATGGTAAAGTGAGTGGTTATTTTGCTCGACTCAACCTGGAGTACTACATATAGTTCGGGTTTTAGTTTTGGTCAAACTCATCCCAATCCGGCCCATGTACACACAATAATGCACATAATAAATATGCCAACATCCTTAAATAAAAAAAATAACGAAAGTTTCTCAACGACCGACCCGCCGCCATTCTTTTTTACCCCCTAAAATTCCAATGTTGCTCTTGCAGAAAAATTCGGTTCGCAGAAACTAAATTTTTTCTAGTGCAAATTCTGAGCAAACTTCGATTTTTAAAAACCGAAATGTGTTTTTAAGGCAAAAAATTTCGATTTTTAACAACCGAAGCTTTTTGCAAGGGCAAAATTGGAAATTCAAGAGGTAAAAAAGAATGGCGTGGTGTCAATTGAGAAACTTTCAAAAACATTTATATATATTCCAACATATTAGTTTCAGCCAATTATGTTTTTATGGTCCACCATATTGCTAGTTTTATGGCCTTCATCGGCCTACATGAGCCTACAGCCTAGCCTATATAGGCTCAGTCTAGGTCAACATATTTCTTCAGACTAAAACTTTTTTATAAGTCTATTTAGCTAAAAAGATCAGACTACAGGCCAATAAAAAAGCCTTTTAAGCCTACTAGGCCGACCTATTTAAGTAAATATGAATAATATTTTTACATCTATTGTTATTATATATATTAAAATTTGTACTTTGATTAAATTATAAATTTATTAACTTTTTCAGTAATTCAAGTTTATTAATCCACATTAATTTTTCACATATATAATTGTATTTTTATAAATTAAAATAGAAATATGTTGTCCTATATAGTCAAATTCTCCAAAATATCAAAAGGAAGTGTAATCTCATTGTTTTATTTGTTCAATAGTATATTTAAAAATAAATATAATTATTTATTTAAATATGTTTATGTGAAATAAACTTTTAAACAGGTTGATATGTCATATCAGACTTTTAAAAGGTCAGGCCCAAGCCTAAAAAATAAGCCTATGATAGGCCACAGACCAGACTCGAGCCTTCAATTATATGACAGATCAGACTTAGGTTTGACAAAACCTAACTCGACCTAGCTTATTTCTACGTCTAGTGAACTATGCATGTTCAACATACAATTTTTGTCTAATCTTTTTTTTATTGCCGACTCCGCTCCTTGCACCGAAAACTTTGTCTGACTCCGAAAGTTCTGGAGATCTTTCTTTCCTCTTCCGATTGTCTATAAACCTACAACAAAGAGTAAAGAGACGAAGATAAGTTCAAGTATAGGACGTAGAGCTTGTGCCCCCTAAAGAGGATAGTTTAATTAAAGTTAGAATTTGAAACTTTTGTCTGTACAATTAAGTTTTAGCTTTAAATTTATCATTCAATTTTTTTTACAAGAATCTAATAAAACATAAATCGGTTTGCAATCACCTAATTTTTAATTGAATCAATTTATTATTATGTGAGAACCAAACATAAATTAAGCTTGTTTCAATGTGCAACCTCTTATTCTGTTTGTCGATATAATGTGCTTCTCTTCTAAGAAGAAGTATTCTAGGAAGAAATATATTTTCATTGAAGCCTGAAAGAATAAAGTGTTGCAAGCATTTTCTTTTTTCATTTCATTTTATTTAGATGCCTAACAACACTTTGAATAAAATAAATTATATATCATACAATTTTTTTTTTAAATAAGCTCATAGGGGATGTTATTAATTTCCATTTATCACCAACTTGGATTTGACAGAACCTAACTAAAATGAATTACCCCATAAATTATAACCTCACTAAATTATTTTATTTTTATAAGTACCTCACTAAAAATTTCTGATACTTGGGTTAGACAATGACTCATCTAGGAATCTTAAAGTAAACAAAAGGGAAAAAACTGTAATCCTTTAAGCCTTCAATGTCACATTATCAAATCTCAACTATAAAATTTCACTTTAGCTAGTGAAAATGACATTGCAACAATTAACCAGTGGAGTAAAATGGCTGTGATTGAAAAAAGATTTGGAGACGAAAAGAGTACTCTGTTGGATGAATTTGAGAGGCTCTCATTTGAGGTGCACGCGGCGCAGCTAAACAGAGCCATGCTAAGGCGAAGCCTATCGGAACCAAGGTTGCAAAGGTCACCGTCACGGCTAATTAGCATAGCTCCAATACCTCTGGTGAATAAGGTCATGCAAGGGCCTCATCATGGTAATAATCATGGGCTAGGATTTCATAAGGTCTTGAAGAAATTAATCAAACCTATTTTTGGTATGAAAAGGGTGAGAGGAGGAAGAAAACATGTCACATCAGGTCCTAAGGATATTATGTTTTGCAAGGAATTTAGTAGATCACTACGATTCTGATCAATACCATGCCAAAGTATCATTTACTATCTATATGTTCATTGCTATTGCTTTTTTTATTGATAATTGAACTATCTATATGTTACTGTCAAGCTAATATATGCTCTAATAAGCTATTGTAATTTAGTTTTGTTCACAAATAAAGTGTGTACTCTATACATATGCTTAACTAGTGTCCGATGGACTGTTTAAGCATATGAGTTTGTTAACTAATTCGCTTATTATTTTTTCTTCACAAGGAATTTAGCGGTTAGCTATATCCTTAATCTTTTATAGTTGCCAACTAATTCACAATGAGATGTATAAAAAAAGGATCAAGAAAGCTTACAAATCAAAAAGAAGACCAAGAGACTGTTCAAAAGTTAACTAGATTTTGATTTAGGCTCTATTTGAGAAGATAAATAAGCTAGTTTATAACTTATAGCTTATAAGCTAAAAGTTCATGTTTGATAACGGTCTTTTCATTATGAGCTTGTAGCTTATTTTACTAACTTATAAATTATTTTTCAGAACTTATTTCAAATAGCTTATGAGTTTGTAGCTTATCGCTTATTATTTTTTCTTCCAATTTTACCTCTGACATTTTACTTAAAAAAATTAAATATATATTTTTTATATCATTTCATACTTATAAGTTAATTCAATCATTAATTTTATCTAACTCTACGTGAGTGCATCAAAGAGCAAGAAATTCAGGAAGTGTACGGAATCCGGGTCCAATTTAACTAGGCTTTGACACTAAAAATATTTTGGTAAAAAAAATAATAAATCAACTTATATTATATTTTAGTGTGTCTAAAAATTTCTTTCCAACTTTTATCCCTCTAAATTTTTTGTTTTGCAATTTTAGAACTCGCTCTCAAATAGGTTCACAACTTTTTCAATATCTTAAATTAATCTCTGTCAAATGTTTTTCAATTTGGTCCTCCGTGAACATTCGTATCATTTACCATCAAATAAATTTATGTCTTCATTCACTTTCTAACAAAATAGTCACTCACATTTTAACTTACCGTTAAATTAGCCCATAATTTTATCAATTTTAATCAAACAATCATTACTTTAAACCGACAATTGATTATATGACGTCATTGAAAAACATTTTACGGTCCTCGCAACTGCAATCGGGAGGGGTTGAAACCATTTGATAATAGGGCTTACCTCTAAACCAAATTAGACGGTTCAGCGGACCGGATACAAATCGTACAAAATTGAATACATTAGCTAAACAAAATCAATTGAATTTTAACCAAAATGAAGTATTTTTTTAATTTTTATGACCAAAGACTCGCAGGAAAATATCCAGACAAAATAATTTTAACCAGAAAAATAGATAAGACTGCTAGCATATCAGCAAATGCCATAACAACAATCCTTTAGAGCTCACTCTCATGGTTCCTCCAATTCCCACATGCTCTCAATTTTTTCAACCTCTTACACTAATCACTTTCCCCTTTTTCATCACCAAAGCCAACAATAACAATACCATTATTATCAAACAAATTAAGCCATCTTTTCTAATTACACATTCTTTCTCTGTCACCAATTCCTCCATAAAAACAACAACAAACAACCTTGTTGATTTTAAGGACAAAACCACTTGGTTTCAAATCAAAAATCTTGTCCAAGACATTACATCATTATCCTCCTCAAAAACCAAAATTGAAATGCTACAAATCCTAGAGAAATATGCTTCTGAATTTCAAACCATATCAGATTTCAATCACCTTCTAATGGCTCTAGTGATTGCACAAAAATCAGAACTTTGTGAAATAATCTTCACAAAGTTGTCATCTTTTCATCTTGTGCCAGATTCTTGCACTTACTCCATCATGATAAGGTGTCACTGTGAGAAAAATGAAGTCGAAGAAGCAAAAAGAGTTCTTTTTACTGTTCTTGAAAATGGGTTTGAACCAGATTCTGCAACCATAACTGTTCTCATAAATTCCCTTTGCAAAAGAGGGAAAGTAAAGAAAGCTATGGAGGTTTTTGAGTTCATGGAGAGAAAGGGTTTGAAGCTTGTTGTTCAACAACATAATTGTTTGTTAAAAGGGTTGTCTTATGTGGGAAAAATTGAAGAAGCACTTGAAATGTTGATGAATATGAAGAAAACAAATTTCGGGGTTGATGTTTATTCTTATAGTATTGTTATGAATGGATTATGCAAAGTCGGTCGTTCGGATGAAGCGATGGATTTGTTCAATGAAGTTGTTGAAATTGGATTGATACCTAATGTGGTTACTTTCAATACATTGATTCAAGGGTATTCTATAGAAGGGAGACCAGTGGAAGGTGTTGGTGTTTTGAAGATGATGAAGAAGCATGAGTGTGTTCCTGATTATATTAGTTATAGTACTGTTTTACATGGATTGTTAAAGTGGAATGAAATTGTTGAAGCATTTGGGATTTATAAGGAAATGGTGGAGATTGGATTTGAAGTTGATTTTAGGATGATGAGGACTTTGGTGAGACGTTTGTGTAAGAGATCATGGAATGAAAAAAGGTTGCTTGAGGATGCATATCAAGTGTTTGAGAAAATGAAAGAGAGGGGTTTAGTGGTTGATAAAAGGACAGTTGAAGTGATGGTTAAGGCATGTTGTAGGGGGGAGAAATTTGATGAGGCTTTGGTGAATTTGAATGATATGGTTAGGTGGGGATATTCTCTTAAGGCAATTGCATTTGAGAAAGTGATTGAAGGACTTTGTCGTCAAGGTAGAGTGGATGAGGCAGTATCAACTTTGTTTCTTTTGCATGCAAATGGAAGAATTGGTGATAGAATTTCTTATGATGTATTGGTTAATGAACTTATTGCACATGGGAGAGTGTTTTGTGCTTCCTTTTTGTTTGGTTTTGCATTGAAGCAAGGTGTTGCTCTTGTTGCCAATAAGGAGCTGCAAGCCAACAACAGGAGTTAGACAAATTTTGGATACTTGGTGAGTTTTCTCGCGTTCTGAGGGTTGTTCGCCGTTAATTTTTCAAAGCAACTGTTTGGAGCTTCGCTTATATTTTTGCTTTTTAGCCAAGTTAAGCAGGCTTAATGATGCGGAAATAGATATCGAGTTGATAATGCATAAGGAATTTCATGTGAAGGGTGCAAAGATACGGTGTATTGGAATGCCATGATTGCAAGCTAGAAGAGTCTGCAGCATGCAGAGCATATGTTGGTTGGTGCATTTGTATATGTTTCCATAATAATTAGAGATGTTGCTCATGATCAGTCCGTACCTACTCTCAGTAGAACTCAAATTGAAACCATCCATATAGTACAATTGGTTGGTCTCATTAGTTGCTTTTCTTATCAAATGTTTCATCAAATCCTCACTTTTCTGAATCTCTATTGCACTAGACACGTTTTTGGCTCCAAGAAGGATATGTTGTGACTTTCCCAAAGAAATTTTCATTTGAGTACCTAAAAATGCAGAAGCTATAAAATATAGTAGCAGAGACTCTGGGGCAGCGCCCAAGAATTTCTCTGGCAGCAGCAGAGGACACAGAATTCACAAAAGTATCCAACCACGTCGCCGCGGCAAATCATAAAGACCATACAGTGCATCTCCTTTGGTTGTGTTATCCTCTATGCTGGTGTAGTTATAACCTTTGCTTGTGGCTGCATTAGCAGATAGATATGAGAGGATGCTATTGAGATTTTTTTGGTATGCATTTCTAAGATGCTGTTATGTTGAGTAATTACGTCATCTCCCACATCCCACATAAGTGGGTAATTGAGCTTTTGTAATGAGTTGTTTGAAGCTTAAATATATTAGGAAAGCAAAAACCATTGATGTCAAATTTAGTTGTGTTCCTTCCATATTGAGTACTATGGTTGCTTGGCTCCAAATATTATAATTTATAAGTCCTAAGCAAATGATTTGAAATGATAATCATGGTTTCACATTTGAGGTTCCTTAAGAGAATAATAAAAAGGATGGATCGATTATGTATCAAATGTGTTGTTAATATCATTGATGTGTTCATAGAATAAAGAGTTTCGTAATTATATCATTGTAGGTAGCTGCAGAGACACTGATATGCAGTGGTCTGAGTTCGAACGTGAGATTTCATCCTTCACATTTAAATATGTGGCCACTAAGCTACTAGACCAGAATAAAAAATAAAAAATAGAAGAAAGAATCCGTACAAAAAATCAAAACATGAAGCTAATTAAGAACCTACTTTGCCTATATTAGAAGATTTTTCAATACAATTGGTATGCTCATTTAAAAAAAGCTAGTGCGAGAAGATGCAGTTGTCTATATTACTTTGCTTTGGCGTAAGAACTAAGAACGTATCATGATAGAAACACACATCCGATTGAAACACTTATAAAAAAACACCACCATTACGTATTGTTACTTATCGAATATAGAATAGATCTTTAATTTGATGTGCCGTATATATTGATATGTGCCCATAATATGCTTCTAAATCCCATGACATGCTCCCAACACTCCCTTCAAGTTGGACATGGGAGAATTACTTGTATGGACACTCATTTTAACACCTCCAAGTGGACTAGTAAAAATGCTTATCAATTGATCACAAGATTAGAGAAGGGAATAAGTGATAAAACCTACTTTAATTTTTCACAAACTAAAGAATAATCAATGTATTATTAGGTAATGTGAATATGATCAATAGATTCAATACCAAGATAAAAGATAAATAAAAATATATTTAAAGTTTTGATAAACAGAAGTTAGGTAATGAACTTAATGCATATGGGATGGTGTTTTGTGCTTCTCTTTCACCATTTAACGATCCCATTCAAACCCTTAAAACTTTTCTTTTCTTCTAAAGATTTTTTTTTTCTCGTGCTGGTGGGATTGGAGTTCTTTCTTTTACAGCCTCTTGTACTTCTCAATCGATTTTAACATTTTCATCTTGAATGACTATCATATACAATTCCAGTTTGAAATCGTTCAACGCCAAAAAAACAAGCAATTTTGAAAAATTCTGCAACTTTTCTTCATTTCAATCATTATATATGTCATTTTGAAAAATTCTGCAACTTTATGATTCATGGTTGTTTTTCCTTTACATCAACCCTGTTAGATTTTTTACAATGTTTATTTGTCTTTTTACAAGATTAATGAGTTATTTCTTTTGAGTCATTTTTAGGCAAAAGCTAATATGTGCCTAATTCCCTTTTTAAACTTGATCACAAATTAATTCTATAAAATTTAAGAAAATTTTTCTATTTTTAGATTCTTAACATGTGCCCAGCAAGACATTTTTTTTATAAAACGATGTTAATGAGTCATTTTGTTATGATTATTACAATTTTTTGGTTAAAATTGATTCATTATATTTTTAAGGAATGATTCATTTTCATTAATTTTTGATTGATTCATTATATTTTTAGAAGAAACTTTTATCGACTTTATTGAGTTATTTAAATCTTAGAAGTCTATAAAGTATTTTAAAATCTCAAAATTTAATGTTATAAAAACTTCATAAATTCTTGTGTTAAATTTTTTTTTTGTTATATGGTTAGTTCGCAGGAGAATGAGATCTAATAGTCCAAAGTTCGGCCGCAAAGTAAGTAAAATCCAAACAAAATTGTTCCACCCAAAATCGAACTCGAATTCTTCGGAAATTCATTTTTTTGTAAAACTCATTAACTACTTGTGCCGAAAATCTTGTTATAAAAAATCTTTCAAAAAAAATCAATACAATCTCACAAAATCTTTTAAAATTTGTATGTTTTATTTTTGGTAAAATAGTATTTTAAAATCTCAATGCAATAACCCAAACTCCTCCTTCTTGTTCTCCGTGAGTTTTCTGATTGGCGTTCTGAGTGTTGTTCACCGTGAAATTTTTGATTGTATTTAACCCTAATAATCCCATCCACCAAAACACTGTGTGCCGTTTCTTTCTACACCTTTCATTTTCATCACGAATCAACATTGCATCAATTTCCCAATTTCCTTCACAAATTTCCTCAGT